>OX387384.1:16701807-17168848 GCA_947563715.1 Lycia hirtaria
CTCTCTCGCGCATCACATTTTTATGTAGATAATTATGCATTCTGAGTGTGATGACGGTGTGGAGATATTAGAAAAGTATTAGAAAAATGAGACAGAATTGTTTATTTAGATAGGATACTTTAAAAAAAACTTCAATATCGTTTAATATATATTAAAAGGCAGGTTTAGGTTGAAAATAAATAAACACAACATTGAAATGCGCTCTGCGTTGCTTTATATTAACATGGCTTAATAAATTAGATTATAATGGCACTGAAAATATGTTAGACGCTTTATATATACAATTACTTAATCGACGCGTTTCTGTATTTACGTAAATGCATTGCAAATTATAACTGAATAAGCACTTGAGTGTATATGTTAACGGAAATGTATGTAGTCCGTCATTGTATAGAATTCCTAGGAAATGTATATAATTCCTAAAATCACCCGGAAATGCGTGATTAAATTATATTGGACACATTTCATAGGAAATCTATACATTTCTTAAGTAGCAATTGGAAATGTAATACATTCAAGATGAGAAGAAAATATAAGTACATAGAGACTTGGAAGACTTTGTTCAAAGTTCTTTAGACTATAGTGCTGTTTATGTGGAAAACTGTACATTTTTAATTTAATCACAAAAAATAGGGTCTTTATGCAAGGAAGGAGGGTCCAAATTTTAAAGTGCTTTAGGTTAGGTTAGGGTTTGTTTTAGGAAAAGTTGGTTGGAAAGATTTTCGGGAAGATGGTTAGGCTAGGTGTAGTATTAGTTTTATACATTTCCTAATACGATATCTGAATTGTATAAATTTCCCAAGATATATGTGTATTAAATTATATTTGAAACAATATTTTATACATTTCCGTAATAGCTTCGGAATTGTATACATTGTATACAATTCCTAGTTTTCATACATTTCCGGTAACATATATATATATATATTAGGAAAAGTCATTATTTTCGGAGGGCATTGTTTCTGAAACACAGTGTACACTAGTTCGGAGCCAATAGTTTCACATTTAGCAGTTTTCAGTATTTAGTTACACATGTAAATATGTGTTTAATCGAAATAAATGTATTTGTATTGAATCATCTCCAGCAAAATTGTATATGACAAAACCCAACTATTAATATCTTAGTTGAATGCCTTTATATTATGTTCGTTAGACGACCACACGTTTTTCGTACTTACCCGAGTTCAAGTTAGAATGTTAACTGGTAAAATCAGGTTTTTCTCGAAATATTTTTACGTCTCTACAAGATATGTAGGTAATAAACTTAATACATAAAACAAGTTACACTTATTTTTAGTCTTGACCTATACGGTTAAAGATCTTCCCTCCATATAGTACATAAATAAAAGAAAAACAAAAAACAAGACAATAGAAATCATTATAACCACATGGATACAATACAAGTCTCGCAGCTCAAAATCCGCGAAACAAACAAATTTCATATTTAACGAATTGTTCATATTCGTACTCTCTATGAATCTCTACCGTACGAAATACGGGGTCAAATTTAATCTAACTCATGTGCATCCTTAAAGGATGCTCGTGAATTAGATTTCACCAATTAGATGCCTAGGTCACTCATTAAGCCTAGGTACTCATGCTTCTTCTTTTATTTTGTATTGGACCCGCATTAAAGCATTTGCCAGTGTCAAGTATTAGGCTTTTTTCAAGTTTCTTGAATATAACAAGTTGTAAATGTTTTAGTCACAATCTAAGTCACGTACACAGTCAATTTATAAGTCGGGTCCTACTTCAGTAAAGTGGTGGCGACTTTACTAGAAGCTTTGGAGTTTTGCCGACAACGTAAAATCACACGTTTTACGGCTTTATTTCAATTGCCCACACTCACGCACTTTATCGAACACTTAATGAATAAAACACCGCCATTTTTTAGCATTAATGTTCAAAATAACACAAGTTTTAGGAAAATAAAACAAAACAACAACATGTTACTAAGACGTTCCCGCCAAAAACTCGTACTCATGCTACTTATTATAAGTAATTATTTATGGTATGTATTTAATACGGCGACTAAGTAAAACGAATATGGGTTTCAAAAAATAAATAGAATGGGTATCATATATAATGGGTTGGCAGCTAATAAGGAGTATCGTGATAAGTAAAAGGTAGCATATTAATATATCAATTATAAGATCAGTTTTAATTTAAACTAGCAACAAGTTTTTCTTTTGGTAACTGAATTTGTATCTAAGCGGAAAAATTGATGATGGATAAAAAATAGGAAATGAGCTTTCATAAATAATACAGATCAGATTCTATTTAATTGATTGTATGAAAAATAAAAACCAGCTAATATTATACATATATTGTGCAACTTTCAAAAGCTTTGAATAAACTCTAAAATGCCATATGGAAAAAATATTTTGTGGTTTTTTTTCTGAATCATATATTTTTTCCGAATAAATTAAAAACATGAAAATATTTTAAAACAATCATAGAAGACAGTAGTTACACCTAAGTATTAAAGTTACAAGCAGTAACACAATTAAAATAAAACAATTAAAAACCTAAGCTAACCTAACCATCGCGCCTTCCGCCGTTTTCATTAAATTATGATCAAAAATAATAATAATGAACTCTTATTCCTTTTTTATTGTACTCGTTTTAACATTTAGAGCTGCCCGAAAAACAGAGCCCGAAAGTGGGTTTTTAGAAGGCACGTAATAGTTGGTGATATATTATCTATGTCACCCTGCTAACATTATTATTCGCCAAGTCATTATTTATAGCTCCTCGCCTAATATTTCAACTGACTTGTATAGTATATTTGTTACCTTAACGCAGCTGCCAGTTTTTATAACACTCTTATTTTTGAAGCTTATTTAAAATAATAGTCGCGAAAATATTTAGTCACTAGCAAGTAATTTTATTAGTTGCAAACACTTAGCCTTTTACCTTTTAAGTTATTAGTCACCTGGAAAAGAATAAGCTAAAAAACATCCCTTCTTTACATGTATGGAGTGCCATCCCTATTTATCACTTTTCAAAATTTTACTACAATTATTTGGGAATTTTGCAGCGGTCCGCTGAACACATCAACCTGCCAAATTTCGTTCTAATAGTATTTGTATAAAATGGTTATGACAAACGGAATTGGCGAATTTATAAGGGTCCCTCGTAGTTACTCCGGAACCCTGAAAAAGGTATCACGTGCGAGCGAGACCACCGCAGTTGCAGTACCTGACTGCAGAGTCAGGTGCATCAACTGTCTCACTCGCACTATATCTTAAGGGGCACGATAGGCACACCTCTGTCTCAAAGTGTTACACACATTTAGGTCTAATCACAGAATAACATAATATACAAAACGGACATTCCACTCCACATCTCGGGTTCCTCACCCCGCTTCCGCTCCCCGCGCGCGCCAGAGTTTTGGACGCATTCATTTTGTCAATGTCGGGCGAGCTGTCAGACGACGACTCTAACTTCATGCATGTGTGTGCGTTACAAACGTCAACTTGCGTTTGTGTCACTGAATAATGCTTTTATGTACGTATACTTTTACGTATATTGTGGAATTTTCGACGTGTGCTTTAATTGATATTTATTGACGTGATAACGTCTTATAAATCGAGGAACGCCGGCTGCACACACGAAAAAGCATGACTCATTGTCACGTTCCGCCTGAGCCGAGCGTGCAAGCGAGAGCACGGAACAAACGATAGAGAGGCACGATCGGCCTAAGCGTTCGGCTTCTGACGCATCGTTATCACGTAAAATTATCCTCGGTAAGCCGACTTTACAGACAACAATTTTTTTTAGGTGAAAAAATTAAAGAAGAGAAGTGGAAACACATGCAGGAGTTGTTCAGGACACGATCCAGGGCTTTCTCTATGGCAGGGGGAATACTAAACCAATTCCCGTGGTGCAGATTTTTCATCCCCCATCGCAGTGGTTATTCACTGATTAAAAAGTTGAATGGACAAATATCTGATATAATAGAGGTAAACTTTATACTAAGAATAGTATTTAGGTAACATGGCGAAAAGTTAAATAAGTATCTACCACCATCGGTGCCACCTATCCTACTCCGTACATGGTTGCCTGGAAGAGATCGCTTAAAGCGATAAGGCCGCCTATTAAAAGATTAGCCATAGTAATATTGTCTTTTTTATATGTACAATGTGGTCTTTTAATAAAGAGTTATCTATCTATATTAAAATAAAAACAAAATATTCGACTGTTTAACTTTATACATTTTACCATAGCTTTGCGCATACATTATCAGAAAAACGTATACTTAACAGCATATCACGCATAATGCAAGCGTCGGTTTCAATACGAATATCGCTCTTATGCAGTCGGGTATTTTGTGTTTCCTTTAATTTATATATTTGTGTATCTCTACTCACTTTGATGGATTACTTGTATCAGTATCAATGTTGTTTGTATTTCAGGAAGCCATAGAGAAGCATAAAAGAAAGGAAATAGAGGGGCCAGATTTCATATATTCCTTCCTAGATGAAATGTCTAAAGATAAAGAAACTTTTACAGGTATTATAGTAAACGTATACTTATTTTTTAAGCAAATACCCGTCACTATGAGACGAGTAGGTCGCTGGCTTGATGTTAAGCGTGACAGTTTCATGTTATGATCAACTAGGCTTGCGTTTGACCACATCTCACGTGATGGGAGCGGTGATGAGATCCAAGGTATAGCACGCAGATCTTATTATTATTATCTCCTTGAAAATACATATTATGATTATATATTATATATCGTATATCTCAGGGAACAAGGAAACTAGCAATTTTATAATTAATTTACGCAATTTTATTTTTATATATAATTTTATTATTATAATATATACATTATACAATATTATTTTATGTTTACAGAAGAACAACTCAAAACGGTTTGTCTCGATATGCTCATTGCTGGATCTCAAACTACAAGTAACACGCTAGAATTTGCCATTTTACAACTATTGAGGAATAAATCTATTCAAGAGAAAATGCACGACGAAATAGATAGAGTTATTGGTGACGAGGTGCCTAGTTGGACCGACAATACTAAGTAAGTAATACTAACTACAAAAATAAATAGAGTTATTGGTGACGAGGTGCCTTGTTGGACCGACAATACTAAGTAAGTAATACTAACTACAAAAATAAATAGAGTTATTGGTGACGAGGTGCCTTGTTGGACCGACAATACTAAGTAAGTAATACTAACTACAAAAATAAATAGAGTTATTGGTGACGAGGTGCCTTGTTGGACCGACAATACTAAGTAAGTAATACTAACTACAAAAATAAATAGAGTTATTGGTGACGAGGTGCCTTGTTGGACCGACAATACTAAGTAAGTAATACTAACTACAACAATAGATAGAGTTATTGGTGACGAGGTGCCTTGTTGGACCGACAATACTAAGTAAGTAATACTAACTACAAAAATAAATAGAGTTATTGGTGACGAGGTGCCTTGTTGGACCGACAATACTAAGTAAGTAATACTAACTACAACAATAGATAGAGTTATTGGTGACGAGGTGCCTTGTTGGACCGACAATACTAAGTAAGTAATACTAACTACAACAATAGATAGAGTTATTGATGACGAGGTGCCTTGTTGGACCGACAATACTAAGTAAGTAATACTAACTACAACAATAGATAGAGTTATTGGTGACGAGGTGCTTTGTTGGACCGACAATACTAAGTAAGTAATACTAACTACAACAATAGATAGAGTTATTGGTGACGAGGTGCTTTGTTGGACCGACAATACTAAGTAAGTAATACTAACTACAACAATAGATAAGAGTTATTGGTGACGAGGTGCCTTGTTGGACCGATAATACTAATAAGTACTAAGTAAGTAATACTAACTACAAAAATAGAGAGTTATTTGGTGACGAGGTGCCTTGTTGGACCGACAATACTAAGTAAGTAATACTAACTACAAAAATATAGCGATTCCCACAGAATAGCAGGCGATACCGTGGGGTGTAGGTACAAGTTGTATATATAAATACCGGGCGGCTAATATTAATAACATCAAGCATCTATATTAGAAGAAAAACAAAATACCCGACTGAAGCACCCAGAAAAGCGGTTTTTGCAGTCTAACTTACGACTTCGTTACGCTTAGTACGCTGTTGAGTATACCTTTTTTTACAAATTAAAAATTTTTGCAATACGACTTCTAGTTTCCGCGCAATACGTGGACATATATACAAAAATACATCCATTCAAACATATATACACTTATGAAATTTGGCACACATGTTTCGAAGCTGGTATAGACTAACATATACAAAAACTGTGCAGTTCTGACAATATTACATACATACAGGTCGAATTGATAACCTCCTTTTTTTGAAGTCTGTTAAAAATATAGCCTATGACGAATATAACGAATAGGATATATAACGAATCTAACGACACCTCGCATATCAAAATCGGTCAAGTTATTTAGGCTGTAGGCGATCATATTATACAAACATACATACAAACCCACATATACACACATACATACACTCGAAAAACATAAACCTCCTTACGCAATCGGATAAAAATAGGTTAATTTGGAAGTAGGCACAATATAATATTTTGGTGCTAAATATTTAATTTTTAGGGTTCCGTACCTCAAAAGGAAAAACGGAACCCTTATAGGATCACTTTGTTGTCCGTCCGTCGGGGTGTCAAGACCTGTATCTCGAGAACGCGTGCAGGTATCGTGTTGAAATTAAAACCATATACGTAAATCCATAATATCTTGCTGCAGAAAGAAAAATAAAATTTCTCGGTTTTCGTAAAAAAAAGTTACAGCCGAATATGTCGTAAAAATCGCACATTTCGCCACTTACAGGGGAATCAAAACCTATGGGGTACTTCCCGTTGATATAGAACTATGAAATTTGGCAAGAAGCATTGTGTTAGAGTAGGAAAAATAGGAAAAATCCGAAAACTGGACATTTTTAATTAAATCACAAAAAATAGGGTCATTATGCAAGGAATGAGGGCCCAAATTTTAAAGTGAATTGACCGTATTATGTGGGGTGTCATATGAAAGAGCTTCATTAGCAGAAACTAAAACAGGTTTTTACGATGTATGTTTTTCGTTTTATGAAGGAAAATATAAAAAAAAAATGATTTCCCCCTGTTATCTACTAGTTTGCCCTACGGAACCCTCGGTGGGCAAGTCTGACTCGCACTTTTCCGGTTAGTAGTCAACCAATAATATTGGAACCAGTTTAAATTTTTGCGCGTTCAGACTACGTTATATTACCTATTTTAATACATGCCTATTTACAGTATTTCATATTTTATGGTTTTTGACGTAATTTTTAACTGACTTCATAAAGAAAGAGGTTCTCAATTTAGTCATATTTTTCAATTCAATGCATATTTTTTTTTAACAAACATACAAAAAAATGCATGTTTTTTTTTGTATGTTTGTTACGCAATTATTTCTTCAATTATGAATTGATTTTGACGTTTTTTTTGTTTGACAGGTCATTCAGGACAGGTTTCCGATGCGGTTCATTAGTTTGTTTTTTTAAAAGAAAATTACACATTTAGAAAGGAAGAAAGAAGATACTAAATTCGGTTCTTCAAATTGTAAAGGATTTATCGCGTATATTTTACAATAGTTTTATGAGCTGTACGTTTCGAACACTTTGCAGTGTCTTTATTGTTTCAATTCAATGAGAAATCCACAAACAGCAACAAACAAACAAACAAACAGAAACAGCTCCGGCCCTCATTCTATGGCTATCAAAATATATAATAATTTACCAATGCAGCTGAAAGAAATAGAAAATATACAGAATTTTTCTCAAACCCTAAAAAATATATTAATTAAAATAGGCTTATTATACGTTAGAAGAGTTTTTTAAAGACAATCACATCATAGAATAAACCGTTCCGCTCCGCACTAGATTGCTATACCCTATTAGGGTGATTATGTATGTACCTACGCTATGTATGTAATTGTAATGCAATGAAATAAACAATAAACAAATAATCGCGGAAACTTTATAAAACATTGTCTAAGTACATCTTATCATTCTGTGATTTATTTTATACCAATCTCTTTCAGATTAATCTACACATCGGCCTTCATTCTGGAGTTACAACGGTTTTGCACAATAGCACCACTAGCCGGCCCAAGACGCGTGCTAGAAGACAGTGTTATAGACGGTTATGTAATACCTAAAGACACGACCGTCCTGATATCACTTGGTGATATACATCTTGACTCGAAGCTGTGGTCTGACCCGCAAGTGTTCAACCCGGACAGGTTTATAAACGAACGCGGAATGCTGAAGAATACACAGCACATGTATTTCTTCGGATTAGGTAGGTGCAAATATTTTTTCACACCACTTGCTCAATAATTTTCATCTTCATCATCATCATCATCTCAGCCATAAGAAGTCCACTGCTAGATATAGGCTTCTCCCATGGATTTCTAAAATACCGATTGGAAGCGGTTTGCATCAAGCGTCTTCCCGCCACTTGTATGAGGTCATCTGTCCATCTGGCTGGTCTTCCTACGCTGCACTTGCCGGTGCGTGTTCTCTACGCAAGAACTTTTCGGCCCCATCGGCCATCAGTTCTACGAGTTATGTGCCCTGCTCACTGCCACTTCAACTTGCTAATCCGCTGTGCTATATCGGTGATTTTTGTACGTCTACGTATCTCTTTATTTCTGATTCAATCTCGTAGAGACTCCGAGCATAGCTCTCTCCATAGCTCGTAACGTGACCTTGAGCTTCCTTAATGCTTCAATGAACATTCATTTTTATGTAATTTAAAGAGGTTTTTATGTAATTTAGAGAGGGAGTTTAAAGAGGTTTAAAAAGTACGTTTCAAACCCTAGGTCTTTAAAATTCCATTGGATTTTATTATATCATACGTCATAAAACACTACTTCAGCCCAACGTTCCTTTTTGGCAGAAATGCCCCACTTATCAAAATTTCCTGACCACAAAAACATTCTATAAAATTGAGAAATCTATATAACCAAGTTTCGTCAAGATTGGTTGAAAAATTACAACTAATACGCGAGTACCAACAAATATCCGAAGAGAAGAACGAAAGTTTTCGTTCGCTTCGCTCACTCAGTCAATTATGTGTTGCATTACTGTTGTAACATTATGTGTGCTACAATTGTGTGTTGCATTACTGTTATAACATTATGTGTGCTACAATTGTGTGTTGCATTACTGTTATAACATTATGTGTGCTACAAATGTGTGTTGCATTACTGTTATAACATTATGTGTGCTACAATTGTGTGTTGCATTACTGTTATAACATTTTTAGAACCTTTACTGAGTCTATTTTAACCTAAACATCTTAATTAATTTCATGTTCAAACAACTGTTATTATGTTTTAAGAGCTGTATTCATAAAATTGGAATATTCATATGTATTTTTATAACCCATCTAATTATAAAACATTTATACAAGCGTTTATTACCATCTGATTTCGAGATATGTAATTTACTAGGCGCACGTCAATTTTATATATAATTGTTATTTTTACCCACGAATATGATTGTACTGACGTCATCCGCCATCGATTATACCCACCAGATATAACTGTCCATTATCTTTCGGTAATAAACAGGTTCTATGGAAAATAACCTAAGAGCATAGTTGTCGTAGCAACTTTCCGACGGTAAATTACGCGTTTTTCATACAACAGGAGAATAGTTATTTGTTATACAAGAGTGCAAAGTTGCTTTTTAACCGCGTGCTCAATTTTGATGACCGAGCAAGCGAAGGATTCTAAAATTGAATCACGAGCGCAGCGAGTGATTTAAAAATTAGAATCCTGAGCGTTAGCGAGGGAATCAAAAGAGCACAAGGTGAAAAAACTTTGCACTCGAGTGCAATACGTAACTTTTCATCCCACCTCAGCGAGAAATGACTAAATGCAAAAAAAATATACATTTACAATCACAAGATACTTTTATTTCAGTTTAGGTATTAACTACTACATTATGATAGGTAAGTATTACATAATAATCTTTAAATTATAACAAATAATACTTAGGTATAATGGTTGATGACCAGATGAGGCTTTTTTTAAATGCCACTAATTTAGGATAGGTGTCGATATGTATGTCTTTTTTCATCTATATTGTTGCTTTTAGCATTGAATACGTACTCCATAGAGTGCTTGATTTCTTGGTCTCGGACAATTCAATAAAATATGCCAGCAAAACGTTCTCGGAGAAAGTTTTGGCTCCTTTATTAAAAAAAGGTTGTATGATAAATTCGGCACCATGGAGATAGAAGTAAATAGGTTTAATGATGTTTTGAATTTACAAACTTAGTGCACACGATGTTTTAAATTTGAATTTACTTTATCCTCTAGCGGTTTAAAACGGCTTTTGCACTCAGATATCGAAGAGCAAAAATACTCTTTCCGAGATGGGGGGATGAAAAATTATTTTATATGACTAAATATTATTTAATTTTAATTAAAAAAAAAATATCCGACTGCGTAAGAATGAGGGTTATGTTTTTCGAGTGTATGAATGTTATGTATGTATGTTTCTATATGGTCGCATACAGCGTAAACGGCTTGACCGTTTTTGATGTGCGAGGTTGCGTTAGATTCGTCTTCAGTTCCTGAGTGTCATAGGCTATATATTTTTGTAATAATAATAATACATCTCTCAATAAAAAAGTGCGTTTTTTAAACCTCCAACGAACTTTTTCGTAATAAACAAGTGGTTATACTAGAAATATTCTAAAGAATGCGAATTTTTAACCTTTCACAGCGATTTTACGCCTATTTTCTCACAAAAACGTACACTCAACAGCGTATCAAGACTGGAAAAACTGCTTTTCTGCAGTCGAGCATTTTGTTTTTCTTTTAATAACATACTTGATATATGGTTGGAACCGTTAATTCAATTCAAATCATCATTCATAATTTAATTCGAATACTTAAAATTCATTGCGTTTTATCTTTATACAATAGGTTATACCTATAAGGTTCGGTTTTTTTCAAATTTTTTTAAGATTTTAATTTTATAACTTCGGAGACATACCAAAATAAAAAAAATAAAAAACGTCTTTTTTTTACACGAATAAGTCAGTGTTTGACCACCGACTCCCTGTTGGAAAGCGACGATGTGGTCGTTTTTTTATCATCAGTAATTTATGATTTCTATCAGATAAAATAAACCATAGAAATGATTTAGGGGTAGTAAACAGTCTTCTCCTATTTGCATGGAAGAGCGCGCGACAGCAAAAAAGTTTAATAGTTAAACTTGTAAGGCGGATTACGGAAGCCTTTACGTACGAACCAAATTTGTACTTGGCGGGTCTTTTACGGCCTCAGGCTATCCTGTCACAGTCACAATTTGTACTAAATTTACTGTTCACTGTGTAAAAAGACGCCTTAAAAATATCTATAGTACAATAAAATAAATATTGGAGGACATTTTCAGACAACACCATCTGGCCCCAAACTAAGCAAAGCTGTACTACGGGAACTAGATAGCTGATAGAATAGTTTTTATTTTTTATTTTATTTTTATTAACCTATGCTGTCCCACTGCTGGGCAAAGGTCTCCCCCATTTCCTTCCACAAGTCACGGTCCTGCGCCATCTGCTGCCAATCTTTTTGGAATTTGCCAAGATCGTCACGCCAGCGTTTCCTAGGTCTACCTGGACAGCGTCGTCCATCTGGCGTCCACTGCGTGACGATCCGAGCCCGTCGTTCTGGATGCATGCGAGCCACATGCCCCGCCCAATCCCATTTTAATTTGGCTGCTTTTTGGCCGACATCAACTATACCAGTAATGGAACGCAACATTGTGTTGCGGATTCTGTCTATAGATAGAATTGATATATACTTTTTTTTGTAAATACATTCATATGATACAAAGAAACACCCAGACACAGAACAAACATCCATGCTAAGCAGAAATGTTTGCCTTGGATGAGGATCGAACCCACGACCTACAGCTCAAATAAATACCCAGTAAATATTAAATAAATAGTTAATCTAAATACCCAGTACAAAAGAGACAGATGTGTTAGATAAGTTTTTGTGTTTCAGGACGAAGGCGGTGCCCTGGAGAGTCCCTAGCCAAGTCGTTCGTGTTCCTCATGCTTGTCGGCATCTTGCAAAAGTTCAGGATTGAGTGCTCTAACGGATTGCTGCCCTCGCAGGAGCCTATTCTCGGACTGATAGCGTCACCCAGACCCTTCACAGCGGATTTTGTACTTAGAAAATAAATATTAAACATAGCATTCCAGTTTCAATGCTGCTTTCATTTTCCACCAGATTTCTAAATATACATATATTTTACTAAGAATTATTTAACAGACTTTAAAAAAAATTAGAGGTTGTATTTGTTTAAATCTTTGTTACCTCATGATTCCGTCATTTTATAAACCGATTTGAAAAATTATTATTTTTTATTTTATTCGAAAGGATATACTTTCAGATCGGTCCTTTAAAAATTTCACCAAAATTTGTAATTCAAAATATTTTATGTTTTTAGTAATTCGGTTTTTAGACCAAAATACAATCTAAGTAAAATGGCTGTGACATATAGACATGGCGAGTTTATTACTGGCAAAGTCCACCATTTTTCCAATAAGCTATAAATATCATATATTTGATCAAATATAACCAACCAATTTAAATTATATAAATACGCTATAGAGTAAGCACTGGCCGGCCTCCTATTGCACTGCTCGGCGCGGAGTGCGAGGCAGCTTGTACTGACCAGCGAAGGGAGTTCCAAAGCAGCGCCTACACATATTGGACATTTTTTTTTTTCTATCATCCCTGTTTGTACAAACTGTCTTACTGCTGGGAACGGGCCATCTTCTCATTGTGAGAAGGGTTATCGGCCTAATGTCCCGACTCAAATACCATAAAATTGAAACCATGTCCAGCGGTTGCTATATCCTGGACACTGCATCGCTACAGTACAGCTTGCACAGACAGAGTAGATGAAGCATGCGACTTCATTTATATATGAAGACCTTGAGTGCCACATTTTTGGTATCGACTCTGACGTCACACAAACGAGTTTGTGATGGAATGTTCCATCCGCGCAAAATCTATTCAACCCAATGCCTTCGTCGCGCTTATACGCTAGTAACTAGTTGACAAAATATCTAGTCGGAAGTATATATCACCTGAAATTAAATAATCTTAGATCGTCAACTGCGATTTTTTATCATACTTGTTGACACGCTAGGTACATACACTTGGGGTATCTGTAAAAGTGTATGACAGGTTGCACTAACCTGCAGGAGGAAGTTCCACGGCAGCGCCTGTCCGTACTGGCCGGGTCGCACGCGCGCCAAGTACCATGTCAGCGAGAACATCAGTAACGCCTGCAGGAGCAGGCAGAGGGCGCCGAACGCTATCGGGCCGCTCTCTGCCGAGTGGGACGATGTTATATCGGAGAACGTAATGCCCTCGCCTGGAAATAATAAATATTCAATCAATGTAAGCGCATAATGTGTGATAAGCGCGCTCCATCGTAGACCGCAACGTCGCTTAACATTAGGCGAGTTGGCGGTCAAGCGCAAATCTATTGCTACATAAAAAAAATGTTGGAGAACATTTACACAACACTATCTAGCTCTAAACAAAGCTAAGCTTGTTTTAAGGGAACCAGATGGCTGATAGAATACCTAATATATACTTTTCTTTATAAATTCATACATATGATATTACTTGAATTTCTTTTAAGCTTGCAAAATTTTTAGATCTTAGGTGCCCCTATATTATTACCTATAATATTATAAAAGCAAAAGTGACTGTCTATCTGAATCTCATTACGTTTGTTACCTTTTTACAACCAAACGGCTGAACCAATTATTATGATATTTGACACAGAGATACTTTAAGATTTGAAAAAGGACCTAGGCTATATTTTATCATCAACGTCATCTTTAACTGTACTAAAACTTACATTACTACACAGTACTTGACAGTAGTTAGTTACTCTGATTTTTCCGGTTAATTAAATAATCCCATCATCTTTCTCATCACTACGCGGGTGAAACTGCGGAGCACAGCTAGTAATAATATAAAGGTCGCAATAATGCGGTGTGTGGTAGTTACCGTATGCTTCCCTCGCCATGATTTCCCTCCACAGCCACTGCATGGGCACGTGGGGACACAGGCCCGTCAGCAGCGCCACGCCGCGCGCGTTGTCCACGTACCGCGAGGGCGCGCTCAGACCTATGTACGCGAACACCGACAGCGTCACTGTGTATTGACCTGGAAATATCAGACACATGTATTGACTTGGAAATAACAAACACATGTATTGACTTGGAAATATAAAACACTTTTATTGACTTTGCCTGAAAATATCAATAGAATATTCCGAAAATCAACTAAACCTATTTTTCCCCTGTTTCTTGTGTGTCATGGACATATCTTTATTTGTGACAAAAACAACCACATCAATAAACACATAAAATAAATAACAACAGTCATTTTCGTCACAATCCGGTTCCCACTCTCCGACTAAATTAACCTGAGCTGGTCTTCCGTTGGGACCGGCAGGTGATGTCACGCTCGCACACGTAACTAATATGAAATACATAATAATTAATATTAAAAAAAAACTTTATCCAGGTAGACACAGTCATGCCAATAAGGAGAAAAAAAAATGTTTGTGACTGACCATGACATATGACTGACATAAAAACAAAGCAATAACTGTCCGCTATCACTGTCAATTCAATTCAATTCTTGTCTATGGCGCTATCACTGTACTATTATTCAGCGTTTATAAGTAAGATGAATCACGAAGAAATGTAAAGCTTTTTCTAGTAACGGTTTCATAGTTTTTTCAGACTTTTAAATGATTCTACAAAGTGCTGAAAAAACAAGATTTAATACTACAAGTACAATGTTATCATATTCTATTATGCTATTAGACACACTATAGCAACGTTCCACATTGTCAACAAGTGTCAAAGTTGGATACTCATAGAGCTGAGTACACATGCAGTGTTAGCAGGTTGCAACACAAGATAGATAGATAGATAAACTCTTTATTGTACACTATTAAATAAAATAAAAAACAGGGAAACTTACAAAACTAGTGTGACAACCGGCGGCCTTATCGTTAAAAGCGATCTATTCCAGGCAACCGTGATATGGAGATCAATTCATAGAAAAAGTAAAGCGGGTGTGCAATAGCAGAGACACTGGATATAGCTATAATATAATCATAACAAACAATCTAATAAAATTAAACACTAAATACTTAAATAAAAATAATAATATACTGTTAGAGGCGCTCGGAGACGATGGAGGGGAGGACGGCCGATCGACATAAAAGAAGCGCCATTGGTGCTGCGAGCCTCTTTTTCATTCGGAAGCGGCCGTGTTGTGAGACTGACAAGTACATGTCGGCGCAGAATATATAAGGCGGTGCCTGCGCACGGTCGAGACAGTTTTTGCCGCGAGCTATCGTCGATACTACCTACATCGTCCGACATATTTTTCTAAAAATTGTGTAGTCGAATCTCTGCCCAAATTTGTGTAGAACTGTGTAATTATTTTTAAAATTAATTGTGTTACAAAAGTAAAATCTGTGTAACATTGAGATTGTTGTGGTTTTTTTTAATTTAATTTGGTTTAGATTGCCAAAAATACACTAATAAATATAATACAATATATATAAATATTTCAAACATATATAGAAAATCCGAAAAGTGCCTACATGAATAAGAGATCAGAAATAGTACCGAAGCAACGTATTTTAGGGTAAGACCTTAAAGAGGTAAAATAAATTTACTTGATTTTTGAAAACAGTTAGCGACTGAGTACGTCTGACAGACACAGGTAATTCGTTCCACAGCTGAACTGCCTGGAATGCGAAAGAATTTCCATAAAAGGTTACGCGTTGTGTTGAGGGAGTTTTTAAAAGAAGGTTATCCTTTGATCTAAGGAGAAGGGAATGAGAAGAGGACCAGTATGTGAAAAGAAAAGAACAGTAATAACCAATTACTTATTTACACTACCACCAAATTCTTAGGGCAGGATACCTTCAAAAGTGAAAACTGGCCTAATGTTGAACCTCAGATAGAAGAGGAACGAAGAAGAAGGAACAAAAAAGAATATTGTATTGGTAACTCACTGCCCTGCGAGATGTAACTGCAAGCGAAGGCCATGGAGACGATACTGACAAAGTGCAGCAGTAACATGAGGAATATGAGGAAGCCGCTGCTGTGCTCTATGACCGGGTTGGAGGAGCAGGTCAGCAGACAGGCGCCCGCCGCGCAGTACACCAGGCCGCCGGGGAGCACGTTCAGGAAATGCGCCACCCCGTACAGGTTCGATGACACTCCCACCATTTTCACCAGCTCCTGCGGAAGAACGTGTTGTTACTTATTACCCGACTTCGCGAGGAGTGTTATGTTTAGTTATGGGGATAAAAAAGATTTCTCCAAATTGATTTATAAATGATGAAATCATGAGGTCACAAACATTAAATAAAATACAACTGAATTGAGAACCTCAAGCCTTAGCTTGGGCCGACCCGGCCTACACGACGCGTGACGTCCGACGGCGAAATGTCAGTGCGGAGTGCGGATTATTTTTCGGCCGGCGTAAAACTTTTATATCTTTGACATTTTCAAGATATTCAAATTGTTAACGCTAAATTGCGATTTGAAATAAATGGCAGAAGACTAGTTCTTTCTCCTTTTTTCCTAATCAGTTACCGCTCCCGATCCTTGTCTTTCTCACTTATCGCGCCACTCGCGATAAGTCTGTTTCGTTGACCGAATGGCGGTCAGGTGATCTCCCTTAAAATAATGAAAAACTATTGTTCTTTCTGTGATTTAGTGCAAAATATTATAGATATATGTGCAGAATTGTCAGATGTTCGATTTGTGCTATAAGAAGTGATCTCCTGGATCTTCCTATGGAAGCAGCAGCGAAAAACGTGAGTCCTTTCAAGTGCCTTCCTTACCCCTAGATCTTTTGCCATTACATGCCAGGTTCTAAATTCAAAATACGATACCAGCGCGCATACACAAATAATTCTTTCACCGTATTTTTGTTATTTTTTTATCTTTATAATTATTGATAGAATATTTTTTTTGTAAATACATACATATGATACATATAAATACCCAGACACAGAAAAACATCCATGCTTAGCAGAAATATTTGCCCTTGGTGGGGACCGAACACACGACCTACAGCCCAGAAGGCAGACATACTACCACTGAGCCATGGGGCCTGCCATAGGGGAGGCCGATGTCCAATGGACTTCTCATGGCTGAGATGATGATGATGAATAAAAGTAAAGCAACTCGCCTGTATGCCAGTGGCGCGCTCCTCCAACAGTCTCGCCATGAGGAACACGAAGACGAGGAACAGCGACATGAAGGTGATGCCTTCCAGCAAGCCGGCGACCATCGATAGCTGCACCTCGCCGCCGTTGTCCGCCGCGCGCCCGACCGACGGGAACTCCTGCACCTGCAGCGGCTGCGGGGGACGCACGGACCGTTCATTCACTTGGACTATACTTAGCGGCAGATGTTTCGACCAATATGTCATCATGTCCTCTCTTTTGTTTTTGAAAATCAGCCCTGTTTGTACAAACTGCCCCACTGCTGACGCGGGTCGTCTTCTCATTGTGAGAAGGGTAAGGCCTTAGTCTACCACGCTGGCCAAGTGCGGGTTGGTTCACTTCACACATCATCAAGAACGTTAAGAACTCTGAGACTTGCAGGTTTCCTCGCGATGTTTTCCTTCACCGTTTGAAATTGACGGCAATCAACTAAATAAAATTTTGTTTTTAACCGACTTCAAAAAAGAGGAGGTTCCCAATTCATCTGTATTATTTTTATATGTTTGTTACGTGGTTACTTTGTCAATTATGAATTGATTTTGATGATTCTTTTTTTTTGTATGGTAGGTTTATACTTGAGGTGGTGACATATAAATTTTATAAGAATCGGTTCAGTACTTTGGTTTTAAAACAAAATAACTGAAAAAAATATGTCATCCAAGTAAACGAAGTTGCGTGTTTTGAAGTCGGTTGTTTCAGTTTTTAAACTATAATTATCGTTGAAAACAAAAGAGAAGGCATAATGAAATTAGATCAAGATATTTTTCGCTAGCAATACACTTACAATAAATTAACAAGTAAATTAGATAAATTTAAAATAAATCTCATAAAAAAATTACGAAACATGTAGGTACAGCAAAAACACTATCAATCAAATCCTCTTTTGAAAAAAAACCGGTTCAAAATCGGTCCATCCGTTTGACGGCTAATTTTGTACTTTATAAATTTTCTCATATCATGTAGACCCTTACCTGGTTTATGATCTTTCCGGAAAGTACCTCGATGAAGCTCGTGTCTATGGCCCACTGAATACTCATGAATTGGTGGTAATCGTGACCTAAAATAAAATAAATTTTACATTTTTTTAAATTTATTTTTTAGCTCCACACACACCAGGGTCCGTGACCTTTGCGAGAATTACATAATATTGTTAACTAAATATAAAATGTAACGAGGAGGGTTGACCTGTCCCATGTCGGTCCTTGTTCGGGCTACCTGAGGTGTGGAAGCTGTTTTTTTTTTTTAATTTTACATTAAGACCATTGGAGGTATCACATTTGGAGCAGTTTAGTGTTTTCATCTGTATACATACTACATCTGAATACATATGGCCGGCCTCCCTACGCTGTGCTTGCCGTAAGGTGTCGGAAACCTTTCGGGAATTGCGCGACTGATTTTACGGAACTTACCACTCAAAAAAATAGGAAATATGCATGAATTTTATTTAATAAGAATAATAGTTCAAATGAATAATACACAAAGTTGTAATAGATATACAAAAAAGTAATATAATAATCGGTCCATTCAAACTTCAAAAGATATAAACGTTTAAAATTTTTGGTGTAAGATTCTCTGTCCCTTATGCGCAAAACGACGGTTTGTATTGAATTTGTACGACGCACACGTTTGATGGCGTCATCATCATCTGCGATGGTGTGGTCCTGTGTAACGTGAAATTGGAATGCTTGTAACAGTTTTTGTAGAATAAAAAATGCATATTCCCCGTTGCGCTCGTTTGGTCTCAGCCTCAGGCGAGGTACTCACCGAACTGCCGGTGCGGCTTGGCGACGCCGTCCAGCGCGCTGATCTCACCCGTGAAGAAGGCGCCTCGCATGTGGATCGTGTACGCGAGGTACTCCGGCCACACATCACCCTCCAGATTCTACAATACCAACGTAAAAGGTTAAGAACCCAGACACGCGGCGGGAAATTTAAATTTCGATTTTTTTTTTGATAAAAAGGGTTGGAGTTATGGTGGGAGATGTTCAGCGCTAATGGTATACACATTCCCTCTGCTGCCTCTGCAGTGGGGAGTGGGGTGGTTTAGAAGAAGGGGATTGGGTAATGAACAGTTTATTAGCTGGCTCGGCTAACTATACAATAGTGATCATAATCATCATCATCATCTCAGCCACAAGAAGTCCACTGCTGGACGTAGGCCTCCCAAATATATTCCCAAAAAGACCTGTTGGAAGCAGCTTGCATCCAGCATCTTTCTGCCACTTGCATGAGTTCATCTGTCTACCTCGTGCCTTGTGGAAGCAAAATTTATAAAATCAAAATGATGATATCGAAAAATATAATATTTCACTTAATCAGAAATAAGCTTTATCTTATCCTTATAATACCACACGTAAGACTCCATACAATAGCGCACTAGCCATGACACATACACGAGTTGACGTCTGTATATAATACACACATACACATGTATGAAGTTAAGGTTGTCGTCTGAGTGCCGCTCGCTTGTGACGTCAGTTAGGATTCGAGCACTTCAAGCCCGCAATGCTAGCCTCTTGTCAATATATTATATATGACAACCAGCTTGAGATTGCGTGCAACAGTGAGGGCGCGTGGATGTGCTTGACGCATTTTAGCGCTGAATAGTTTTCTTGATACATTGATAAGTACAGATGACCCAAGATGAGCTGCAAACAAGCTCTCTCGCGAGGTCTACTGTTCGTAGAACAACTAGTTATATGTTCTGTGCTGTGCGGCTAGTCAAATATTGGCCGCTAGGAGTACAAAAAGCTATATGAAGATAAAACTGTACTTACATCGAACTGAATGATGGCATCCTTATTTCCCAATTTATCCACCCAATTGCTGATATCTGAGACGTTACTGAAGGCGTAGTATCCTCTCTTGGCGGCTCCGAAATCTGTAACCAGATTATAAACAATAGGGCAGTTTCTTCTTTTACTCCTAATACGGAGGAAAAAGGCGAAAAGGCGAAGAAACAAGTATATTCGACATTTTAGCGGCATTTAATGTGAAAATTCAAATTCAAATTCAAAATAATTTATTGTCAAACTGTGTAGGAAATAAAGGATCTTAGAATATTTACATGTCTCAACAGTCAAGTTAAAATTGGTTCACGTATTTATTTATTTATTTATTTATTATACAAGTTATACAACACCATTACAAGTATCTAAATTAATAACAAAATACCCGACTGCATAAGAGTGATTTTACTTAGTGTAACTTACGGTTGATATTATGTTGAGTATTCTTTTTCATGAGAAAAAATGCACAAAGCTGCTGTGAAGTTTATTAATACGAGCATTCTTTAAGATTATTTTAGTAAAAACACTTGTTTAAAACGAAAAACTAACGAAGGCTACAAAAAATGTTATGGAAATTTTAGTTTTTGCGAGTGTTGTGTTATTATTATTAAAATAAAATATACTATGAAAATCGGGAAGTGAAAACCATATCGCACATCAAAATCGATTAAGCCGTTTAGGCTGTAGGAGATACTACAGAAACATGTATACACACATACATACATACACCCGAAAAAAATAACCCTCGTTGCGCAGTCGGGTAATAAATCGTTTCGTTCGTGTTCCTCGGATAACAAGTATGTATATTTAAAAAAAACTACTGCAGAAAAGCAGTTTTTGCAGTCTAACTTACGATTTCGTTACACTCAATATGCTGTTGATTGTAGTTTTTTGTGAGAAAGTATGCGTAAAATTACCAAGTGATTATAAATTTGATATTTTTTAGAATAATTCTAGTAAAATCACTTGTTTATTACGAAATAGCTCGTTAGAGGTTACGAAAAAACGCATTTTTTTAATTTTGCAAAAAAAAAATATAGCCTATGACACTCTGGAAGCGAAGACGAATTTAATGATACATCAAAATCAGCAAGCCGTAGGCTGTGGGCTGCCATATAGAAACATACATATGTACATTATTATTATTATTATTTTGAGCCTGTTTTGTCCCACTACTGGGCAAAGGCCTCCCCCCTATCCTCCTTCCATTCTTCATTCCACTTGGTAGGCCCAGAAGGAGATGGCGGGATGAACTGGACTCCGATTGTAAGAATTGGACTCAAATCACATATGTACATACACTCGAAAAACATAACCCTCTTTCTTACGTAGTAGGGTAAAAAGCATTTTCCGGTAAGTAGGTGCAGGATCTTACTCATCGCGGTGAGCGGCTCAGTCAAGTTGAGCCGACGTCCCGCCGCCTGCATCAGCGTGTTGGCGAGATAGTTGTCCGGAGTGTACAGCAGGAGGCTCTTCGTCCATAACTTGTTGAAACTGATCGGGTCCTGAAATGTTTCACAACATCTTTACCACACTTTCATCGGCTTCACCTGTAACTAACTAGTTATGTATGTAAACAGATCTCGGAAGTCTTAAACAGACTTTTAATGGAGTTCGTGTAATTTTTTTTAATAGACTTCCAAAAAGAAGGTGGGCATCAATTCAGTCTTTATGGTTTTTTTTAATGTTTGTTCACCGATTTGATTCTTTTTGTATTTGGTAGATCATATTTCAGAGGTGGTTTTTTATCAAAATCGATACAGTACTTTTAAGAATAAAGATCTTTTAAAACTGATACAGTAGTTTGGTTTTTATAACAAAATAACTGGTAAAATATCATCCAAGTGCCTGTAGAAAAGTGAACAGCAAGTCGCATATATGTAGTTAATGTATTACGTATTTTGAAGTCGGTTTTATCAGTTTTTAAACTATAAAATTATTTAAATTTACTTGCAGATTTGTAATAATTGTTAATCCGATTATTTCAGTGAAAAAATATTAAAATTAAATAAATTACGAATATACAGCGATTTCAGTGTACAATACGCAAAAACGGTGCGCAAATGAGGTGAAAGGCAACCATGCGGCAGTGACGTTACCATCCTCTCGCTCAGTCTCGCATGCTCATTGTGCACACGCTTATCTACTTACGTAGTGTGAGTGAATGTGCTGTAACGCTCCGACGTCACTGACCGTAAAGCCGTAAACGTGACCGCTTTGCGGTCACGTTTTAAACGGTAACTCCCATTAGTTCTATAGAACTGTGACGTCATAGAACTGTTAATTTTTTTTATCCCTTTAGTTCTATGGTAGAACTATTCAAACGAAATCTCTCTCATTTGTTCTATAGAACTAACAATACAACGAGGCAAAAAGAAAATTTCAATAACATTGTTATTTATTAACAGATATCATGCAATATAATCATCATCATCATCTCAGCCACAAGAAGTCCACTGGTGGACGTAGGCTTCCCCCATGGATTTCCAAAAAGACCGATTGGAAGCGGCTTGCATCCAGCGTCTTCCCACCACTTGTATGAGGTGATATGCCCATGTCATGGCTGGTCTTCCTACGCTGCGCTTGCCGGTGCGTGATCTGCACTCGAGACCTTTTCGACCATGCGATAGAATAAAATAGTCTAATAACTCCTAGCGCACACGTCATTAAGCGCAGAATTAAATAATCTCTTGCGTGCATGAGCCCCATTGGAGGTTTCGCCCGCGCAGTGACGAAAACCTATGATAATTGTAAACGGTAACGGTAATGACTACGATAAAATGTAGCTTGTGTCCGTCTCAGGGTCTCAGCAGAGTCTGTACCTAATTCCAAAACAATCGATTCAGCCGTTCGGTCATGAAAATGTAGCGAACAGAGTGACGGAGTTACTTTAATAATATTAAGTTAGGATACTGACCGACAAAAATTAGGTTCCAGCATCCTGATATCAACATCATCAGATCAGCATGCTGGAACTTTTGTAATCTGGAATAATACCTGTCTAACTATCACGGTTCATGAGATACAGCCTGGTGACAGACGGACGGACAGACAGCGAAGTCTCAGTAATAGGGTCCCGTTTTTACCCTTTGGGTACGGAACCCTAAAAAAAAATGTATTCTATCAACCATCTAGGCTTAGTTTGGGCTAGATGGTGTTGTGTGAAATGTCCACAAATATTTATTTATTTAATATTTATGTATGTATGTTTGTCCAGGTATTATGCAGAAACTAGAAGTCGGATTGCAATAATTCTTCCAAGTTACTTGCCCAGTTTTGATATAATTTTTCGGTATTACGTAACACTTATTTCTCCCTTTTCAGTTAAGTAGGTTGTTTTGAAGTCGATTTTTTTAAAATAACTTTTATTATTTCCAACATTCAACCTACTATTCATCACAATAATATCTATATATATATATATATATATAGATATTACTATTACAAAGTAATCGCGCATAATGGTTATTGTTCTATTTAATATTAGAGTATGTGAGAATATTGTGAGAATATTTAAACACAATATCATAAACTACATTGTAAGCATAACAGTTATTTTGTTTATAAATAAACAATGTTGAGGTTAGTCGTATTAATAGACTACTATGTATTGATGGAGGCTCCGCATGATGAGTGGATTAAGCGTCAAACAAAAGGCAGTCAAAACAAATGCGCGCATTGTCAAGTTATTATTCTCTATATCCGCCAAATAACTGCGCTCTTGTCCATACATAAGAATAAATAGTTTAAAAAAACTGAAAAAAAAACGACTTCAAAATACGCAATTCGTTTACTTGGGTGACATTTTTTCAGATAATTTGTTTTTAAACCAAAATACTTAACCGATTCTTATAAAATTTATATGGCACCACCTCAAGTGCCAACCAACCTACCATACAAAAAAAAAAGAATCATCAAAATCAATTCATAATCTAGACATGCGGTAGCGTGTCAAGCCAAGTTCAAGCTAACAGAACTGGCGAGCAGTACCGTGTGTAATATTTCTCGAACCATTTGGACACACTTTTGACCCCCTCATAACTCAAAAACTATTTCACATAAACATGTCAAATTTGGCTCGTATATTGAGATCTACGAGATAAATATGTGCTCCAAATTTCATTTTCATTTCAGATGGACAGATGACCTCATGCAAGTGGCGGGAAGACGCTGGATGCAAGCCGCTTCCAATCGGTCTTTTTGGGGGGAAATCCATGGGGGAGGCCTATGTCCAGCAGTGGACTTCCCATGGCTGAGATGATGAGTTTTATTCATACTTTCTCGCAAAAAAGGATCGTAGGGATACGTGGCACTACGAAAGTTGCTCTTATGCGGTCGGGTATTTTACTTTTCTTTTAACATAGATACTTGTTTTAATCTACAGAAGAAAAGGTAAGAAAGTAATGTTTTTCAATATTACCTCTTGTAGTCTAGATAGCTGTATAAATAAAACCGGCCAAGTGCGAGTCGGACTCGCGCACGAAGGGTTCCGTACCATTATCTATAAAAACGGCAAAAAATCACGTTTGTTGTATGGGAACCCCCTTAAATATTTATTTTATTTTGTTATTTAGTATTTGTTGTTATAGCGGCAACAGAAATACATCATCTGTGAAAATGTCAACTTTCTAACTATCACGGTTCATGAGATACAGCCTGGTGACAGACGGACGGACGGACGGACAGATAGACAGACAGACAGCGGAGTCTTAGTAATAGGGTCCCGTTTTTACCCTTTGGGCACGGAACCCTAAAAATGAATGCTAGGCGTTTAGAAAATAATGAATTAAAAATTGTTGATGTGAGCTCAACTTGCATTTGACTAGTTTTTATTATGTATTTGTTGTTCTACTTCTGATTTAACACTCTAGACATACCAATTAAGTAGACTATTTGTATCTATTGCAGTACAGTTTTTACTATAGAGCCAAAGTAAAAAATCATTGAAAGACATTCTTGTTACATGGCCCGACACACGTTTGAACGATTTTATTGGTTAAATTATTATATTCTATTTATAAATAAATATGAAAAAATAATTATATTAAGTAAAAGCACATAACATTAAGACAATAATATCTTACACTGTACCAAACTTAATACAAAAACAAGAACTTGCCCCACTATTAAGTGTAGGGTAGATAAACAGATAGTAAGCTTAGTAATAGGCTCCCGGTCATTTAACTACCAAACCCTAAAAAGTTGTTAGCACAAGTTGACCTTGTTGGCAAAACAACATTTGGCCCCTATTTCTTCCCCATAGCATTTGGCACAAAGCCAACATTTTATACACATGTATGTATAGGTAAGTTGTAACTTTGCAACTTTGTATGTACTAAAGGAGGAAGTTATTGATTTACTGTAATTAGGTCAACGTCCTGTTATGCAATAGTTTTTATTCAATTGTTCATTAAACCTCAACTAACTGTTTTATTAGGACTGCAAAGACTTGTACTGTGTCAATGACAGCTTATACAGCAATTTGAAATGCTATAAGTAAATATTCTGTTTAATCTAATTTGACACACATTACAAATTACTGTAATTTTTTAGGGTTCCGTACCTCAAAAGGAAAAAACGGAACCCTTATAGGATCACTTTGTTGTCCGCCTGACCGTCCGTCTGTCAAGACCTGTATCTCGGGAACTCGTGAAGGTATCGAGTTGCAATTAAAACCACCATATACGCAGATCCATAGTCTCTTGCTGCAGAGATAAAAAAAAAACGTGTGCGACTTAGGACGCCCGACAGAAGTGATAATTCAAACTAATCTAGCCAGACAGACTGGCGCCGTAACGCGTTACGTAACGAAGCGGTTTAACCTCTCGTTACTAGTTACGTTACTAGTTTGAATAGAACCCTCGGTGGGATAGTCTGACTCGCACTTGTCCGGTTTTTTTAAAGGGCACATGCCTTTATTAATTACAACAAAACACTAGACAAACAAATAACCGTTTAAAATACTTTAAAAAAAAAACTACTTTAAAATACATAATTTGTTTACTTGGATGGCATATTTTTTCCAGTTATTTTGTTAAAAAACCAAAGTCTCCACCCCATGGATTCAAAGTCTCTACACCAAATGGCTCATAAATGTAACCTCTATAGAGATCAGCTCAATCATCAATGACTGTCAATGATGTCATAAAAATCAATTAAAACCAATTTTAAGCCAGATGTCAAGAAGTAAATAAATTTAAATTTAAGCTACTACTAGTACTTCGAAGGCAATAATAGCTTCAAAAAGTCAGATTTCACTATTAGCCAATGCAAAGCCAGGGTCATTGGGACATTGTCACACAACATTGATCAGTAGACTGATAACAATGGTGGAACTAATTGACTAAAATGCAAACTGATGACTCAGTTTCATATCAAAATATTATTACAATTAACATGTAGTATTTGTTCATACTTAGTGTGCCTGAGAATAGATCTCACAGCTGCAGTCTAATATTATTATATCTAAAATAATATTTTTATTTTGAACAAACGGGTTACTCATGCCTATTATTGAGCTGAATTCTCCAACTATAGAACTACTACTACTGTGGAAACTATAGTCGGTGAATTCGGCTCAAAAATAGATGTGAGTAACCTGTTTGATAAAATAAAAATAATAAATAACAATAAATATTTGTGGATGTTTCACACACCATCTAGCCCAAACTAAGCAAAGCTTACTAGATGGCTATATGGCTATATGGATAACTAGATGGCTGATAGAATACATATATACTTTTTTTTTTTTGTAAATATATATATATGATACATAGAAACACGTAGACACAGAACAAACATCTATGCTCATCACACAAATGTTTGCACTGGGTGGGGATCGAACCCACGACCTTTCAGTTCAGCAGGTAGACGTAGACACACTACCAACTGAGCCACAAGGCCAGTCAGGCCAAAAATGTGTAACAACCACCCCTTAGTTTTCATAATAAAATAATGTTTTTATTTCATAAACCATAGCACTAAATTAACGTCCTCATAAGACTGTGTATGTTTTAAAAGCATTTATACATTACTTGAGTATGAATACAGATTCAGTTCATGATATCTGGGGAATCCCCCGAGTTCGAAACCAGTTCAATAATTTGCTATAATCATGGCATATGGATTCTTTGAACTAAAGTACTACACAATAAAGGGAATAGATAACATAGACTGATGAAGGCTGAATCCAAGATAATCAATCAATCATCCAATTATTGATGTGAATTTTCACATTGTATGCATTGCAGTATCAAGATATTGAAAAAATTTAAGGTGTGATTTAACCATTGGTTTTTTTTTTATATTACTTACATACACACAATCACGCCTTTTTCCCATTGGGGTAGGCAGAGACTATAGCTTTCCACTTGCTACGATTCTAACACACATCTTTCGCTTCTTGCACT
This sequence comes from Lycia hirtaria, assembly GCA_947563715.1. NCBI lineage: Eukaryota > Metazoa > Arthropoda > Insecta > Lepidoptera > Geometridae > Lycia > Lycia hirtaria. The sequence goes on from OX387384.1 coordinate 16,729,354, forward strand.
ATGTTTTTTTTTATTAATACCTATTTTTTACTATTTTATTTTACCTAGTGGGATAAGAGTCTAGATTATGTACCTATTTTTTCATATGATTAGAGAAAAATATTTTTTTATCCAAAATATCAGATTTCAATTATCTTTTGTATAATTATCCTTATTTAGTTAGAACCATTAAATTGGATGAAATTTGGTGTGCAGGTTGCATATTCACATGATTATAAGTATTATAGGTACTTTAAAATAATGAATAGTCATATCCGTTTTGGCAAGTGAAACTCAGTCTATGGTGTATTTACAAAATTTGTGCGAGTACATAAATCACTTCTTGCCAGTGTCCGGTTTGGTTGTCTCGTTAACTGGACCATTGAATAAAAGATTTTTTCCATAATACTGCGATCGGACCATGGAAGATTTAAAATAGATTTTATTTGACCTTATTGTTGAAGTGAGATCTTATCAAAAGGTAACAAATACTGTTTTTATACTAAAAAGCAAAGTGGATAATCCGCTTCTCACCTAGCAGTCAGATGCAGTTGTATAAATGGAAAAGATATTTTTTCTGTCGTCCAATTCACTGGACAACCAAACCGGACCACGGACAAGAAGCGAAATAAATTACTTTTTGTGGTTTTCATTTATTAGGGAACAACAAACAACTACATCACATACAGTACTATGAAACTTAGTTAGTTACTTAGTTTTATTCACTTACCGTGTTCCTAATTTGAATGCTGTTTGTATCAACTCCAGGACGCACCGGCTTGATTTTATCTTTGAAGAAAAACAGGATCAATATGAAAACGATGGGTGAAAGGAATTCAATTGGAGTATGTATGAAGCGCCTCAAACGCACTGTAAAGTGCTTCCACATCAGAATCATAAGCTTCCGCAAATACATTTTAATTGTTATTGATGATTCATACTAAAGAAAGTTTAGAATGAAATGTTCGTGTATCCTCTACCGTAGCTAGACCGCACTGTACACTTGTAAGGCGTAATTACTGAAATAACAATTGAAAGAGTCTCATTAGATTTGTTTGATATCTAATGATTTATGTGTTTTAGAACTGTGAAACCACAAAACTTATAGAAACACTGCCACAAACGTTTCTGAACTGAAGATGCAAATAGCCATATTATACACAACAGTTATTAACAATTTAATAAATTAACTGTGCCAGTGTTTTGCACAAAACAATAACTCATACAGCATAAAGCATAGTCACCGAAGTTCACCGAACGAATGTAGGTAATTTGCAGTATTTGCACAAGAAAACATACAAAATCAAGATTTGTCAATATGTCAATCAATCAAAGAGTTGTCAACGAATGTAGGCTCGGCCTCGTTGAAAAAATATCGATAGTCGATATTTTATTTTTATTAAATCTAATTGATTATAAAAAACGTTCATATAATACTTTATAAACTATAGTAAAACCTAAATAATTAATAAATATTTGTAAAGCTGAGCGATAACAATAATAGTAAGTAATATCTCCAGATATTACTTACTATTATTGTTATCGATATGTTTTGCCGATATATTTTGATTCGATACATCGATATAAAATATTTAATATCGGAAATAATTTCAAAACGATATTTTTTGTCCAAATTTAATTTAAATAAACAATATAATTCCAAGCCCTAAAAGATTTGAACGAACGGAAAACGGAAAAGTATCTTGTTTATGACTAGTGTTTTTTTTTATCACCTGTTTGTTCAAACTGTCCCGCTGCTGGGTGCGGGCCTTCTCATTGTGAGCGGATCTTCTCATTGTGAGAAGGGTTGGGCCATAGTCTACCACGCTGGCCAAGTGCGAGTTGGCGGACTTCACACATCTTCAAGATTATTGAAAACTCTCAGACATGTAGGTTTCCTCATGATGTTATCCTTCGCCGTTTGAAGTTGGCAGCAATCAACAATACGCACATAACTTCGAAAAGACAGAGGTGGGTGCCGTGGGATTCGAACCCAGGACCTGCGGATCGCAAGTCAGACGGTCTCCCGGGAGACTAGGCTGCCGGAAACTTTTTGTTTGCGTTGCGTGTGTGTGTGTGTAGGCGCGCGGCGGCCATCATGCGTCACTGTCATTCACTTTCATTTTTGAATTCTTTTGCGTTGTGTGGTCGCGTGGTACACACATAAATATTAGGTATCAATTTTTGAGCCAGGCAGAACCGAATACATTATTATTTCACAACCGCAAAATATCTGAAAATTTACCCGATATAACGATATTTTTTCCTCGAGATATCGAGGTTATCTATATATTTTAATAATTGATACATCGATGTATCGATTTTTTTTCTCCTTTCTACATCCCTAAACGAATGACTTTGATGACTGAAAAATACCGACAAAGAGTTTTGGCGGGAACATCTTAGTAAGGTGTTGTTGCTTTGTTTTATTTTCCTAAAATTGGGTTATTTTGAACATTAATGCTATAAAAATGGTGGTGTTTTATTAATTAAGTGTTCGATAAAGTGCGTGAGTGTGGGCAGATGAAATAAAGCAGTAAAACGTGTGATTTTACGTTGTCGGCAAAACTCCATAGAAGCTTCTATTAAAGTCGCCACCACTTTACTGAAGCAGGACTCGACTTATAAATTGACTGTAACGTGACTTAAATTGTGACTAGAACATTTACAACTTGTTTTATTCAAGAAACTTGAAAAAATCCTGATATCTGACACTGGCAAATGCTTTAATGCGGGTCCAATACAAAAAAGAAGAAGAATTACATTTAGCTTTTTTATTTTGTATTGAACCTGCGCGATTCCCGCATTTGCGTGTTAAGTGTCAAGTTAGAAGTGTTCATGTTTTCTAAACAAACACACGTCAATTAAGCACTATAAACAGTTACGGTCTAAAGTCAAACAATAAAACACAACCATTTGTATAGCACTAACATTCGAAATAACATTAAAGGTAAATAAATTTGAAAATGACTGTTTAATTGACTAAAACATTTATAACTTCTTTTATTCAAGAAACTTTAAGAAATTTCTTATACTTGACACTGGCAAATACTCTAGGCGGATCCAAATCTAATTTAAAATAAAATCGGCCAAGTGTGAGTCGGACTCACGCACGAAGGGTTCCGTACTATCATCTATAATAGAAAATCACGTTTGTTGTAGGTATACTTAGTCTGGCCATAAATACTGTTACAGTTAAAAATAAGAAAGATATTACATTTGAATTTGGAATCTGTCATTTTTATACGATTGTTCATTGAGTTTTCTAATTTTGGCGCCAATACATTGTACAATATTTTGCGATATTAAAATGGAGTGGGGTGATAAAGAGAACCGAATCGCTGTGATTGCATTACACAAAGTTGGTATGGAGCCAAATGCAATTTTTAAAACTCTCCATACGCTTGGTATTAGTCAAATGTTTGTGTACCGGGCTATTAATAGGTACAATGAGACCTTCTCTGTTTGTGACAGAAAAAGATGTGGCCGTCCACGTAGTGTTCGTACGAAAAAGGTGGTCAAAGCAGTAAGGGAAAGAATTCGAAGAAATCCTGTCCGAAATCAAAAGATTTTATCTCGGGAGATGAAGATAGCACCCAGAACCATGTCGCGTATTTTAAAAGATGACTTAGGACTTGTAGCCAATAAGAGACACACTCTGGTCATTTTTTAACTGATAATTTAAAAAAGAATAGGGTGGTAAAATCGAAACAACTACTGAAGCGGTACGCAAAGGGAGGTCACAGAAAAATTTTGTTTACGGATGAGAAAATCTTTATAATTGAGCAACATTTTAACAAACAAAATGACCGTATTTATGCTCAAAGCTCTAAGGAAGCATCCCAATTAGTCGACAGAGTGCAACGTGTGCAACGTGGGCATTATCCGACTTCAGTGATGGTTTGGTGGGGTGTTAGCTATGAAGGAGTGACTGAGCCATATTTTTGTGAAAAAGGTATCGTAACATCGGCACAAGTGTATCAAAATACCATTCTTGAGAAGGTAGTTAAGCCCCTTAACAACACCATGTTCAATAACCAAGTATGGTCCTTCCAACAAGACTCGGCGCCAGGTCATAAAGCTCGGTCCACGTAGTCTTGGTTGGAAGTGAACGTTTCGGACTTCATCAGAGCTGAAGACTGGCCGTCGTCTAGTCCTGATCTTAATCCGCTGGATTATGATTTATGGTCAGTTTTAGAGAGTATGGCTTGCTCTAAACGCCATTGATAATTTGGAGTCCCTAAAACAATCCATACGATTGGCAGTGAAGAATTTTCCCATGGAAAGAGTGCGTGCTTCTATTGATAACTGGCCTCAACGTTTAAAGGACTGTATTGCAGCCAATGGAGACCACTTCGAATAAGCTTTTATATTTTAAATTGTTTTATATTTATGTATTAAACTAACACACTGTAAAAGTAATAAATATTATTTGCAATAAAAAAAATTTTTTTTTCTTCGTGACAATATTTATGGCAAGACTAGGTACTAATTTTTTGTCTGTTTTAGTTGTTATATAAATCCATGAGAGTTTATTCTTGCTTTTCGGGTAGTTTTGATAAAATCTATTGCTCAATTCGAAATTGTATCCATAAAGGGCTATGGTAACTAAATAGTGCACAGTACGTGCCAGCATTTAAGTCAATATTGCTAAACACGTTATCTATTTGAGTATAACCCGTTGTTTAGTTCTGTTTATAAAATAACGAGAAATCAACGAAATTCCAAGTAGTAAATTGCAAACTTATAGGTAGGTTTTCGATACACATCCGGGCAGCATGACGACGCTCGCGCGAATACGCGCGGCTATGGCTCGCTCCGTGATGTTACCTCCCCCGCTACCCGCGCGGCCGTTGCTTAGCAACCGCCTCGCACTCGCGCCACCACCACACCGCGGCGCGGCGCTCGCACCGCGTTTAGATGCACGGATTATTTTCATTTTGTGAGTTTTTATGTATTAGATTAGGTATTTATTTTTATAGTTAATATATTTCTAAATATTTACTTACAAATATTCAAGTTTCTACCTGTTAATTAAGATCGAGTAAAAATTGCTTAAAAATTACGTTTGTTGTATGGGAACCCCCCCTTTAATATTTACTTTATTGTTATTTAATTATTTATTTTGAAAGGTAATATACAAGTAAATATTCTGTGAAAATTTGAAGCGTCTACCTGTTACCGTTTTTAATATTGAGCAAAAAAATACGAAAAAAACACGTTTATTGTATGTACCCCCCTTAATATATTTTTTTTTAATTTTTTTGTATTTGTTGTTATAGCGGCAACGGAAATACATCATTTGTGAAAATTTCAGCTTTCTGGCTATCACGGTTTATGAGATACAGCCTGGAGACAGACAGACAGACAGACAGACAGACAGCGAAGTCTTAGTAATAGGGTACCGTTTTTACCCTTTGGGTACGGAACCCTAAAAAAGCGACATTTATCCATGTCGTTCCCGCCAAAACTCTCAAATATAAAGCGTGTGCTACACAGTCACTAACCGCGGTCCCGACAAAGGTGAACAACAACAACATAGACCCAGAATGAATAGACGGGAAAACCTTGTAACCGGGTAAGAGATAGTGGTTTACAACTATATAGAAACAAGTACTAACAGAAAAATGTTTTCTACATTTTTTAATACTTTACTAAAAATTTACACTTTTTTTCGTTGTATAAAAAAAATGCGTAATAAACTACTGAAGATTAGAAAACAAAAGCCTGATTATTTTAAAATAAATTAAAACAACTTATTTGATAGTAAATAACGTATTTAATTACCTTTAAATATTCATAATGATTTTGAATCCCACAACCAATTAGTAGTGTGTTCAGTTAAAGTATACCATTATACACGATAATATATTTATTAAAGCATGCATATTATGTTCAAGGTCACCACCATTTATTAAAGCAAACTGCATCATTAATGATTTTCCACCTGTCGCACGTGAATAAGGCCTTTTAAAAAAATATCTTGAAATAAGAAGAAAGATTAGAAAAACCCTAATCGGGTTACTTTCTATCTCTAACCGAAACGTAAAGATAAAAAGCATAGCATAGTGGTGAGCTGTGAGGTTAATCGGTGACGATAAACTAGCTGCCAAGAAGCTACTTAGTCTCGAGCACCGCCGTAAAGTAGCATGTCTGTCTATTTTCTACAGGATTCATTTCGGGGAATGTGCGCAAAAGCTTCACGACCTAATTCCACCCTCCCCATTTCACTACAGGACTAGCAGAAAGTCGGCGAATTACCACCCGTTTCTCGTCCAAAAATCCGTACTCAGCGATATCGTATGTATATAATCAATGCATGGGAGGAGTACTATGATGTCATAGGCGTATTTTGTGATCTTTCAAAGGCATTTGACTGTGTCCACCACCAAACTCTTTTGGACAAATTATCATTTTATGGAGTTTCAAAATTAGCTTTGGACCTTATCTCATCTTACTTAAACAATCGTTTAGAAGTTGTTGAGATCAATGGTATAAAATCACAAGGAACTCCAGTAAAGATGGGTGTCCCTCAGGGGTCTATTCTCGGGCCGTTTTTGTTTCTTGTTTATGTAAATGATTTACTCTTCTTAATAAAAAGCAAAGAGACACCGAGATCATTATGTTTGCTGACGATACGTCACTATTATTCAAAACAAAAAGAGGCTTTCCAGATTATTCAGTCATTAACAAAATTTTGGGTATTTTAAGTAGTTGGTTTGATGCAAATAACTTAGTTTTGAATCCTTCGAAAACTAAGTGCCTTAGATTTTCCCTGTCCAATGTACAAAACATACAACTGAAAATAGAATTGAAAAATAAGGTAATTAATCTGTAGCATTCACTTTATTTCTAGGAATAACGGTTGACTCTAAACTGAAATGGGGTCCGCACATAAATGCACTTACCGATAGGCTTAGTTCAGCTGTACACGCAGTGCGACAAATCAGAAAACTCACTGATGTGGCTAGGTTATGTAGGTATGTAGGCCTGTGGTAGGTAGGCACAACAGCTAGGCTAGTTTATTTTGTTTTTTTAATAGCATAATGTCTTTCGGCATACTGTTGTGGGGATCAGCGGCAGATATCGAGTCAATTTTTAATTTGCAAAAAAGAGCAATACGTGCCATATATAATTTGCCTACTAGAGAATCACTTAGAGATATATTTAAAACTATATATATCTTGACAGTCCCAGCCCTATATATATATACGAATGCATTATGTATGCCTAAAAGAATCTATCAAACTTTAAAAAAGTTATTCATATATTATTAAAAAGTTATTGGTGATTCTAATCCCAAAACACGTCATAAACATAAACTTGTATTTCCAAAGTGTAGACTGCAGAAAACAAATACTTCCTTTATTGGTAATTGTGTTCGCTTTTATAATGTTATTCCTGAACAGTTGGTAGCTCTCAATGAAAGGCAATTTAAAAATGCCATAAAAAACTATTTATTGAGTAAAGCATATTACACCGAAAATGCATTTGTAGAAGACAAAAAACAATGGAAACAATCTGTTTTTAAATCAAAATTATATACCTGATGATTTGAAATTTCATGTATACTGACTGTATAAATAATTATTTATTGACTTTTTGACAAAGCCCCTTTACAGCTGCACCTAAGTAATTGACAAGGCCATTTTTTACAGCCGCTATGTTATTGAATTTTAATTATTATTATTGTAAAAAACTATATTGTAATTGACGTTACCAAGTGTTATTTAAATAATCTATGGTCCGAAATAAATTGAATTGAATTGAATTGAATCGATCCACATTCCTGTTGCGTACTGCACAAGAATGGAATTCGTTGCCGCCATCTCTGTTTCCTGAAACCTACAATCTTGGAATTTTCAAGGCTAAAGTGAATAGATATCTTCTAGATCGACGAGCTCCATTAGTAGTATAGCTTCATTAGTAGCATAGCATATTCAGTTATGTAGGCAAGTTAACTGTACAGCGCAATACACACCAAACCCGCCAACCCATCTACACAACCCACTGGCACAACCTGACGGCCTATATATTCATGTAAACCAATAAACATAACAACAATAAGCATAATACTAGTATTACTAATTTAATAAAAAAAGCGTCTTCTCGTCCAATATTCCCCAGTCCCTCAAGTCGAAAGTTTACAACCAGTGTGTGTTACCAGTGATGACATACGGCACTGAAACGTGGTCCCTAACTATGGGCCTTATAAGGAAGCTCAAGGTCACGCAACGAGCTATGGAGAGGGCTATGCTCGGAGTCTCTCTACGAGATCGAATCAGAAATGAAGAGATACGTAGACGTACAAAAGTCACCGATATAGCACAGCGGATTAGCAAGTTGAAGTGGCAGTGGGCAGGGCACATAGCACGCAGAACTGATGGCCGATGGGGCCGAAAGGTTCTCGAGTGGAGACCACGTACCGGCAAGCGCAGCGTAGGAAGACCAGCCACGAGATGGACAGACGACCTCATACAAGTGGCGGGAAGACGCTGGATGCAAGCCGCTTCCAATCGGTCTTTTTGGAAATCCATGGGGGAGGCCTATGTCCAACAGTGGACTTCTTATGGCTGAGATGATGACTAATTTAATAGGTGTATTCTAAGAAGCGGTTTGTGATGTAAGGTGCAACAAAGAGATGTGAGATATTGAGCAATTAATTGATATATAAAAAGATAGAAAAATATTTAATTTTTTAATCATTGATAAACATTATTTGAAAAATGGATGAATGGATGGGGATACCCCCAACTAACAGCCATCCATTTTTTTGTAATTAAATATTTATAGTTAAACAGACTGAAAAATCGACTTTACAAATATAAGTTTAGAAAACTCAAAAACCCCCTACAAAATAGCTGAACTGATTTTGATGAAACGTACCTAAAACCATTCTCGACAACATCCTATTTCTAATAAAAAAATTACATCAAAATCGGTTTATCCGTTGAGAGCTATTATGCCACAGACAGATACAAAAATATACACTAATCAAACTTATAAACCCCTCTTTTTGGATCGGAGGTAAAAAATGCCCAATTTTATTTTAATAGCCTAAAGAAAAAAAATGCGTACATTTTCTTTTTCACACTTGCTGCGATCACATTACGCAGTTTCGCTGAGAAATGAAAGAAAAAGAAATGTGAGTTACTCCATTGCGTCCCTCTCTACGCCTGTACTAAATAGGAAAAAGTGTTATCTTAATTTGGCAACACTGTCATGCCAACTTACGAAAACATAACCTTGTATGATCTTTCTATATTTTTGTTTATTTCTGCGTTTTGAACGGATTTCGATAAATAGTTTGTATTCTAATAATTTTCCCTTCATCAATTAACCTTTAATTATATTTGTGATGACAAGAGACGAACACATCCTCATAAAAAAATATTAAAAACTCACCTGTGAAAACTAACATTATTTAAACCTCGAGCACTTCTATTTTTACTACCTAAAACAACACACTTCACCATTTTACCACTAACCACACCGTTTTCTATACTATTGAAGTTAAGTTTCGTTAATTTAGTCCTTTTTTTATAGTTATTTGAGATTAAAAACTCGCAAATTGTCAATTTTGTGCCCCTAAGCCATCGCTTATTAGGTAGGCGTAACAGGACCAAACAATTTTCAACCCGCTACATCGACAAAGACAAAAAATGCATAATCTTTCTCTTTCATGATTGCTCACCACATTATGCTATTTCACTAGGGAGTGAAAGAGAAAACAATGTGACGGTCTCTATTCTACTCAGGGATGTCGTTCCCGCCAAAACTCTCAAATATAAAGCGTATGCTACACAGTCACAAACCGCGGTCCCGACAAAAGTGAACAACAACAATATTGTTCTTCCTATTATAATATAGTTGGTAAAAGGTAGTAGGTATAGAATGTTTGTGTATAATTATAGTTTTAAAAACTGCAACTTTTTTGTAAAGATATAAATAAAAATCTACTGAACCGATTATGATGAAATTTCTATAGGACCTATCTGAAAGTATATCCATTCAAACAAAAAATATCAAATCGGTTTATATTAACAGAGTAATGCCATAACGAATTGTTAGAAGTTTTGGCGGGAACGTTTTAGTAACGTGTTGTTGCTTTGTTTTATTTTTCTAAACTTGTGTTATTTTGAACATTACTACTATAAAAAAGGTGGTGTTTTATTAATTAAGTGTTCGATAAAGTGCGTGAGTGTGGGCAAGTGAAATAAAGCAGTAAAACGTGTGATTTTACGTTGTCAGCAAAACTCCATAGAAGCTTCTAGTAAAGTCGTCACCACTTTACTGAAGCAGGACTCGACTTATAAATTGACTGTATACGTGACTTAGATTGTGACTAGAACATTTACAACTTGTTTTATTCAAGAAACTTGAAAAAATCCTAATACTTGACACTGGCAAATGCTTTAATGCGGGTCCAATACAAAAAAGAAGAAGAAGAACGAATTGATAACCTTCTTTTTTTTAAAGTCGATAAAAATGATCATCAAACGGGTAAATAGTCTAATAATCGTCAAGGGTTGTTTGAGTGAAAGGAAAGGATAGCGTTGGATAGCATCATAATCCTAACTATACCTATTTAATACTCTGACAAACTAGACTTAATATTACAAATTAAAGCGAAAGTAACTCTATTTGTCGTCTGTCTCTCTGCCTGTTTGTTACCTCCTCTCTTCCCGGCTAAAAGACTGAACCAATCGTTATGGATTTTGGCACCTTGATACTTTAGGACCAGCCCCCGTATTCTCAACCCATTCGGTTTCGGAATCGATTCGATTTGTATATCTCCGTCTCTGTCATTCTCTATGGAAATGGCAGAGACGGAGATATACAAATCGAATCGATTCCGAAACCGAATAGGTTCAGAATACGGGGGCAGAATACGGAGGCTGGAGAACTATGTACATAGGCACCGATTTAGATCACTACGCGGGTGACACTTCGAGGCGTACCTAGTATTCTATAAGTACCTCATTATTCAACAGTAAAAGATCTATATTCACTTTCGTGGTTTATTGAGTAGGTATATATAGCCATATGCGTGAACTGTCTTAATCACTCGCGTACGTAAGTAGTCGTACAATGGGTTATATACCACAATCGATATTCAAATGACTGCTTGAGTGCTTGTGGTATATAAGTACGGCCCCACTACCAAGGCCGTAGGCAGGGGGGGGGGGGGGGGTTCATCCGCGCTTATTCTGTCACAGCTGCTGGCTCTTGGGCTATATTGCTGGTCACAGATGTTGGGTCTTGGGCTATTTTGCTAGTTACGGCTGTTGGATATTGGGCTGTCACATCTGCTGGCTGTTGGAAGATTAGATTATTATAAAATAGAATCCAGATAAAAGCGCAAATGGCCAGCTAAAGCCTCATTTACGCGACGTTAAGGAGCTTTTGGTATAAAAATAGCAAAGACACCGAAAAAGGACTTAAGCTTTACAGTGTGTTCAGCTAGGAAAAAAAATATACTTGATTTGATTTAGAGAGAGAACTTATGTGGCATTGAGGGATTGAGGGCGGCTGCTGTCCTTATGTTCAGTCGAGACCACAAAATACCCTTGTACGATATAGGTACTTCAAGACAGTTCCTCTTTTTGCCACTATAAAACTATAAATAAACAGACCTCTATTTCATAATCATCATTACCATACGGGCGAAAACATGGAGCTCAAGTGGGTTACCCCAATCCTAAAAGTAATCTTATTTCACTATTACTTTGACCTTCGTCTTGCTCTCACAACAGTAGAAAGAACGTGACCGAAATCAAAGTAGAAAAAAAAAAAAACTTCTACCTAATATTGAATTAAGACTGCTTGAACGTTTGTGGTACGGCCAGGAGTGTTTATATTTAGCGCTTTGTAGCTAGGGCTATTCACAACTTGTCGGATTCGGAATAACTATGTATATCTCCATCTCTGTCATTTCAATACAGAATGACAGAGATGGAGATATAGTTTTCGACCAGAATCCGAATCCGAATGATTGTTAATAGGGGTGCAGGTTACGCAGAGAATTACAAACCGCGTCTTCTTCCTCCGTCAAGCTCTCTTCCTCTTCGTAATCGTCCCCGTATCCAACGGGGAAGAGTTGGAGACAGTCCCGCTCCCCGGACGTGGTGTCTGCGCTGATGTAGATAGGATTCAGGCCGGCCAGCTGCAGGAGAGGGAGACTGCGCTTGCGGGACACCATCAGGGCCAGCCGGTCTTTGCTGGATTACAAAGTATAAGAGGCGGGCATGGAGCGTATTCTTTAAAAAAAAAAAATAACGTATACTGACTTAATCCGGGCTCAGACTAGAGTAATGTGTAACCTTGCCTTCCACAAATAAATATATGTCTATGTCTATAAGAAATAACTGCAGAGGCAATCAAAAACGTCTAGTCGCTGTACGTGCTATCGGCAGTAACAGTAGGTCTCCCGACCTAAGTCCGATAATGCGTATCCAGTATCCACGCATTAATTGGACTTAGGTCGCTGAGTACTTTATTATGTAGGTTTGAATGAGACTGAGCCGTCACGCTCGGCTATGAAAGGCTTGTTCGTGTAAAGTCGGTTCGAGTCGACTAGCGAGAGAGACAGTCAACGCGTCACAGCTGCTATAATCCTATTTCGTATTATTAACGTCGCCTTGATGATGTTTTCTTTTCTGTCGCGTGGCCTTAAATACACATTTTTTTTAAATAAAATGCTCTATTAGGCTTAGTACTCACTGTCTCCTAAGTCGTTCCATGCGATCATACTGCTTGATGCTGTACGCGACGTGCTCACGCTCCGGCGAGAACGGATCGTCTCCAGCGAATATAGCCACCTGTGGAATAACTTGCTCGAACAATAATATAGCACAAACAATATTGTAGTAAATTTGTAAAGATTTGTAACCGCGTCAGTAATAGGTATTTTTTAAATGGTAGTACAACTATACCTTTAAGTATATGGAAGCTGAAATCAGAATCCTGAACTAGTTTTTAACCGACTTCAAAAAAGGAGGTTATATTCGACCTCGAACTGTGCATTTTAGTCTATATACGAGCTTCTAAAAATGTGTGCCATAAGTGTAGTATATTTTCCCCAGAAACTAGAAGTCGTATTGCAAAAAATCTTTTTTACTGAATAAAATATCTCCCAACTTAAAGAACAATGTAAGTTTTATCAAGTTTTCGGCAGCCTAGTGGTGAAACCGTCTGACTTGCGATCCGCAGGTCCTGGGTTCGAATCCCACGGCACGCACCTCTGTCTTTTCGAAGTTATGTGCGTATTGTTGATTGCCGCCAACTTCAAACGGTGAAGGAAAACATCGTGAGGAAACCTACATGTCTGAGAGTTCTCAATGATCTTGAAGATGTGTGAAGTCTGCCAACCCGCACTTGGCCAGCGTGGCAGACTATGGCCTAACCCTTCTCACAATGAGAAGATGGCCCGTTCCCAGAAGTGGGACAGTTTGTACAAACAGGGCTGATAAAAAAAATGTTAAGTTTTATCAAAAGCGGTTAATAATTGTTTTCAAGATATAGACTTTTTCAATTTTATAATGTGAACGTTTCAACGACGCTATTCAAACTATTGGGTGAATTTGAATGAAATTTGGTGGGTTTGTCAATATTCTATGTAAAAAGCACAGAATTCGTGGTTTGGTAAAAGGATCTGGCATACTTTATAACCCAAAAATTAGGCGTTACAATAGTACTTAGCGAAGTTTGTTTGCGCTTGACCGTCAACTCACCTGATATTATGTGGAGCGCGCTTACCCAGAAAAAAACAATTCACACGCGATTTAAAGACATCCAAACTATATCTATCTTGGAAGTCCCACTTTTGAAGCGTATTCCACAATTTAGCAATCCGCATGATGCCAATGGAATTAAAACGTTTCGATCGGGTTTTTGGAATATCCACTATAAAACGATGACGCTTTTTCGTGTTTTTAACTGCCCGATAGTAAAAAGGACAATAGTCACCGTAAGCTGGTGGGATATTAACCGCAAGTATTTCATCGGCGTACTGCTTCACGACCTCGGCGACGTCGTGCCGCTTGTCGATCAAGAAGATGACCAGCACGTGGGGCGGCAGGTACTCCGACTCGATCGGGCCCAGCTCTTTCACTTGCTGGAATAACAACTAAAGCTTTACATGATGCGGAAACACATTGATATCACGCTTGCCTGAAGGATTGCCCGGCTTAGACAAGTGGGAAACGTTCTAAGCGTTTGTAGAAATAGGAACGATTCCCACTCTTACGCTTCGAAATGTTAAGAAACTGTGACGTGCCGTCACGTGACATTTCGTTAGCTAATGCAAGCCTATTCAGGATTTTGGTTCATAAATAAATAAATAAATATCGGTGGATATTTCACATAACACCATCTAGCCCAAACTAAACAAAGCTTGTACTATGGAAAATGGATGGTTGATAAAATACATACATATATACTTCTTTTTGTAAATACATACATAGGATAAATAGAAACAACCAGACACAGAACAAACATTTGCTCATCACATGTGTGCCCTGGATGGAGATCGAACCCACGACCGTACAGCTCAGGTCGTACTACTACTACTGAGCCCTGAGCCATGAGGCCTGTCAGGCCTATTTGACAGGGGCTTGACCCTGGTGAAGGTAGGTGTTAATCCCCAATCAAATCAAATAGTCCCAATCGTGTACATTAATAGAGAGTCTACTGTAGGGAAAACGTGCTGGAAAAATTAATTAGAACACCTATTATCAAATGTGAAGACTCAGATTATTTAGGGGAGTTGAGTTGGAGGCAACGTCATTCTTGGCCACCACGATCTCCTCTCTACTCACCCAGAGGCGATCAACCGACAGTCACATCGATAAATGTTCAATCAATCCCGGATTGATATTAGATCGACGTCGATCGACGATTGATCAACATTTTATAACACCAGTTTATTTTTACCTTCGGATAGAAGAAAGCAAGTCCATTCGCCTTAGCGAGCTCGTTAGGCGGTGCATACAGACCAGGCACGAAGAGGCCCCCCGGGGGGATGTAATCCTCTCCTTCTACTTCGATGTCAGAGTTAAACGCTTCTTCCTCTTCGACCTTCGCTTGCTCTTCTTCTCCATGCGGTTCATCTCCTTCTCCTTTCTAAAGAAGACAGAATAAAAATACGATTATAGGTGAAAGTTATTCATTTAGGTGTTTAATGTCAAAAAATGTGTTACTGTACCCGTGCCGCCGCCTTATTACCAAAATATTAACCTCCGTAGTGGCGTCCGTTGCAGTTGCAGTTTCCTCACCTTCGACATGTTCACCTTCAACTACTTCGGGTTCGGGCTCGGGCTCCGGTTCCGGTGGTAACTAAAAATATGGATAAAAGAAAATAAATTATTTATTTTTCTTGCGTTTAATACGCATGACCGCATGTTTCCTTAATGTACAACGACGTTACTGTCTACGATGGAGCGAGCTAGCAAAGCTAGCAGAAGCAAGCTATATACTTGTGATTTAAAGACATCCAGATTAAACCTATTTTCCAAAGATGCCTATTGCCCGGCTTCGTTGTACGTTGGGATGCAATCGCGTTATGTGGGATTATACCCAGTAAAACCCGCGGGGGTTTTACTAACCAGGCTTAGTGCTTAACGGACAACTTCGGATTCTCGTGACGAACAGATATCGGAGCCTTTAGCGCTGCGACACAGTTCCGCCTCAGCCTGCTGACCTACGACTTTTTTAGTTATTCTTTCGGGGTCATCTCGGGTCTTTCGTCTAAGTAGCAGGTTAGGATACCACTCCCGACCAACCCCGTGCTCAGAAGTCCCCCTTTTATTCGGTTCTTACTACCGATGGCCGTATTCTAGTGTCCCGGCACTAGGGTGGACCCAGATTATACCTAACGCAAAATTGAGACAGCGAATTACACAATTTAGAAATTCTTCGAAGCCCATGAACTGAAGATCACAGCTTTTTAACTAACTTCCAAAAAGAAGGAGGTTCTCAGTTCAACTGTATATTTTTTTGTATGTTTGTTACGAGATTACTCCGACAATTGTGACTTGATTTTGATGATCTTTTTTGTTTGGTATAGGTAGGTAATAATTCGGAGGCGGTCTCATATAATTTTTATTAAAATCGGTTCAGTATTTTGTACTCAGTACTTTGGTTTATAGAACAAAATAACTGGAAAAATATACAAATAAACAAAATTGCGTATTTTGACGTCGGTTGCTTAAATTTTTACACAATTATATATGATAGAAAGATGAACTGGCGAGAGTCCAAGCTGACAGGACACCACCTGCCAGGTTAAATCAACACCTCTGTGTACAAGCCCTGTGCCTCACCCCAGCCTGGATCCTCCTCATCCTTTCTTCGTCCGCCTTCTTCTTCTCCTCGAACAGCCTCTCCTCTTCAGCCTCCCGCGCCAATCGCTCTTGCTCACGAGCGAGACGGTCACGTTCCTCTTGCTCTTCACGCTAAAAAGGGTTTTATTGTTACAGTGTAAAAATCAAAATGGGCGAACGTTATTTCGCTAGGAATAATATAGTTCAAGGGGTTATTGCAAAGAGGCTACAGAATTGACTTTTTTTATCTCGAAGTAGGTAAATATGTTAACGTTTTAAAGTTAGTTCTTTTATAGTTTGGCTAGACATTTTGCAAAAAGGGCCTAGGGTTGAGCCCTTTTTAATATATTTGTTTTTATGTAAAGCCTAGGGGCCTACAGTCTAAACGCAGAGCTGCTTTTGATAGTATCTATATTGCTTCCAACACACCAGTTTCTGCATCTTAGCGTTGTAGCGGTCCCGTCGAACCTCCCTGGCAGTCTTGCTGATAGTCGCGTACCGTTCGTATGCTGGGATCGGCGGCAGCTGCTTCTCTGGAGGAACATCGTCCTTGGGTACCGGGATGTCCTCGTACAAAGCCTGACGTAGCAGCTCTGGAATTGGAAATCAGCTGAAAGCTCGCAGCTATCTCGCTCGCGCATCACAACATTTTTGAACATATAAAATCACTGAGTATATTATATACGTGAAGAACAGTTTTCGCCAACTTCAAAAATATTAACAATCGTTTTTCTTAAGTTTGTTACTGCATAACTCCGTCATTTGTAAACCGATTGCAAAAACAACTTTTTCGTTTAAAAGGAATTGGACGGAAACGGATTGCGTATTTTGAAGTCGTTTTTTTTTCTTCAGTTTTTTAAATTATAATTGTGTCAGGGTTTTTATAGTTTTCTAAACGTATAGTTGTTACTGACGCACGAAGTCCCTGTCGTCGGTGTCGTACATCTTGAAGAGTACGATCATCACCTCTCCAGAGGTGAGTGCATGCAGGCACGCCTCGTTCGGGTCCACGTCGCTCATGTACAGCGCTTCCCTCGCGTCCTTCTCGTCCAGCTGCAACGTGTCCTTGCCCGCCACGTTTATATCTACACACGAGAACATATTACACTATTATCATAGAGTATTACATACAGAACGGAGGACACACTCCGCCTCCCACCAATTGCATGCCGCCAGCCTCAGCACGCGCAGACGCTCCGACATGTCGTGGTGCTCTTGAGATTGCTTATGTTGAGGTACTCACTAATATTATCCCACTTCTCATAGAGGTCGTAGTGCGCCTGGTGGCAGTGCGGCCAGAACATTATGTAGTTGAGCCGCTTCACGTGTCTAGCGAGTCGCATGGACACACGACGCTTGCGTGCCGCCAGCGTCAGCACGCGCAGACGCTCTGACGCGTCGCGGTGCTCTTCCTCCAGAAGAATGTCTAGACGGATCTTCTCCTGTTTAACACATGACATAAATATACATGTCATAGTAATAATGTGATGTTTCGGGACTTCGGGAATGTTATCCACGTAGAAACCCGCATTCATCTTATTCAGAATTGGGTTGAAATATTTTGACCCCCTGTTTCGACTCCTTTGTGTTGTGTGCGTGCGTATAATAGACACTCTGTTACTTCTATGTGTGAGTTGTATACTGCGTACGCCTATCTTAATTAATACCATTTTGTACATCTGATAATATTAAATACCTTTGTTTCACATCTGCTTCTTTTCCTAAGCGTACTGTAAAAGTGCGTTTCCCTCGCTTAGTCAATGATAGTGAAAGCAACTCTGTCTTTCTGTCTGTTCTGTTGTTACCTTTTCACGAACCGATCACCCCTTTTCATCACTATATGCGGATAGAAACGCGGGGTGCAGCTTGTTTCTTATAAAAAGAGTTGCTGTCCAGTTATTTTGTGAGGGGTCTACAAACGTTCTCTATGATAATGGAACAGCATACGCACAGGATACGGTCTATAGAAAATTTGTGTATAATGGTGAGTACATAAAGAGCATTCATCCTATTTACAATCATTCGTATTCGAAATCGGGTCGGAAACTATATCTCCATCTCTGTCATTCTGTATGGAAATAATAAAGATGAAGATATAGTTTCCTACCCGATTCTGAATTCGACAAGTTGTGAATAGGCCTACAGAATAAGTGCCCTAATACTATTAAGACAGAATAGAATGACATACAGCTTCTTCCGGCAGTAGTTCATGAACCTCCCACTTGTGGCGCTCTACTCCTGTCTCCCTCTCCTTTTTCGCGTGCCCGAGCTCGTCCTCTATGAGGCGACACAGTTCGATCCCGTTCGCGCCGAACATTGCATGAGTCAACTTGCCCTTCTATGAATAAAACAAGAATTCATCTCCTAAAATCATTTCAATATGACATAAATTATATATTAGATATTTTTGAAGTGTTTTTCCACAGTTATGTAATTACAAATTTTGTAGAAGTTCAAAAATATCACATCCGATGGGACTTGAACCCGCATATCCCAATTAGTACTTGGGAGTCTATGTGCGATTTTGAGCTCAGCGTGATCCAATGAATGGTGATTTTAAAAGTAACCGATTACTCATCTCATCAATTCAAATCAAACCAGGCAAGCCGTATAGGTTGTAGGACGTGCCAAAGAAATCTTGTACATACATACCTACAAACACCGGTAAAACACTATCGTTTTTCTTATGCAGGATAAAAGTATGACACGGATAAAAGTGATGAAATAACAGAATAAGTTCATAGTTCTGACACACATTCTCCGAAATACAAATGTCTCAAAATGAGCACTTAGACCAAAAAAATAATTACCACAATAAAGAGAAACACCGGTTCACTTTTATCCCTGAATCTTATTAGAGAATCGATATTGTCCGACATTGCCTGTAATAAAAATAACAAAAATAAACAACAAACATACGCTATTACTTTAACCTGTGTGGTGTGGTCAACAAATTTTACAACTCGCGTTTATACGGCAGTTGTGGCATTAGCGAGCTTTGGCGTATCCCAGGGCCACAATCAATCGGGTGGAGCTGACGGGCACATAAAGCTGTCCGGGAGAATGAGCGTCGATTTTAACCAATCTCCATATTCCATGGTGATCTTTCCTCACCATTCCGCTTGGTCCCGGCGCGAAATCAAACTTTTATCAACAGGCTGACTATATACCTAAGACTAATAATTTCGTATGACAAGACAATTATAGACTTTTTTGTTACGGTTTTAATAACAAAAATGTTTGTGCTATGTTGTTGTTGTTTGTGTTATAATTTTTGTGCGACCAATAATGTTCTCTACACTTTTTCTCGAGTGAAAAAGAGATAGGCTTATAAAACTTCATAAACTTGTCACGCTCTTGCACGACAAGGAGGTGCTGGTGCTGGACTGTATGTTTCGATTGGTTCTACCACGATTTGGATTCATGACTCGCGCCAATTGAACAATATCTTAGTTACTATTGTAATACGTAAGTAAAGATATATGAAGATTTCAGCAGATTACCTTAACCATTGCTATACTATCTCCTCCAATTTCGAGTTTGCCTTTCCTTACAGCGTTGCCAGTGGCTAAACAATTCCCACAAAACTCCGAATACACTTCCATGCCTGTGCAGAAAATTAACATTAGAATCCAAACAGTGTAGAACAAGGCCCCGATTCCGTGTAATTATCGACCGCGTTAAAATTAGACTAAGATTAAAACACCATAAACGATGTGTAAACGACGAAATAATTAGACTTCTAATTCTCATCGTTTACGCACCTATGTACATAAATCTCATGTAACGCGTCCGATATGGTCATAAGGGCCCAGTATAGCGTTCACTAAGTGTTAAGTACCCTGACACTTCAATGATACATCCACTGGAAGACTTGTGATTTTTGTGTATCTACAGGCCTACCAACCAGTCTTTTTGGAAATCTATGCGGCGTGTCTTTTCTTCCAACCAACACTGAATTTCTCGTGGTTAAGATGTGATTTTTAGGGTTCCATACCCAAAGGGTAAAAACGGGACCCTATTACTGAGACTCCGCTGTCTGTCGACCGTCCGTACGTCTGTCACCAGGCTGTATCTCATGAACCGTGATAGTTAGACAGTTGAAATTTTCACAGATGATATATTTCTGTTGCCGCTATAACAATAAAAAACAGAATAGAATAAATATTTAAAAGGGGCTCCCATATAACAAACGTGTTTTTTTTGCCGTTTTTTATAGATAATGGTACGGAACCATTCGTGCGCGTGTCCGGCTCGCACTTTGCCGGTTTTATTTTTTGCGTTCGATGAATAATGAATAAAAAAATAGACTAACATATAAGTTGATCCTGGTGCGCCTCTATGTAAGCATCGAATTCCTCGTTGGTCTCCACGTTGTCCTGGATGGAAACCTGGGCTTTCCGAGCCATTTCTTATATTTTTATGCAAAGAAAATTCTTTCCATACACACCGACATACTACCGAGAGCTTTTTATGCAAAGAATCGTGGTTAACGATTTTAAGTTGGTATTCTTTTTATACAAACACAGATTTCTCCAACTTTCCTTAACTTGTACCAAAGAGAATAAAATAACAAGACTGGCATCAGCTTTGACAATGACTGTAATAAAAAGAAAATTTTGATTCCTGTCGTTTGAAAAGAAGATTTTGAAGAAAAGTCAAACAAGACCCTCCTTTGACTTTTCTTTAAAATTGTCTTCTATATTTCCTTGATGTAGGTACGAAGGTGTCAGCTAAGTACAGTTATATTCTCTTTGGTGTCAGCGAAAAGTTCCAAATACAGAATGTGTCGCAACACTTACATGAATCTCTCTTTATATTTCTTTTTTAAAGCACCAAAGGCTTGAATTTTTTAGGACGAGATCAATCTACAGGCTTCTTAGTTCTTCTTATACATAGTTAAATGATATTCGTTTATTGCTATATAATAAAAAGTAATTTGTACAACACGTAAAAAATAACACGTTATTTCAAAGATATTTGTTCCTTTGACCGAAATGTATTCGGTAAATATGACTTCAGTTAATTAAATGTATTCTTTTACATTACGAGGCTCAGTTTGGATATAGAACGAAGTAATTGAATCATTATTATGTTCATCATCATCATCATGGGCCTTGCTTCGTCCTGACGCATGATTAAAGCAGTGTCTTATACTAGAGTTACATCGTCGTTGGTAACTGAATATGCCAATTCGGGAACCGTAGTTGCTTATTTTGTTCAATAGAGACGCTACCTATACATTTTTGACTGTTAGATACAAACCTTATTATATGTATGTACATTCGATAAGTTTAAAATAAGAACAAGTTATGAAAGATGTCTATTCCGTTGTAGTAAAAAAAATACGAATTATATTTTCACTCTCAATCTCTGCTATGTTTAATTTGTATAAATATTATAATAGGTTATGGGCCCAGCACGCTTCCACTATGATTCTCTATCCAAATAGACTGTATAATTATGGGTATCTAATATTGTATAAATATTATTTTTTAATATGAGAGTTAAAATAACTTTTTTAACTAACCAAAAGTGCATTGAAGATGATTAGGTCAAAAACTTTTCTCTAAATAAGTAAATACATTTCGAAATATATAATAAATTGACATATTTTCTATTTATTATTGACATGTATCTATATTATAAGTGACGATTGTTTACAATTTAAGACTTGTGTAATACCTACTTTCGAAATTCAGTTTCGAAATTGAATATATTCGACACTGTAACCGCTACAGGAGTTTTAGGAACTGCTTTGTGTTGAATCATGCACAGAAAAGTTTTAACAACTCATTGAAATTAAATTATGTAAAATATACGCCATAAATCCGTTAAGAATTGTTTAATTTCAATAAGTAACCATCGTGAAAACCTTAGAAAAAACGATTTTAAGCAACTGTTTGGAAAATCATAAACAATTTTGTTTATTTACAAAACTTACAATAACAAATAAAATAAGTACAAAAAATATAGGTATCAATAGAGTGTCACAGTCTGGTTCATCTCAAGTAGAAGTTCAACAACGTACAAACAATAATAGTTCAATAATTTACTGAACAATTCACAAGCAAGGTCTATTCTAACATGACCGATTTTGAAATGTGAGGTATTTATTATTAGAGTCACTCTACCGTGCCTAGTACGGAGGGTGCAGAAACCGTTTTGACCCGACTGCGCAAGAAGGAGGGTTATATTTTCCAAGTGTATGTATGTATGTTTTAGGTAATAAATACTTCAGAGGTGGTCCCATATAAATTTTATCAAAATCGGTTGAGTACTTTTGTTTTTAAAACATAATATCTTGAAAAAATATGTCGTCCAAGTAATCGAAATTGCATATTTTGAAGTCGGTTGTTTCAGTTTATTAAACTATAATTATTAGGCAGTTGGCGTGTGAAGAATGAAACAGACTGCATCACCCTCATATCTTGGATCTGTACGGCAGGAGCCTCCACTGCGACTCGATCATTTCCTGCTTGTTCTCTAGACTGTTCAGCAGTGACTCGTCTGGAACAAAAATTACATTCTCTATCTTTGTCTTCATTTCTGTCCATACATGTCCATACTGATTGACGAACCGAAGCTTTGATAAAATATCAACGGGATGTAGCGTCAGTCCTCAAAAACGTCCGAGCTCAATGAGGTCTAATTAGACCCCTTACACGATTAATATAATTTCGATTTTAAAAACAATTCGAAGCGGGAAAATAGACCGTCTCTAGACTTCTCAATCTAAATTAGGCTTTAGCGCGGCGACATAGAGTCTTTGATATCAAAATATTAAGTTCATCATTGTTGGTATAAGAGTATCGGTCAACCCAGTTCATGAATTTTGTTTTAAACTTTACGTCAGTGTGATGGAAAGTTATTGTACCAAAGTGTACCTTTGTCCGTGATAAAGGCGTGTATGGTGTGTTTGAAGACGCTGACCGGCACGGACATGTTGATGTAGGGGTAGCCCGCGCCCGAGTCCGTCTTCGCGTTGCTGGCGATGATGGCCGCCACCTCCACCGAGTGAGACTTCGTTATGCGGAGTATCGGACCACCGCTGGAACAACCACGGGTTACGTATTCACTGTCATTATAAGGCTTATTCATCATCATCATTTAAGACACAAGAAGTCCACTGCTGGATATAGCAATCAATCAATCAATCAATCAATCTGTTTATTGGTAACTCCCCAGTTACACGTCATAGGTATATATACATATATCTAAAAGTATGTCAACAAACATATCAACCAGACAATTACATAATTGGAAAATTACAAAATCAATCATTAATAATCATTGTAATCTACAATATTAATTATAAAATCAAGATAAATAATAAAAATAACATCATCCTGGACACGGCACGTATTGTCAGGAGGTTCTTCTCTCTGTAGCCCCTACCACCGGCAGCTTGAGCCCCACCCCGCTTACAATATTTATGTTTCTTTTTTATAAGTTTATATTTATGTTGTAAAAAAAAAAAAATAAGATTATAAATAAATAAATTAGATAATAATCACAATAATACAGTATAAATTAATAATCCTTCAATTTTAAAATAAAATACATTTATGTCATAAAACATTCGATCTTGAAGCCAAGCTCTCCCCCCCTCCCCCCTACATAGGATTTCCAAAAAGACCTGTTGGAATTGGCCTGCAACCAGGGTCTTCCTGCCACTAGTATGATTCTACCTACTTCTGGTGATAAACAATACTACTGCTCTACTGTTCATAATTTATAATCACTTTTTCATATCACCGTTGTCCCCCACTGGGGTATACGGAAGGGGATAATCGATTGTAGTACATATTGTAGAGCATCGATAATATAAATAAGATGCCCTAACTAAGGTATACATAATATGGTGTGCGGAAGGAATAACAGCAACGAGTTATAGGCAAATTGACCTCAATTCCACAAGATCCCATTCCAAGCTAACTTAGTTACGGCACTCTACTGGATCGTGTACCTACCTGAACCCGGACTGGACACAGCATGATGTCTGTATGAGTGAGGGAGAGACGTTATTGATGTGGCCCGTGGTCACCGTCGGCCGTAAGTCTTCTAGATTCATCTCGTTGAAGTAAGGGTAGCCCGCGGCTAGCACTGATTCCCCTGGAATATTCAACATTCGTTTTATTTCCAGCCGTGATTGTATCACTGCGAAGCCTTTCTGCCCTATTTTCATTTCTTACGGTCGAGAGCCTCCTTGGTGTAGCCGCTTTCTAGGAGTCATTTTGCCATCTGTGGTGTTTGGGTCAATGGCAGGTCGTTGTAGCGTTCATTCACTTTAGCAATGACATTCCCATCACGTTATCAAAGCACTTTAGCTTAAATATACCCGTCGCATGGCCAAAACTACAACAATATGAGCACCCAATAATGCTATCAGCTCAACCACCTAATCCTTCTAGAATTTACCAGGCCCATTATCATCGATGTTTTATACAAGAAACAACATCTTTGATCTCATCTACTTTTGATTTAAGGTGAATCGAAATGAAAATCTTTAAGCTGTAGACCACAAAAGTATACCTATATGTCAAATACCGACAAGTAGGTATATTTGGGCAAGTAGTAAATCTTGTCTACGTCTTGGGCTAGATCAAATATAAATTGTATTTGTTAAACAAAAATCTCCCAAAATTATGAACATAACATTGAAGTACATACATTAAATTAAATGAGACTAGGTTTCTTCTTTTTTTTGGATGTAGAAATAGGTTTGCGCTTGACCGCCAACTCACCTGATGTTAAGCGACTATGCGGTCTAAAATGTATCGCGCTCACCTAGAAGAAACCAATTCACTCGCAATTTAAAGACACCCAGATTATATATATATAGGATGAAATATATCTATAGCTCATTGAAAATGAAGTACTTGCACTTTCGAGGATAAAATCACATCCTGAAGGGCTTTTAGTATATTTGGCCATATATCTTGGTGTTACACATTCTAAGCACACACGACGGCATTGTACACAAGTCTCGTTACGCGTCTAGAGCGTTGCCCGACATGCCGCGACTGAAGACGAGTCGGCTGATTACCTTACTTGAGGCTTGCCACACAGAGCCGAAAAAAACCTATCTACGTATATTGGTATATTAGCTTGCATTTTACTTCTCGAAAAAAACTTTCTCACAATGAGAAGATGGCCCGCGCCCAGCAGTGGGACAGTTTGTACAAACAGGGCTGATAAAAAAAAAAAAACAAAGGTACCCTTACTTATTATTTGTTATATCCCACAAACTCCGGCAAGAACCAATACTTGCCAAAATGTCTCCCTATAAGTAACACCTTTTTAGTAAAAGATATGACACCTTTTTCAGCCAGCCCGTTCGCCAGCACTGCAGGCAACAAATGTCTCCAGTGATGTGGGTTCGTGTACAACAGCGCGAGGTCATACGCCTTGTCGTCTCTGGTCTTGTACCGAACTATCGCGGTCTCTTTCACTCCTTGGCAGTACAGGGAAACTTTCGAATGGGTGTACTGGAATGGGGACGACACTGATGTTATATTATAATTTGTAATCATCACATTATTGAAAAACGGACATAGGTTACTTTTAATCATAATGATTAAAAGTAACCTATGTCCGTTTCCAAGTTTAAAGCTATCTCTGTAACAATCAAACGTTACGAGAATCGATGTGGGACTCCCTGCCGCCTTCTCTGTTTCCAGAGAATTTTAATTTTGAAATTTTCCAGGCTTGAGTGCATAGTCTTCTAGATTTACGTGTTCTATCTTCGGCCACATCGGCGTTTTTTTTAATGCAAGATAGATCTACGATTGACCACCGACTTGCCTGATGTCCGCAAGCCTTGAAAATTCCAACCAATTCAAATTTCTTGAAAAAATTTTGGCGTTTACCGTCAGGCGATATTTTTTCAGTTATTTTGTTGTAGATTGTAAATTCGATTTTGATACTGGAGGGGCGTGTAAATAGCCCTTCCAAGGGTGTGATTGCTCACAGATGTGTTTTCTGTTAATAAATAAAATAACAGAGGAAAAGTGTGTCGGTGAAGGAGAAAAACACCTGCACTAACCTGCAAATGCCAGCATCCGTTCCTCGTCTAGAGTGGCAGACTCCAATAGTCTCGTCTTCTAGTACCGGCCGGCACAGATCCACAAAAGTTCTCCTCACACCAAACACAAAACTTCACCAATAATATAAGGGAAAGTTTGTATGATTTAAAAGTCCAGAGTTCCAAATGTAAGCGGTATATAAAAAATTAAGCACCTCAAAGGTAATCCGCCATTGAAAATTGAAGACACAAGAGTGCTTGCGAGAAAGGTCTCGCGTCGTAGCTCTTCGCACGTCACACATGCGAGCGAATAGCGAACGTTCTTCATACCATCGCTGAGGATGCGTAGCGCCATCTCATACATTACTGAAGTACTTCAGCAAAACAAATGCTAGTTTGACAGGTGCGTTACTTCACCGACACAGACGTGGGAAATTTAAAATTAGGATAAATGATATAATAATATGTGAGTCGCAATAAAACATTTGATGCGCTTCACCATGCACCCCGCCTTGGAAGTCGCCAGATCTTACAAAACGAACGAACTTCATAATTGGTCAGAATACATTGCGTAATATACGATTAAATAAAACTAATAGGGCGTAATGCTTAAGAACCAACTTATCTATTATACTAATACTATAATTAATGTATGTATTTAAGCTAAGTTTTCTTTATTGCGTAGGAATAGGGTATAATTTCGTGACAGCACGTTTGTAAATGCCAGTTTTGGTTTTAACTTTTGCTACACGAATAGTGTTATTTGCGCCCTTGTAAACTTCTACAATTACTCCTAGAGGCCAATTGAAGGGAGCAGTATTCTCCTGCTCCACGAGGACTACAGTTCCTAACTCTACTGGTTTGTCAGGAGTGGCCCATTTTTGTCTGACTTGCAACGTGTGCAAATACTCTACACGCCATTTTTTCCAAAAGGATTGGACCATGCTATCAAGCAACTTCTTGCGTTCTAGCAAGTTGACGCGTTGGTTAGACATATCTTCTGCGGGTAAGTATTGCAACGGAGTAGACATCAAGAAATGCGAAGGTGTCAAAACCTCTGGATATGGGTCTGACGCAACAACTACTAGAGGTCCAGAGTTCAATACAATCTCTACCTGTGTCAAAACTGTTTGAAGCTCCTCATAAGTAAGAAGTTGATTTCCAATTACTCTATATAAATGCGTTTTCATGCTCTTTATATTACCTTCCCAAATCCCTCCGAACGAAGGTGCTCGAGGTGGGGAATTCTTCCATTCAATGCGACGAGAGAGCAGTTCATTAGAGAACGCGGATTTATGAGTAGAGCTCTCCAAGAAAATGTAAAGCTCATCTAATTGCGCTTTTGCACCAACAAATGTGGTGGCGTTGTCTGAATAAAGACAAGAAACTGGTCCACGACGGGAGATAAAGCGCTTAAACGCAGCCAAAAACATGTCAGACGTGAGACTTGAAACGAGCTCTATATGTAAAGCACGAGTCTGCATACATATAAACAATAAAATCCATGCCTTTTGTGCATGCTGACCTCTACGACGAGACAGAGTTATGCGAATTGGCCCAGCGTAGTCCAATCCGGTATGTGCGAAAACTCTGCATTCTGACACACGATAGGCAGGAAGATCTGCCATCAATGGCGTTGGGTGAGTTGGATTCGTTTTAAAACACGTGTTACATTTGCGCAATTTTGATCTAATGACAGTTCTCGCGTCTAATATCCAGTAGCGTTGTCGTATTATGGACATAAGAAGTCCAGGACCAGTATGACAGTTCATAACATGCTGATGTTGTATTAATAGATCAACAATGTGATCATGTTTTGGCAGAAGAACTGGATGCTTAACATCAAAGGGAAGGTCTGATGCAGAAAGTCTCCCTCCAATACGTAAAATGCCTTCTTCATCTAAGAAAACTGCTAGATTTTGCAGTTTCTTTGGAAGTAACTTCCCTGCCTTTATCAATTTAATGTCTTCAGCGAAATAGACAGACTGAACAGCACGCAGCAAAGCTTTCTCAGCAGCTAACAATCCCGATACAGTTCGGGGTTCAATTTTTGATTTAGGTCGAGCGAACTTCAGCACATATGCGATAATACGGAGCAATTTCTCCCAAGAAGAAATACGCTGCGCTAAAGCGTACAGAAGCGGCGGATCTACATGTGTAGTAACTGTCATCACAGTTGCTTTATGCTCAGGAAGCTCATTACAATCAGCGGGAGAGAATGGTTTGATCGGCCATTCTTCAGGAGCGCGACGGATCCACGGAGGACCGTTCCACCAAAGATCGTGGGACAATAGTTGTGATGGAAGCATACCTCATGAAAGACAGTCGCTAGGATTTATAGCGCCAGCTACGTGATAGAAATGCTTAGCAGCCAAATTTTCCTGGCATTGTGCTACACGGTTGCTCACAAAAATCGACCAGCGGTGTGGTGATGAATGTATCCACGATAAAGCAATGGTAGAATCTGAGAACGCATATATATCTGCAATAGGAATGCGTAGTGCATAAGTATCCTGCACAGTTTTCACTAACTTTGCCATAAGCAAAGCGGCGCATAATTCAAGGCGAGCGAGAGTTGTAATTTTTGTCGGCGATACCTTCGACTTTGCACAGAGAAGGCGAGTTTGGATACCAGACGGGTAAGTGCAGTGAGCGTATATGACACATCCATAACCGCTCATGCTAGCATCACAGAACGCTACCAGACGTAACTCGCAATCAGTTTCGACGCCTACATGTCGCGGAATCCGTAGCGTGTTAAGTAGATGGAGTTCTTGCGTGAGGGCGCCGAAACGAGCGCGTATGTGTTCCGGGGCAAGAGCGTCCCACTCGTAATTGCCTTGCCACAATTCTTTAATGAGCAATTTCGAGTAGAGGATTACTGGTGCTACCATCCCTAACACATCAAACAAGCGTGCAACAACCGAGAGTATATTTCTCTTCGTGCATTTCTCTGTGACTACAGCAGATGTGAAAAAGAAAATATCTTCACACGGATCCCATGATAGACCTAAAACTTTCGAGATATTATCACCAACGTCAAACGACAGTGACTTGCGGTGCGAGTCGGGAAGACTATCTAATAAAGCTAGAGAATTGCTTGACCATTTTACTAAGTCAAAATCACCTGACTTGAAAAGTTTTATCAAATCTTGCGCTAGCTGCTTCGCAGTTGCCTCATTATGGACGGAATGAACTAAGTCGTCCATATACAGCCTGTTCTCAACAACTTTGGCAGCGTCAGGATAATGCGGACTCATGTCTGAAGCCAGCTGTCGTACAGTACGCATAGCTATGTATGGGCTCGACTTGAGACCGAATGGTTGCCTATTAAAAGCAAAAGTGCGAATTTCTTCGGATTCATTGAACCGAAATAAAATACGTAGGTATTTACGCTGGTCAACAGGTACACTAATGCGTAAATAATGCTGTTTTATATCAGCGTTCATAGCGATGGGAAATAACCTAAAATCTAAAAGCAATAGAAATAAGTCGGCTTGTAAATTGGGGCCGATGTGTAATACATCATTAAGCGAAATCCCCGTGTGCGTTTTAGCGCTTGCGTCCAATACAATTCGTGGCATTGGTTTGTCAGACCGAACCACAGCGTGATGTGGTATGTAATAACCATCAGAAGACAACTCAGACTCGTTGACAAGACTGAGGTAACCGTTATCTATGTAATCTTGGATCACTTTATTATAATTTTCGCGTAACGTTGGTATTTGACGAAACTTACGCTCAAGCGTCAAATAGCGGCGGTAAGCGGCAGCGTGTGAGTTACCTAACTCGGATGGATCTTTGCAAAATGGAAGAGATACTGTGTAGCGACCGACATCGTCGCGTGTCACGGTGGATATGAATATATTCTCACATTCCGTTTCTTCCGGTGAAAGAAAGCGCTTCGAAGGCATTTCTTCAAGTTCCCAAAATTTATGAACCAAATCATTAAGGACTAGCGCGGAGAAAGAAGAATCAGGCGTTATGTCAATACGCGGGTAATCGCCCATCAGGACCCAACCAAACGTCGTAGACAACGCGGGAGGAGCACGCGAGCCACACTCCATTTTATTTCCCAAGTATATATATGGGAAGAGCTGTGCACCCAGTACTATATCTATATCACCAGGTATATTCCAACTTAAATCAGCTAGTTGAAGTTCGGAGAAGATGCTATTATCACACTCAACAAATTGAGTAGGTAGCTGTTCCGCAATACAATCAACTACAAGCGCGTATATCGTATACTGTTGTTGTGGACATACGCGTGATTGTAATTCAACGTAAACATACCCGATTATAGGACGTGAAGCTGCACCAACACCTTTTACAAACGAATTATGCAATGGTGTTATAGGTAAATTCAACTTCCGGCAACAATCAGCTGTTATCAGATGATTTTGCGACCCGTTATCTATAAGACATCTAACAATGGATGACGTCATACTCCCTTTAGAGCGTGCATACACTTGTGCCGTTGACAACAAAATCGTAGATTTCGTTTTAGTTCCAGCCGCGAGTAGTGTTGCGGCATTGTTGGTCGAAGACGGCAACGATGGCGGGTGAATATTTGGTACGAGTGGCATACGAATATGATCGTTATTCATAGGCAAGCAAGGTTGAAGTTGCTTATCAATTTCTGAAGCGGGTAAAGGCGTGATAGTACACAGCGGTTGCGGCGAGCGAGCGTCCGACACAATGGAGTGAGCGGGCGCTGAAGACGGCAACGAATGTCCGTCGGTAAGAATCAAAGCGGTATGCGAATGACTATTTTTATTTTCACTATTATCTTTAGTGAAACAGAGTAAGGTATGATGTCGTTTTTTGCAACATTCACAAACGGAATTAGAATTGCACTTCGGTAAACTATGCACTGTGCTAAGACAGTTTACACATCCATGCTTAGACTTGATAAATTGATACCTACTATGCGGATCTCGTTTTTTAAATTGAGCGCAATTATAAAGATGCACGTGATCACTGCTCGAGCAAAAAGAGCATGTATTGCGTTGCATAGGCGGCGCTGAAGCATACGCAGTTTGCGTAGATAAAGGCGTCTGAATATCTGAATCGGTCGCAACAAATGACTTGTAGGTATTTTGATTGCGCGTATCACGATTTGTATTAGCGGGCGTTCTATTCGACACAGTGTTATAACGTGACCGTTCCAATATCTTCGCTTGATCCTGCACAAAACTTATAAGTTGTTTGGTAGAAGGTATCTCTGTATCACGCACAGTGAGTTCAAAAGATTGAACAGTTTGCGTGTCTAGCTTCCTAAGCGCACATTGGACAAAAATAAAATCGGTTAAGTCTTCGATTTCTAATTGTTTTAGCGCCGACATCGACGCAAAAAATTTGCTGATAAATGTATCGAGATTATTTGCATTATGCGAGCTTGCTTTCAAGTCAAGAATATTATTCAAGTAATGACAACCTAATGCGCGTTTGTCTTGAAATTTTTTGACTAAGCTATCCCACAGAGCATTGTATGTTTCTCCAGTCGGAACAATACCGGCGGTGAATTTCAACGCGTCGTGAGTAAGCTTTGAAATCAAATATTGCATACGCTGCGAGTCAGACAACTGATTATTCGAGTGTATATTAGCTTTAAACGACTGATAAAATAAATTCCAATTTTCAGGGCGTCCATCAAAACTAGGAATGACTAAAGGTTGTAATTTAACTACTGGCATTGACGAGTTACTCGCTCCATTCGAAGTGACATTGTTTACATAGGCAGCGGTCAACTTGTTGCGAACGCGTTTTACCTTTGTTTAAAAATCTTCAAATGACTCGAGACATGAGTACTCAGGGATTGCATCTGATTTTAATTTCAATTTAATTGTGTTATATTTGTCTACAACAGATTCAAATTTATCATGTATGTCGTCAATCGTTTCTGACTCAGCTAGGAAGTTTTCATTCGAACGCGAAGTTGAATCAAAAGAAACAATATTTCTAGAAGTATTGTACAAACGATTCATGCGTGAAAACAATAATTCTTTCTTTTGATTCAAAAGAACCAACATTGCTTCCATATCGGATTGTTTTTCCGTCATGTTTACAAAATTAAATTGACAATAACACGAAAAAACAAACGATCAAAAGTAAATGTGGGTAATTCAACGTATAAAATAAAGTTAATTACAAGCAACTTTTAAAATAGTTACACAAGTATGTGGCGAATATAGCAAAATAATATGGCGTATTAATGTTATGGCGAAATAGTTATATGGCGGAATATGGGTGCATAGGCGGAGCGGGAAATAATTAATTGAATTAGGTAATCTAACAATTTGGACAATGGATTTAACGAAAGGCGTAGTTATAAAATGTAGGTAAATAATAAAATATTTAGCGTAGAAATCATGTGATTTTTTTTTCTTATTAAGCGGTTAATGAGGGTGGATGTCTACCAAAAAAATTACGTAGAACAAACAAAATTTGAGATTCTACCAAAAATACGCAGAATCTCAGGCGAAAATAAAAGATTTTACCAATAAGCACGTAAAATCCTTAGCGTAATGAACAGAATTTACTAAAATTATGTAAATCTGAGTATAAATGGGGCGATAAGCGGGACAATCGTCGAAATGACGTATGTAGGTATGAAGCGATATTAATGTATTTTAGCAAGAATTCACCAATAATTACGTGAATCTGCAATTATTCACTGGACAATGCGACTCGAAAAGGACCATAAAAAATGGAGGGGCGTGTAAATAGCCCTTCCAAGGGTGTGATTGCTCACAGATGTGTTTTCTGTTAATAAATAAAATAACAGAGGAAAAGTGTGTCGGTGAAGGAGAAAAACACCTGCACTAACCTGCAAATGCCAGCTTCCGTTCCTCGTCTAGAGTGGCAGACTCCAATAGTCTCGTCTTCTAGTACCGGCCGGCACAGATCCACAAAAGTTCTCCTCACACCAAACACAAAACTTCACCAATAATATAAGGGAAAGTTTGTATGATTTAAAAGTCCAGAGTTCCAAATGTAAGCGGTATATAAAAAATTAAGCACCTCAAAGGTAATCCGCCATTGAAAATTGAAGACACAAGAGTGCTTGCGAGAAAGGTCTCGCGTCGTAGCTCTTCGCACGTCACACATGCGAGCGAATAGCGAACGTTCTTCATACCATCGCTGAGGATGCGTAGCGCCATCTCATACATTACTGAAGTACTTCAGCAAAACAAATGCTAGTTTGACAGGTGCGTTACTTCACCGACACAGACGTGGGAAATTTAAAATTAGGATAAATGATATAATAATATGTGAGTCGCAATAAAACATTTGATGCGCTTCACCAGATACAATTTATACGGGACCACCTCTGAGGTATTACCTCCCAAACAAAAAGGAATCATCAAAAACAATTTATAAATCGCGGAGTAATTGCTGAACAAACATACAATCGTATTGAGAACCTCTTTCTTTTTGGACGTCGGTTAAAATGTGGTATGTAGTTACGTGTTTGACGACGTGTGCGCAGGTGATGACGTGCCCGCCACCGAGGTACACCCCCGCGCCCCAGGCCGCGCCGCACCGCACCAGTACAGTCGTGCGGTCTATGCTGTCTGCAGAACATAACAGAAGCGTTACGAAGGACACCAATAGAGAATATGCATGAATTTTATTTCACAGGAATAACAGTAATTTCAATTGATGACATACTAAAATAATATTTCAATCGGTCAATAAACTTTCGAGATATTATACATTTAAAGTTTTATGGGAGGGATGCTCTGTCCCTCTCTCGCACAACAACAGTTTGTATTGAATTTGTACGGCGAACACGAACCATGACGTCATTATTCGCTATTGTGTGCTCTCTGTCTAATATCAAATTAAAATGGTATACATTAAATTCTTATTTTTAAAGGTATTTTAATTTTGTTTTTGTGAAATGTATCTTTTTGTGGGTAATTGTGTGAAATATTTCTGTGTAAGGTGTCGTTCGATTCGTCTTCACTTCCTGAGTATACTTACTTCCTTCATAGGCTTTGCAAAATTAAAAAAATACGGTTTTTCGACATATAACGAACTTTTTCGTGATAAGAAAGTGATTTTACTAAAATTACTCTAAAGAATGCGCATTTATAATCTTTTACAGTGATTCTATGCATACTTTCTCACAAAAACGTACATCAACAGCGTACCGAGTGAAGAAACCGTAAGTTAGACTGCAAAAACTGCTTTTTTGCAGTCGGGTATTTTGTTTTTCTTTTTAATATAGTTGCTTGTTACCTAATATAGTGTGATGCGGGTGTAGAGCGAGCGACCTGGCCGGTTTCTGAGGCACGCGCAGCTTGGCGGCCAGCACGGAGACCAGCGGCGCCGCCAGGGTGAGTCCCACCCACTCGCCGCGCCACCACGATACGCTGCACACTACTATGCCGATCAGCTCCTTGCTGGAAACAGAGGGAAGAAGGTTATGAGGAAACAGGCGAATACGCACACACGATGAGACGCATACGGATAATACATTCAACTGCGCGCTAATCAGTGACACATAAGCAAGTTGACGTTTTTATATAACATACACACACATGTATGAAGTTATGGTTGTCGTTAATTGCCGCTCGCTCGTGACGCCAATTGAGAACTTAAAGCTAGCAACGCTTGTCTCGACATAGAAATGAAAGGCGCCGTACCGCTAAACTCGGACAAACGACAGGGCGAGCGCGGGGAGCGGGCGAGGAACCCCAGATTGGCGGGAGGCGGAGAGTGTCCGTTCAGTATGTAGATATTCATCATCATCATCATCATCTCAGCCATAAGAAGTCCACTGCTGGACATAGGCCTCCTCCATGGATTTCCAAAAAGACCGATTGGAAGCGGCTTGCATCCAGCGTCTTCCCGCCACTTGTATGAGATCATCTGTCCATCTCGTGGCTGGTCTTCCTACGCTGCGCTTGCCGGTACGTGGTCTCCACTCGAGAACCTTTCGGCCCCATCGGCCATCAGTTCTACGTGCTATGTGTCCTGCCCACTGCCACTTCAACTTGCTAATCCGCTGTGCTATATCGGTGAATTTGTACGTCTACGTATCTCTTTATTTCTGATTCGATCTCGTAGAGAGACTCCGAGCATAGCCCTCTCCATAGCTCATTGCGTGACCTTGAGTTTCCTTATAAGGCCCATAGTTAGGGACCACGTTTCAGTGCCGTATGTCATCACTGGTAACACACACTGGTTGTAAACTTTCGACTTGAGGGACTGGGGAATATTGGACGAGAAGACGCTTTTAAGTTTCCCGAACGCTGCCCAGCCGAGTTGGATACGACGATTGACCTCCCTCGTAAAGTTGGACCTGCCTAATCGGACCGTTTGTCCTAGGTAGACGTATTCGTCAACAACTTCAAGAGTGAAGTTCCCCACAGATATTGGGGTGGGCACTACATGGGCGTTCGACATAACCTTCGTTTTGTCCATGTTCATTTTGAGGCCCACCCGTTGGGAAACTCTATTGAGGTCTTCGAGCATCGTACTGAGCTCTTCCATCGACTTTGCCATGACTACTATATCGTCGGCAAACCGAAGGTGAGTGATGTACTCGCCGTTAATATTGATGCCGAGCCCTTTCCATTCCAGAAGCTTATAGGCATCTTCCAAACCAGCGGTAAACAGTTTCGGAGAGACAACGTCTCCCTGCCTCACGCTTCTCTTCAATGGAATTGCCTCTGAGTTCTGGTCTTGTACTCGGACTGACATGGTGGCGTTGTTGTACAAACACTTCAGCACTTCGACATACTTCGATGTAGATATTACATCATATTAATGTCTTCTGTGCTTATGATTCACTACTTAAAGCCTCATATATAGATGCTAACGTGGGTCCTTCAGTGAAGACCGGCGCTCCCTCGGAGCCCAGCGCCGTGGCTGCGTCCGTCAACAGCAGCGAGGGCCGCTGACCGACAATGCCGCACACGGAGCCTCTTGTTACTGCATTTAAGAACACCTGCGAACACATGTTTTAGGTTTTACTTCTCCAAATCGAATCTAAAGCTACCAAAAAACTTTGCTTTTAACACAACTGCTATACTGCAATTGCTAACTGCTATGCTGCTGCTGCTGCTGCCTGTTGTTTCACTAGCATTTAAGCCCTTTTCGCTAAGTAATTTGTGTTTTAGTTATGGTGTAAACAATAAAGAGTTTATGATGTGATAATTTAATTTTAATTGTAATGTAAAAATTTCATTCATTTGATTTATTACGAATGAAGCTCCAAGTTAAAAAAGCCTATAAATTTATTTACGTCTTTGCGATCGTTTTCATCGTGTATCGACACGTTAATTTTGGAATATACGTAGCCTTAAGAGACTACCCCCTAAATACAAATAGTCATAGAGCTCCATCCTCGGCCACACCGTCGCTTAACATCAAGCGAGTTGGTGGTCAATCGTAGATCTATAGTGTATAAAAAAAAAAGTTCGCTTACTTCGCAGCCAAATGGGGTGGAGTGTACTTCCACGGAAGACCCTCTGTCTGTAGGAGGCCGCACCAGATCCAGTAGGGATGAGAGCGGCCGGAGTGTTTTCAAACCTGAAACGCAGTTGATAAAATATCAGGAAAGGTGTCTTTCAGACACTCTTCAGAGTCTTACTGCTTACTGTATTCCACAGTAAGATTTAAAGAAAATCCATTATTAAACCATTATTTTGCCATTATTTTTAGGGTTGAATTTGGGTTATATTCATGCTACAATATATATAATATTACTTATATTATTAGTTGCTGCATTTTAATGGCTAGAACATGATTTGGTGGAGATACAAACAAACACAAAATACGGAAATTACAGAAACCTTTAATCCATTATGGAGCCACCATTTGACCGTCTATTTGTCCGATACAAGTCTACAATGGAGACATCCTAGACGAAACCTATTTACTCGAAACCAAGCTCCAATTATGTTGATAAAAACCTTTATTTACTTCCAAAATTATTGTATAATTATTGAAACTTTTTTCTATGTTGAAAAACTTCAAGTTGAAAAATGTCATTAGGAAGCTCTAAGATTGTCAGTCAAAGAAAATTTCACTCTCTAATTTCTTATCTCCCTAACGAGAGTGAAAATGTCTACAATAGAGGCTAAAACTAAAGATAAAGACGAAATCAAATTGAAAGATAATAAAAATAATTGCAAAGCTGGAGAAACAGATGAATCCAAAAAACACACAAAGTTTAAATGTGATTCCAAATACAAGAGAAATTATTACAGATATTACGATACTCCAGATGGATGTGACATAGATAAAAAGGTAAATATTTCTACAACCAAGATGTTAAATTATGTTAATATACGAGTAAGTAAAAGTCCAAAAAGTTGACTTCTGCGCAGTCAAGGTCAGTGTTAACTGTTAAACCATAACCATGACAACGCCAGAGGGGTTACAACATGTTAATAGCAATTATTTCAAAATTAATTTGAATTTTGGCTTGCTCTCTGACCTATAGAAAGAATGAGAAAAAGTTAAAGTAATATTGAAATAACTGCTTGAATGCTTGTGGTGCGGCCCCTGTTCTTGCGTTAAGTTTTAGAGTGGAAGTACTCCACATTGGTTAACGGAAGAGCTTCCGCAGGTGTTGGTGACGACTAGGTACGGCATCATCGGCGGCCTGGTGGCGGGCGCCTATGACGTGCTCATGTACTCACACGCAGTCGGATTAGCCAAGATTCTGGAGCGGTAGGTATTTACTTTATCCATAGAAATAATAGGCGTAGACTTGTACGTTATTCTGCCTTCCGCTACACACGACAGGAAAGCAAAATTTAGCACAATTTTACTTTTTAGCTCTGTTATACGTTTACTCAGTTGAAACATCATTCAAACGCTCATGTGAATATCAAAGAGTTCATGATGGGCATACACGCTTTTTTGTAGATTTCTTGCTTCATCTATGAACAGAATTTTGATAATTTCATTCTATGTACCTCATTCATTACCTACTCTGTAACTTTATCTATCTCTTTATCTTATTCACATTTAGAATAGGCCACATCCCGCGGTTTTAACCGCGACCGAGAAAACATTTCTTAGTGGATGGGTATCCAAGTGTGGGTACACTTCACAAGCATGGACATAGACATCTTCCAAGGCCTTCCAAATGCCAAGTCTGCCATAGTCAACCTCTATTAATTTTGTGAATATGTATAAAGAGTTTAAAGCTGCATAATGTGTGTCGTTTGTCAAAGGTACGCCAGACACATTGTCCCCTTGGGTCTCATGGGAGCAACCTTCGCGCTGGTCACCAACGGTATGCTTCTGTATAGACATGCAGATGATGGGCTCAACTATTTCGTAGGTAATACATATGTAATATAATTCTTTTTACACCACTTGCTCAATAATATTAATTTTTACTTAATGGAAAGGGTGGTAGCGCCAGTAGCCCTCATTAGATTCGAAGCTCTTCTCAAATCTTCACTAATGACAATCAAGTCCTTCCCCATGCAGGTGGTTTCTCCTGCGGCCCCCTCCTCGCCATGTACTTGCGTTCGAAGCACGCAGTGATTGCAGGCGGGTTAGCCTTGGGCGCCATAGGCTACATCAAGAAAGACGCGGTGGATCACTGCTTCACCTTCTTCCCCAAGATTCCGGATCACTTGAACACCGTCAACGATTGGCGGAAGGACTACACACTAGCCACCGATCCCAGGGACTGTAAGTATCCTGTGGGCTCTCTTATCTCCATACCATTTTCACACTAGGTAGGACAAGGACAGGGAATTCTACGCGCTTTCTTCACTCTGTCAGACATCTTATTATTATGATTTTTTTATTTTCTTATTCGAGGTTTGTTTACATTTCACTTTGTTTAAAGCGCTGTATTTATCTGTTTGCAGTGGCACAACACACTTGTGACAGGAAGGACAATAAATAGTAAACGGAGAGGTGTCGCTATGATACCACGCTGATTATTTGCGGATCTTTATTTTATATACCTTTCTTGTGGTATTTAACTTTTCCAAAATAAATAATTTTTCGTTGACTTTCTTTATTTCACTAATTTCCATTTATTATCATTTTCATTCATTTACCTATACCTAATCCTACTGATATCTTGCGATAGTATTCATTAGTTTAATTTCCCATTAGAAACCAGCAAAATAATCCTTCAAAGATACTTTTTTTACATTCTATAGATCTATGATTGACTACCAACTCGCCGATGTTAAGCGACAGTGTGGCCGAGGATGGAGCTTGTCGATCCTGAAGCTATCTATTCGCTCTAGCCTTGACGATTTTAAGACTATATAACTGTTGTCGTCTGTTTGCCGCTCGCTCGCGGTATCATTCGACCGCTACAAGCCCGCGACACCGCGACACTCGTCTCGACTGGAAACTATGCCGACAAGTTCCGCAAACTCTGGCAACCGACAGGGCGAGCGCGGGGAGTGGGTGAGGAGCCCAAGATTGGCGGGAGGCGGAGAGTGTCCGTTTTGTATAAGTATGTAATACTATTAACAAACGACAGGGCGAGCGCGGGGAGCGGATGAGGAACCCGAGATTGGCGGGAGGCGGAGAGTGTCCGATCTGTATGTAACACTGTATGTTAATGTTGTTGCTGTGGTACCGGTCAACTCTGGACACTGTTCGTGAATTTTGTTCTAAACTTTGTGTCTGTGATAATTACGTGATTACTTCTCGGCAACTAATGTATCGTCAGCGATTAACTTCGTTACCTCTATCATCGCTCTCCAAGTCGATGAGTACAAACACAGAGAGCAGTGCCTTGCCGAGCTGCGTCTGCTTCTCCATGTCTCCGTCGCGGTGGCCGATGGTCCAGCTGTACAGGATGTCGTCCACGCAGCGATCGAGGTTGGGGCACTGCCATGCGTGGACTATTCTGCAACATATTCGCTTGTTTTAAAAGCATAATTACTTTCCAACGTCCGAGAAGGGTAAAGATAAAAAAAGTATAGTTTCCGTGAAAAACATTATTTTGAGAGATTTTTTACTACGATTGACTACCAGAATCAGAATCAAAATACGCAATTTTGTTTGAAAACCAATCAACCTAACGAACCGATTTTGTTTAATTTTCGATGGGACTGAAAGTATTATATATAATATTCTTTCAAATAAAAATACATTTCAAATCGGTATATAAATAACAATTGTTAGCCTCCTTTTTGAAGTCGGTAAAAATTACTGAATCTGTAGTCACCCATAAAATTCTTAGATCGGTTCGGTTCTCTTGTTGAGTATCTCTGTCCTAACATGAATCTGCCATAAAAACAATCTACCGTAACCAGAATCTGTCTAGGAAGGTAAGTCGCACCTGCCAGTGAGTACCCTGATCTGATAGCTGCTGTGGTCCAGGTCCCCGGGGTCCCGGTCTCTGCTGAGCCGCTCCACGCTGTCGTATACTGTGGGAGAGCTGGAGTTCTTCTCGCAGGTGACGTGGACCTCCGGCAGGCTGCTGTAGAAGCTGTCGTTCAAAATTGGCTTTCCGCGGGCGTTTTGAATGGCCTGTGGAAAATAAACTGCGTGATTAGGCGCGCTAGAGGTCGATAGATATATATTTTATCAAATGCCTTAATAAAATTCAAAGAAACCAGACAATTATAAGTTCAATTCTTATAGGAGCTTCCGTATTGAAAATATGAGAACCGTAAAAAGTCGTGCGACTCGCCCTTGGCTGTTTTGAGGACTGGATCCGTACCTGTGCTTTTATTCACGATAGAGAAATCAGGATTCAGAAATATCATTTATTCATTTTTAACAGAGTTCCAAAAAGTAGGAGGTTCTCAATTCGTCGGTTTAAAAAAAAAAATATCCTCGATTACTCGAAGACACCTGGACCGATTTGAAAAATTATTGTAAGTAAAATATTTTTTGTTTGAAAGGGTATACTTCCCAGGTGGCCCTATAGAAATTTTATCAAAATCGGTTCAGTATTTTGGTTTTTATAATAAAATAACTGGAAAAATATATCATCCAAGCAATGCATCCAACTAAACGAATTGAGTATTTTGAAGTCGGTGTTTTAAATTTTTAAACATATATTATCTCGTGACAAATTCGTGTGTAGATGGTGTAGCCGAGGATCTAGAAGAAATCTATGCACTAGGCTTGAAAATCCAGGTAGCATTATGGACATAGAGTGTTTTTTTGTGAGAAACTAAAAGTCGGAGGCATAACTAGAACATTATAAAACCTTTTGGAGCAGATTAGAGACTTAACCAATCTCTGTGGTTGCGTTATTGTCATTATGACTTATGTACCTTAGCTTCCTTGAGTGGAGACAGTATGGAGCCGTGCGTGAGAACCCAGCGGCGAGAGAACCGGATTCCAGAAGCGGACACCGTCAGGATGTTGGCCAGCTCGCCGTCGTCCGAGTAGTTGTATGATACCATCACGCCTTCCACAGACATTGTGCCTGGAGATAAGTTAGTTTGAATAAGGGGTATGGGAATTGGGAAGACGCGAGGAAGATTACTCTCACGTATCTCCTGTAACGAATATACATCTTCTATCATCATCATCACCACCATCATCTCAGCCACAAGAAGTCCATGGATTTTTAAAAGATTTCAAGTATTTATTTATATATATATATAAAAAAATACCCGATTGTATAAACGCGAATAGTTACGATTGCGTTAAGGTTGTGTTATATGATGTTGGGTGTACGTAACCGCGAGAAGGTATGCCCAAAGCGGCTCTAAAATGTATCAACTCATTTAATACTCTCAAGAGTTAATCTTGAACAAGTATAATATTAAAGAAAAAAAAAACTCGGCTGCATTAAAGTGATTTACGCGTAGGTAGCTTACGCTTCCATTAGGCTTGATAATACGCTGTTGATTGAATGTAGTGTTTAAAACGCACATACAAAAATATGTCTATAGTATTTTTATAGCCGCGCTCAGAAATATAGGAGGCGTCCATTTATTTTTTGCAATAAATAGTGGACATGGTGTGAAACGCCATACATTCCATATATTGGGCGTAGCGAAAAATTCCAGACAAAATCGATGATTTCCGTTGTCCTCCACTTCCGTGTCCACCACTGGTGGACATCGACAACTGTTTACCTTTGTTAGTTATCTGCAACGATTTATATGTACTAATGAATTCTTTATCTGCAACCTGTCGCGAATCGCGATCAGTGTCTAGTCTATATAGCTGTCAGTATTTGTCCTCTATTCTAGTTCAAGATGAGCTCTAATAATAGGACACTAACTAGCGTCAACTGGGTGGAATAGGTAGCCGCCATACCATACCTCCCGCCTCGTAAGCATAGTCACATGAATAACAAAAATACCTCTGTCACTGTATCTGTTCATTATATTTTTATATTTTCCAGACTGCTGGTTGTTGGTAATACTTTCGGGTGAATGCAACTTTTTTTTAATCGACTTCAGAAACTCCTTTCTCAATTCCAAGAACCTCCGTTCTCAATTCGGTAGTATATTTTAACCGACTTCCAAAAAGGAGGAGGTTCTTAATTCGTCGGAATCTTTTTTTATGTAGGTATGTTCCCCGATTACTCAAAGACACCTACACCGATTTGAAAAATTCTTTTTTGCTTGTAAAAGTACACTTCCCAGGTAGTTTTCAAGGTAGTTTAAACAGTTCCATAGAAATTTTATCAAAATCCGCTCCGTGGTATATCCGTGGTAGACCTCCCTTAACATGGATGAATGTTGTCAAAAAAGACCTTGCTAACAACGACATAGACCCACAGACGACCCAGAAACGTAGTCTCTGGCGAAGAAGAACTAGGAGAGCTGACCCCCCATAAAAATGGGAAAAGGCCGGAAGAAGAAGACTTGTTTATGTTTAACTCTGTCATTTATGAACCGACTTGAAAAAACAGTTTTTTATTTGAAAGGATGGGTATCCTTATTGGGTTATTATTTTTTCTAAATTTACTTGTACTTTAAACTGATTTTTAACGAAATTGCTACGGGACCAGTCTGAACCCTCAGACTGGTCCCGTAATAATAACCCCCGACAAAAAACATAACTAAGACCACTCCCGAACAAATCTACTCTCAAATAGAAAAAAAAACTATACCAAAATCAGTTCATCCGTTTGTAAAGCTACGATACCACAGACCGACAAACAAATATACACACACGTCAAACTTAGGACATCTCTCTTTTCTGGTCGAGGAATAAAGATAACTGGAAAAACCAAAGTTTTCTAAGGCATACCTTAGAAAACTTTGGTTTTTCCAGTCAGTTCAAAAAAAAAAAAAGTTTTCTAAAGTTTTCTTAGGTTTTTTTATATCGATTGTTATTCATTGAAATTAAACAAATGATAACGAACTCGCGTATATTTTACATAATTATGATCTGAATGACGTTTCGAATATTTGCTAAAATCAGTCAAGCCGTTTAGGCTGTAGGAGGTATTTAAGCCGTATGTCGCTTAGCACCAGGTGAGTTGACGGTCAAGCGCAAGCCTATTTTCTAATAAAAAAATGTAATATAGAAACATAACATAACATATAAACATACTAAACTTGTTAACTAAATTTTTTTGTTATACATTTTTTGTTATTCTTGCATGTAGTTTATACCTGTAATTGAAGTACCACTCAATAATTATGTATCTCACTTTTGTACCTTATTTTTACTTGATTTGTCTTGGTGGTGGCTTTGTTGGTGTAACAATGAAATAAATAAATAAATAAACTTGTTGATATGTTTTTTTTACATGACACTGGGCGACGTAGCTAGGTATACGCCTACAGCTTACAGACCACACGTGGACAGCTATCTATTACTAGCGATCTCTATATAGTATATAAGTCTCTGCTATATAATTATCTTCCTATTCCTTTCCGCATGTTCGAAAACGACGATGTGGTAGAGGATGAAGCGCTCTCAGAATATGCTCTAGGTGTTGACGCTGACGTAGACAGATAGAAACGATGACTGAGATCTTGATGATGAGTTTTTGATGTAAAACATCTAATATGGCCGGGTCAGACCGTCTGTTAGGGTGGCGACGCACCAGCGGAATGGCAGGATTGTTAATTAATAAGTGGCCAAGACCGTGAATACGCATATGGTAGGGTTCCGTAGCTAAATGCAGAAATCTAAACGATAACTATTGGCGAGTATTTTTTGTTTAGACTACTTAATAAAAAAATAAATGACCTCTGTACAATAATTACTTGTTTTATGTATCTTTCCCTATGTCTCGAAAAATTGTTATTACACAGTGTTCAAAACAATTTTCGTTGAAATTATTTGATGTGGTCTAAGTA
The DNA here is from genome assembly GCA_947563715.1 of Lycia hirtaria. Classification (NCBI taxonomy): domain Eukaryota; kingdom Metazoa; phylum Arthropoda; class Insecta; order Lepidoptera; family Geometridae; genus Lycia; species Lycia hirtaria. The sequence goes on from OX387384.1 coordinate 16,773,918, forward strand.
GTACATTATGGTTTATTATAAATTTCTAAGTCTAATTTAAGAGCCTGCCCTACTTTCATTATTTTAAAAAAAATACTAAACTTTTTCTACACATCTACATCCTAAATGTCATTTATATAGGATATTATAGTCTCTGAGTAAAATGACTGTGACATACCGGCAGACAAACAGACGGCCATGCCAAAATTATAACGGAACCCTAAAAAAATTTTAAAAAAAATGAGAAAGATGTATGTTTGGTATATAATAAACCATCCATTCAAGCATATTTTATACATAATTATAGTTTAAAATAATTTAATAATCCACTTCAAATATGCAATTTCGTTTGTTTGGACATTTTTTCCAGTTATTTTGTTTTATAAGCCCAACTGCTGAACCGATTTTGACTAAATTTCTATGGGACCAATCTTAAAGTATATCCTTTCGTAAACAAAATATTTTTTCAAATCAGTTCATAAATGATGGAGTTATGCGGGAGTAAACATTAAAAAAACACCCGAATTGAGAACCTTCTTTTTTGAAGTCGGTTAAAAATAGTTTTCTCTCTACAGTTGGAAACGATATACCTACCAAGTTATGTATTGTCCTTTGAATAAATTATTTATTAATTTTAATACAGAATTCTAGAAATCAAACGATTCTATAATTTTCTTGTTTTCCTCTATTTTGACGTAAAACATCTACTTGAACTTATATCCCGAACGATATCGTAACCAGCATTTATTATTACACCCCAACCATTACGCGTTTTAACCAGGCTTACACATTTATGTTGATACAAAAACAGCAATGGATGGAAATGTAATTATATTATCACAGACAATGTAAGGGTGGGATAGAATTGGTAGTAGCGCAGATCACTTGAATACAGGGTGCGTACAAATTACAAATGTGTGGGACATGAGCCACTCCCAAGGCGTAAGTATTACTATAATGAGCCTTATTCAGCGGGTGGCCAATACGATGTGCAATTTGTGCTGGTATAAAAAGAAAATTTCTTCCATTTCTCTCCATCAGCTTCCCAACCGTCTTCTAAGACGTCTGTGTTCTATTTTCGAATTTCATTTTCTTTCTTTCGTGCCTGTTCATACGGAAGTTGCATCAAGGTAAGTTTTAAAAAACAACTTTCAAGGTTTTAATCATATTTTTATTGGAGAGAAGTTTGAGCGGCTATTTAAGAATTTCGTCACAGTCCTTATCGTTTCCGTAGTGTAGCGGTTATCACGTGTGCTTCACACGCACAAGGCCCCCGGTTCGATCCCGGGCGGAAACAGTGCTATTTTTGTCTTTAAAATTTTACTTTTGATACCTACATTATTATTATTAAAATTACAGTAAAAACAATCAAGCAACGTGTACATATCTTGTACGAAAAATGTAGTCGATTTGAATATACCAGATCTCTTCATGATTCAAAGCACAAAGTTTTTGGTAGAAAATAATTATTTTTGCTTTGTTTTTTTTTTTCATTTTTAAATAACGCGATATTTTCACAGGAGACTGATAATAAAAATTAAGTTCAAGTTTAAGATCAAAGAAATCAGTCCTCAAACTAGAATAATTAATTTGTGACCAAAATAGGAAATGCAAAAATTTTTAAAGAATTGCAAGAAATTGAAAAAAAATTCAAAAACAAGATTTTATTAGGTATGTTCTTGTTAATAATAAAGGTATTTTTTTACTAAAATGAATTCCTTCGAGCCGGATTTGAACCAGCGACCTATGGATTACCATCACATTGTACCAACTACAGTCCACCGCTCTACCAACTGAGCTATCGAAGGTGATGGTCAGGTTGCCGAAATTACAGATTGATATCCCTCTGCATAAAAAAAAGAAACAAGGGCGTCAATATTTTTATGTATATTTTGGATAACCATATTATTCCTCCTTCAATTTTGACATAGAAATTATAACGACCCATGACTAGCAATTATTGAACAATACATTATATTATAATAATAGAATAGAACTACATAGATGCCACTTTAGTCATTTTGAATACAGATTATTAAATATATTTTGTTACTAACACTATGGACCAAGAAGTCTTTAAATAAAATATTTAAAATTTTATTTTTATGTCAATTTAGAAATAGTCGAGTTCAAAGTATACGTAGTAAGTATCATAGTAGTTTGTGTTCTAAGTTATATTTCATATGAATACGAACTCATTTCGGAAAAAAGTTTATTTTTTATACATATTTCATGAAACGTTCCAAAGGTTTTTTTAATGTTGTGAATATTTTCGTTTTTTAGGAAACATAGCAACAAAGTTTGTAATAAATAGATATAAATAGATTATCTATTTATTGTTAGAAACTAAATACACTTCAAAATATATCTCGTGTATATATAAAAATTATGTACCCTTATTTTAGTATTTTATTTACAAACAGTATGTATATAATTCTTTACATCACAAGTGGTTCTAAGCTTATTGCACCGATAGATAAGATAATACGGCGACATTTGACCCTTATTATAACGTGGAATCTCCCACGTTCAACACGATAATGATAATAATGTAGGTATTGTCACAATTCGAACTATTAAATGTTGGATTATCACTGTTTTTACTTACTTATCTACAGTAATTTTAGTAAGTACTCTTTACGATAAAATATTACTATAGACGCTTACTCGTCAGCTCGCATGGAGTTAAACAACCGTATTATATTTTTAACTGTTACTAATCTTAAACTTTTTCTCGTTTGTGTGTAAAATATACATTAAATGTATATTTTTAACCAACATCCCAAAAAAATAACGTTATCAATTCGGTCTACTTAAATGGTTTCTTTGCATGCTCGTTCACCGATTACTCAGCCAATTGTGCATTGATTATGGAGATTGATGAGAGGTGATTTTATGTATGTATATACTCACCAAGACAAAAAAATGAGCCCAAACTAGATGGGTTTATCTTGTTTAGTTAAGAAGTTTTATAGCCGTTTTCCAGCTCCATGGTGCATATTATTGTATTGTCACTGAAGATACAATGTACACTAAAGAGCCCAATCGAACATCGGGAAATAGTTCTAATTTAGCTTTCAAGATTCGTTCCGAACACATACAAACAAACATTGCAAGTTAAACACAAGCTTGATAGATTTACTAAACAAATTCAAACAGTAGATAAACAAAGGCGGATCCTTATCAGGATAGATTAGTACGCGAACCACGGTAAATATCCCGTTAATAATAATAATAAAGATTAGTACCTAACTGGATCTAAACTAGAAATTGGTAGTATAACTACATTCAACTGCAAGACCAACTTATTAAACTTTAGCATGCTTCATATCTTAACTATATTGAACAACTTTAATCTAACTTCAATATTGAACTTAGATTGCGTTGCATGGTTACGATCCCTGAATGATATATTAGCAACGTGTTAGAATAGAAAGTTTACTAAATAGATTAAGCAACCGAGTGAACCCTCAATCCCTCTATTACAGAACCATCCGATTTGATAATTTTATTTGTTTGTATAATGTTTATACATATACTTACATCTAAATTTGTTGTTAGCTGCAAGTCGCATTTTTTAACTATACTTGACGAAACTTGCTTTTTATTCAGGTCGACGATATATTATAATTACATACTCCTGTGTAATACATTATAATACATTTTGATTAAGGAGATACCCCAAAACGTAGGAAAGTTTACTGCGATGTCACATACTGTTCAATTTTAATCATATTTGGGAGTAACGACCAGGGCTGAATTTTAATCGAGTTCCTGACAATATATTAATATCAGTGACCAATAATGTTTAAATCGTGAGTTCCCGGTTCCGAGAAACCATTAGTATTAAGGGCCTTATCTTTATTAATTTGCCTAATTACATTCACAAGAGATATTGTGTCGTCTGGTTGACTGTAACTGCGTTAATAGTTAAACCACAAAATAAGGACATAAGTGATTGCAAAATATACTACAAATTCGTAAATGTGAGTTATTAAAAGATCCTGTTTCTTAGGTAAATTTTTTTTCATTCATTAAAAAATTTTTAACCTCATAATTTGTAACATTACAAAACTTCGCAATAAGCCCTATAGTCTGATTACTAGCACCAATCTACGCCAGGTACGTTCTGAACCGTAAGCCCTGATTGGTTGAAAAAGGTGGTGTGACAACAACTATTTGGTTACCAATTTCTGCGTCATAACTTTTACGCATAATTAGAATACTGTGGCAGTAGTTAAATCATAATTAATGTGTGAAATAAGTTTCCGGCAGAGCGAAACTTTCTACAGATATTTTAGTTATTGTAACCAAACCATTTTGAAAATATCTGTGTCATAACCACAGAGCAATTGATAGATAATTGAGATGATTTCTGTGTAATGCTTCTAGTATATCTGACGGTCATGATTTTTTATCTATAATCAAGTTTAATAATATACCATTCAGTTATTTTTGGTAGATGGCACACTTTTTCATCTGGTACATTGTAAAAGTATGTTTGTAGAACATCATCATCATCTTTCTATTTTTATACTTCTACTTACACAAGGTCTGTACAGTATATTAATTTGTTACAGTAAGTAAGTTTCTCAATTCATCTGTATTTTTGGTTACATTTGTATTCACTTTTACGCAAAAGTATGTTTCTAGAACGTGTATATAAATTTGTTTTCAATATAAACAAATAGCCAAATAAACCAATTTTCTAACCTTGTGGACCAATTACGATAATCCTTGGTTGAATTTGATCTCAACGAACCGTCCCGACCTCACGCAGAGGAAGTTCCAACTCTCGAACGGGCGACGACATCTGTATAGGGATCACCTTATTTTGTCGCTTGATCGAACCAGAACAGTGCAGTATTAATGTTCGTTCCATATAGAGTTTCAGGAACAGGAATAGACCGTGTCTTGTAAAAATAGATGATGAATTGTTGTTGCTTTTAGCATGTGACTGCGGTTGCGTTGAATTAAAATCCAGTTTTTACTAATACGATGATGTCAGAGTTGAGTAATAAGTATGCTTTTATGTAGAATGATGAATGAATAAGTAAACCACAGTTGAACTATCATTTAGGTCTTCAACATCACTATCTTGCGTGTATCACCTAATTTAATGTTAATGTTCAAATAATTATATCATCTATCTAAGTTCATTTTAAGAATTTTCATACGTTCCTATGTGAAACTTTAACGGAAACCGACTACTTTAACCGTGGTCGGTTAAGTACCTCTCCAATTGAACAAATGAGCGTGAGTAACCCAAGATCCGGTCCCGTGACTGATTCCCTTTGGCGTAGCTTCTTACTGACAAAGTTAGACTAAATTTGCTCATTACACTTAATTAACCTTGTGTAAGGAGAAATTTGAAAATAAGCTTAAATTTCGCTTAAAAGCACAAACAAGTCACACCATACATGTTCGTAGACAAAATTACATTATCTCTTCAAGTGCTGGTTTCCGTACACTTTCATTGATTTCCTATGATAGATAGTTAGTATTGAGGTTGCTGGGTGGGCCTCTCTCTAGTTTTACTTCTTTCAATGACCAAAATTAGTGAAAACTTGTGTTTTTAAGTTGAGATGCAAACTTACATTTTAGACCTATTCCCAAAATGATGAGTGGCTCACAAGTCGGCTCCCAGCAAGCAATTTGAGGAGACACTAGCAGTACAATACGCCCACGACAATACAATAAACGGACGCTCTTTTCGCCTGATGGGCCACATCCTGTGCGGTTCAAGCGCAGTCCAGTCAATGCTAAGAGCTCGATTCCTTCGCTCCTCTGTGCCGTTTCTTACAGAAACTCGCGTTCAAGATTCGCCAGTCTCATAATCGTGTCTGCGCTCAAATTCCGCGTTATTGTGCACTTCCGTGCGTGGGTTATTTCGTGGCGCATTAGAGACAATCGACTGCCGACGTCGGTTACGAACGATGCGCTTGACGCGATTTCGAAAACGATAACGAAAACATTCGAGTCCAGAGACAATCAGAGTCTGAAATCTGTCGCATGGAATGCAGTGTTGAGGATATGGAATAGTGCATTTTGGAGCGAAATCCCTGTGCTGTGTATAGTGACGGACATGCCTGTGCTGCGACGTCTGGCATCCAGCGTGAAAAAAAAGAAATCCCTTTCGACGGCTCCGGCGAGTCAACCGAGTTCTTCATACTTGATGCGATAACGTTTTAGGTTAGTTTAAAAAGTCATTAGTGTAAAGTGCATTCTCTAATATTTATGACCACTTAGCTCGGTTGCAGTGAACAGGTGTTTCGTTTTCGGCATTTTATCTATTTCTCAGAATGTTTCTTATTTATACCGTTTTTTGTTATCGCTTGTATATGTTTGAAGGTAAAAGTTTTGTTGTTGAATTACTTTATGTACCTATTGTTTTGTCTATAGCTTGTCTAAAGTAAAAGGTAAGTAACCTATAATAATATAAATAAGTTGTAACGTGATAAGTCATTAAACGTATTTAGGTACTTAGTCAATCACACAACTAATTAATACCTAAAGTCAGGTTCACAGAACTTTGTTTTCATCCTATTAACCAGCTGCGTCTGCCAAATTCCATATACATGTGCATTTCTAACATGTAATGTTTATTTAAGGTTGCAATAATGCTAATATTATAACATTAAATTTTAACGATTGCACAAGATTCTGTTCGTTTTAAGAGGAACGTTTTTCACACAAAAATTGCGCTTTAGACCCTTTATTTTACAGGCCTTTTTACAGCTTCTTTTTTGTACGTAGTTTTACAATTCTTGCACGGAATAGGTACTTCAATTTTCTATCAAAATACTTCTAGGTGCTTACTAATTTATTCGATTGTAATAATTATTATAGCGGTCTTTATATGATTAGAACTATAAGTTTAGCATGAGTCTTCTAGCTATTCGATTTTCTTAATTTTTTATCTTTATATAAACAAGTACCTAAACAAAGTAATTGACATCTATCTGACATCTACATCCAAATTGAAAAGCAATTTAAAATACTACTGAATCTTAAAAGACGAGCCCAGATATTTCTTAAAGTAGTTATTGCTAACAACATAAAAATATAGGTACCTAATGGAATTCAGATAATGTTTGTGACACAGATCCGTGGTCCTATTATAACGTGACGTGGTACAGGTAGGGCATGGTTTTTGAATATTGTTTTCTTCTTTGTTACGGACAAAACTCGATCAATGATCCTCTTAAGTTGTCAGGAAAATTAGCATAATGTGTCAGATACGATATTAGCATTTCTACTGTTAACCTTTTACTATACCTATTTAGCTAACTGCGCGCTATAAGATTAACCTCTGAAATTCCTACTTACATCACGAAAACTCAGTTAAATACAGGTAAATTAATATACTTAAACATGCTTTTATTAGCTTCACCTGTTAACTAAAGTAAATATCTTGTCTTTATAATTAAACTACTTACTAAGTAACTTACCTACTTAGATAAATCAATTTTTATTTTAACTTAAAGTTACTTACGATGATTCAGTGGTATATAATTCTAAAAATATGTACCTATATGAAAACAAAATACAAATTGTAAAATCACTTTTGTTGTTTGACCTTTGTTTACGACGAATTTGAGGTTATGATTAATTTGTCCACAAAAGTGATGGTCATTCTACATAAAACTATACACAGTTGCACTTCACTATACAAAAAATAAAACATCCACACTATCACAGTTTACTATTCTAGTACATTGTACAGACTGTTTCTTGGATTAAAATTACTCTAATTGACATTCCTTATCACTTATCAGCTGCTATTGACTGTTTTTTTTTGTAAACAATGAAATGGATTTATACTAGATTCGAGTAAAGCGATATCTATACGCAATACTTATAACTGCAATAATTCATTCCCCAATTCATAACATCGAGCTTATCTATCGTTGTCATAGATGGCGCTAAAATAAATTACATAGCAAATCTTCGTAGCCGTTTCGTAGCATAGAAAACTACAGAAAAACAAACTTGTCTGAAATCGTTACTCATTCTAGGAAATATGAAATTGATTTTCTATCTAATAAGACGTAGGCACACGTATCACTAAGCTAAAGTAGAGATGGGAAGGACACTTGGCTAGACGGGATGCGACAGGTGGACCGAAGCAGTCACCGAATGGTATCCGAGGAACGGACGACGACATCAGGGCAGACCACCGGCCCGATGGTCAGCTGACATGCACATGCTGCAAGGCACGTCGGGTGTCAGTGGACGAGAGTCGAGACTCGCACAGGGCCGGAAAGGGTGGCGTGAACAAGAGGAGGCCTATACCCAGCAGTGCAATACAGGCTTTTCAATTCAATTCTTTATTTCGTCCATAAGCACTGTTACAGTGTGCTTGGATGCGTCAGTCAGTGCTTACATAATCTCTTTCTCTATATATTATATATAAATCAATTGCTGTTCGTTTGTCTCGCTAAAACTCGAGAACGGCTGGGCCGATTTAGCTGATTTTGGTTTTTAAATGTTTGTCGTAGTCTAGGGAACGTTGAGAAAATTGGCCTTGTGGCTCAATTGTTAGTAAATCTGCCTGCTGTGCCGTAGGTCGTGGGTTCGATCCCCACCCAGGGCAAACATTTGTGTGATGAGCATGGATGTTTGGGATGTTTGTTCTGTGTCTGGGTGTTTCTATGTATCATATGTATATATTTACAAAAAAAGTATATATGTATTATATCAGCCATCTAGTTCCATAGTACAAGCTTTGCTTAGTTTGGGCTAGATGGTGTTGTGTGAAATGTCCACAAATATTTATTTTATTTTATTTGTTTATAATTTTCTAAACTTAGGTAGATTCCTACTTGTTGAGTTACACGAATATATATACACACACACAACCACCCTTTTTAGGGTTCCGTACCCAAAGGGTAAAAACGGGACCCTATTACTAAGACTTCGCTGTCTGTCTGTCTGTCTGTCTGTCTGTCTGTCTGTCTGTCTGTCTGTCTGTCTGTCTGTCTGTCTGTCTCCAGGCTGTATCTCATAAGCCGTGATAGCTAGAAAGCTGAAATTTTCACAAATGATGTATTTCCGTTGCCGCTATAACAACAAATACTAAAAATTTAAAAAAATAAAATATTAAGGGGGGTCCCGATACAATAAACGTGTTTTTTTCGTATTTTTTTGCTCAATATTAAAAACGGTAACAGGTAGACGCTTCAAATTTTCACAGAATACTTACTTGTATATTACCTTTCAAAATAAATAATTAAATAACTATAAAGTAAATATTAAAGGGGGGCTCCCATACAACAAACGTAATTTTTAAGCAATTTTTACTCGATCTTAATTAACAGGTAGAAACTTGAATATTTGTAAGTAAATATTTAGAAATATATTAACTATAAAAATAAATACCTAATCTAATACATAAAAACTCACAAAATGAAAATAATCCGTGCATCTAAACGCGGTGCGAGCGCCGCGCCGCGGTGTGGTGGTGGCGCGAACGCGCGGGTAGCGGGGGAGGTAACATCACGGAGCGAGCCATAGCCGCGCGTATTCGCGCGAGCGTTGTCATGCTGCTCGGATGTGTATCGAAAACCTACCTATAAGTTTGCAATTTACTACTTGGAATTTCGTTGATTTCTCGTTATTTTATAAACAGAACTAAACTTTGTAGTATTATAGATGATAGTACGGAACCCTTCGTGCGCGAGTCCGACTCGCACTTGGCCGATTATTTTATTTAATTCCCCAAAATCAGTGCTGAACGATTTATTGATGCATACTGCACAGGACAGGAAGACTGTAACTCTTTCGCGCCTGATCTGTTTACTGAGAATTACAATCTTGGAATTTTCAAAGTTGGAGCGAATATATATCTTGTAAAACGACTTACTTAGTACATCTTCCACTAGAACGTCGTTTATTTACCCTCAGGCAAGTTACTGGTCAAACGTGGATCTATTATATTTATATACTTAACTGTGCCTCGGGATTTCACCTGCATGAACGACGACGTGATGAAAAACAGTGATGATAATGATGTTTTTTTTTTCATACGAACCTTGTCCTAACAATCACGAACATAACAAAAAAAAAACAAATCAAGCCGTTGTTGAGCTTTTAGTGAGCCTAACACACAGCGATTGATTTTTATACACAAAGAAAGAAGATGAAATAGATCTACGTTTGACCACTAACTAAAAGTCTTCTTCTTGTTTTTTTGTATTGGACCCGCATTAAAGCATTTGCAAGTGTCAACTATTAGGATTTTCTCAAGTTTCTTGATTTAAAACAAGTTGTAAATGTTCTAGTCATAATCTAAGTCACGTATGCAGTCAGTCAATTTATAAGTCGAGTCCTGCTTCAGTAAAGTGGTGGCGACTTTACTAGAAACTTCTATGGAGTTTTGCCGACAACGTAAAATCACACGTTTTACTGCTTTATTACACTTGCCCACACTCACGCACTTTATCACACACTTAATGAATAAAACACCACCATTTTGTTCAAAATAACACAAGTTTAGGAGAATAAAAGAAAGCAACAACACATTAAGACGTGTCGTACGTTCCCGCCAAAACTCAACTAAAAGTCATACCTACTTAGGTAACGTTTAGTCTGGAAAAGCTCGACTAGATTTCGTTACCTAAATTCGTAACATAATTAATAAAATAAAAATAAATTGCATGCTCTAGAATACTTTTATGGAGCAGCCATGTAACCTAACCATCTGTTTCACCGCGTGACCTTTCACCCAAGGCTTTCAATATATTTGCAATTTTCACAAAATGTAGGTAACTCCAGAAAGCTCCGAACTTAATTGATATTCCGTAACTGGTTACCTATTTATAGTCCGAATAATGAAATATCGAATATCATTTCCACAAAAACGATTTTTTTCAAAAGGAACTATCAAAATCCCGAAAGCTTATTTAACAATTTGTCTGGTAACCGCATCTTTCACGAAAGTTTCTGTGTCTAATAAACAGAAACCTAACGATCATAACTTAATAATTGATATATATTTTATAACCAAAACTTTGTAAATAATAAGGCCTTTAACCTAATAGGTACTTGTTCGGGCAAATTAAACTTATGGATAACAAACATATGGAATCAGGAAGTCGGGTCAAGTAAAACATCTGTAATCAGACAGTTCTATGAAACGCATTCGGACAAGTAAGATTCGAACAAACGTATTTCAGATTATAGATAGATTACCTCAGCAACTATATTGCTAAGGTTTCAGCAGCTTTTACGTCAAACGCTTTGAATAAACGTTCATTTTAACTTAATTAAAAGTCCGGTTACAATATATTTTTTGTTACGCTATGACATTTTATTAATTTATCAATTTTGGAATGGACATAAAATAAAAATGTATTTGTAAGAGTTGTTATTTAATTTTGAAGATTGAATGTTTGCGTGCTTCAAAGGTCGATTGATGTTAATAAAATAAAAACTAATGAAAATAATAGTGTGAATAATAAGAAAAAAATAAAACGAGATCTTCTTACCTCAAAAGTAGGACTGGCATTTGGGTGTTTCATTTTAAACCACTATTTATACCACTATTTATTATAGTATTGCTGACATCAATGTTCGTATGAATGGTTGTGGCAAGTATTTAAAAAAATTAAAAAAGAAGAAATCCTTTGAATTCATAAGACTCTCATGAAACTAAAAGAATGACTAATACATTACCAAAATTTAACCGGAATTGTATGAAATTCCTAGGAACTGTATAAGTAGATTATACGTATACTTTTTATACAATTCCGGTAACATAGGTATACGTTTGTAAAATATTTTAAGTGCTCCATCATAAAATTGGGATGCGTGACAGATAGCCGTGCTAAAAAAAATTGCAATATTAAGATGAGATGGCAGAGATACGCGGTCCAATCAGTACCTACGCTACATTGCGTTTATCTTAAATCTTATTTAGGAAGTAATAGATGCCATGATTGATTGATAGGCCCATTCATTTATCATTTATCAATATACATTGCAGCCTTCTAGGAATTATATCAGCAAAATCTATACCTATTTCTATGTAGACAAATTTACTCATATTGTGAAATTAGTACAAAATCTATGGTAAAGTAATACAACCGAATCGGTCATTCTCAAGCAATAAGCTTACAACAAGTAAGAAAAATTATAAAATTACAAGTAAACTCAGGAAATAAAGCTAGATAGCTAATTAGTGCTAAGAGGAAAATTCAGATCAGCCGTGCGGTGGAAGAACCCGCAGTTTCGCGTGATCTATTACAAAGCAATCTGCTGACATATAATTAGGCGAAGGAAATTATAGTTCAGCCACAGATTAGCTAGTAGTTACTTTATGAAAAACCTCGTTATCAGAAAACTATTCAAAAACACACAGGTTCCGACCACACGAGAACGCTTAAAAACGTCGCAGTGGATGACATGAAAGAATGTCTGGCTGGTGTGGCTGGCTTATAGTAAGCCAGCCAGGCTTAGGCTATACGAGGATATTTTTTTTAGTTATGTTGTGCGGGGCCATGTGGCACAGTCAGAACTTTTGTATGGAATCAAATGTTAGCTCAGATGGAATATTTTGTCTTAGCAGTCATTCCTATCATTAACATAGTTTCAAGGAATACTTATAGGTACTACTTTATATTTCTCTAGTAAAATCATTATTTCCTAGTCTACGTGTACAGCTCGTAATCTTTTTTTTTCACGTTTTGTAAATGAGGCGGCGCGCCGCGCCGTTGCCGTCTTACTGCGTCTCACATCGCATCGTGTGGCTGTCACTAATTTTATCAATGAATTTGTACCTAACTGTAGGTACATAATACCTAAGATACAGTGACCTAAACAGTTGAGATATCATCATTGCTTTGATAAATGATCATACAGATTTTCCAAGAAAAGTATGGCTCACGTAAAAATGCTCTAACTATCCTGTAACGCTGAAATCACACAAAATATGTGTCATATAGTATTACAAAATGCTGTATCCAAGACATTGCTTCTTACTTGTACGTATTGTTCTTTATTATTGTTGAATTTTTACGTAATAAAAATGTGTTATCTGATAAAACTACAGTTTTAGTTGTAGTTATCAATAATACGTATTGTAATTTTTTTCTCTTGTATAAATATAGCTTTAAATCATTGAGCTGTATATACTTACGTACCATAGGAGCTATCTGAAGCAAAATTATTGTCAGATTTTTTGGTAAAGTAAACAAATTTGTTCAAAATTGCATCTATGGTGTGTTTTCTCGTCAGCAAAACGTCGAAAGCACTTACTTCACTAGTAAGCCACTGAGTGAGGTGCGGCTCTCTCGCCGCAGTTGAATGTAACAAAGAAGCTACAAGTGGTGTCTGTTCTCGTACGTAAGTACATATAGCTCAATGATTCATATCTTTTTTCTTAATATCTAACTTGTTAGTAATTTTGTCACATCCGGGCAAGTCATGGAAAAAACTATAAATACCCTCCTAAGTAGATGTTCTCCGAAATTATTATTTCATCCGTTCGAAAACTCTGTTTCAAAATGATTGTACAGTTCAAGTAGAGATAGATCTAACCCATGTACCATATATGATATATAACTAGGCACTTATTAGCGACAATACCTCGACTAGCATAGTACCATGCGATACAATAATTAACTTACTGTTAACTACTAGCTGTTAGTCTGTTACATCCTACGTCATTATCACATGGGCAGTGATGGGCACAAAGTCTAAAACAAAATTCAGAAACAAAGTGTCCAAGAGTTGAGATTGAGAAGTTTAGAGATCTATTTTCCGCTTCGAATTATTTTGAAAATCGAAATTATATTGTTCGTGTAAGTGGTGTAAAGGTTGCCGATTTAGACCTCATTGAGTTCTTTTTTTTATTCGACGATAGGCTTGCGCTTGACCGTCAACTCACCTGGTGTTAAGCGACAGTTACGGTCTACGATGGAGCGTGCTTGCCTAGAAGAAACCTATTCACTCGCGGTTTGAAGACACTTAGTTATATTAGAGGTTCAGACGTTTTTGAGCGCTGACGCGATATCCAATGATCTACCGTATGTCTGTCCCAATAATATCGTAGCTACTATTACACAATCAAGAAAGCTATAGTCAAATACTTAGCTTGTTAGTCATAACAAAATTGGCGCCGGCGCAGACTCAAACCACTCCAGACAATTTGTATTATTTTTAAATTTTTAGGGTTCGATACCTCAAAAGAAAAAATGAACCTTAGTAGGATCACTTTATCCATCTCTCAGACCCTTTTTCTCAGGAATTTGAACGTATCGTATCAAAATCTAAATCAAAACAATAAACAAAAACCTAAATAAATAAACATATATTGAAGGACATTTTCACACAATTCCATCTTGTCCCAAATATAAGCAAAGCTATGCTTATATTTGTACTATGGAAACAAGATGGCTGATAGAATACATATATCCTTTTTTAAATTATATTAAGTAAGTACTAGTTGCACCCCGCGGTCTCGCCCGCGTAGTGCGTAAGCGACGATGATAATGATGATGATAAAATTATCAAAAGAATCTCTGTGGCAATAACGATTGGTTCAGCCGCTTATACGTGAAAAGGTAACCAACAGAGAGATGGAGTTACTTTCACTTTTTAACCAACTTCAAAAAAGGAGTACTCAATTCGCATGTATTATTGTTTTCGCATAACTAAGTCATTTTGTAAGCTGATTTGGAAAAAGGTTTTTTTATTTGATAGGTATTATTAGGTATACTTTCCGATTGCTCCCATAGGAATATCATCAAAATCGATTTAGTAATTTGGTTTATAAAACAACACAACTGGAACAAGTATGTCATCCAAGTAAACGAAAATATTTTCTGGTATATATACGAAAACCTCTCATTGTATGTAAAACTCGCACTTGGCCGTTCTTACCTACTAACCGGTATATTGTAAGCGCTGATTCAAAAGTTGAAGGCCAGCGGCTTCCGGTACGGCGCCAACTTTTTGTTAAAATCTCGTTAGGTGATTTATCTATAAAATAGACAATCGTTCAATATTAATTTTACACTTCACAATCGATAAAAAATGTCGGCGTTTTAGTAATTTGTGTTTATCCTAGAATAGAGGCAAAGATCTTGTGGTTACGATTGGTTTTTACGTGCTTTTAGTCATGTTTCAAGTGCTTATATTGATTGGTAGAACTTTCGTGAACTACATATATGAACTACAAAGCAAGGTCGTACCCAAGGGGATCCAGGGGGCCCATAACTATTAAACTAACTAACACTAGCTAGAAGTCAAAATGCAGGCCAGAAGTGTTTTGTTCCTGAACAGAATGTAAAATTATCGATATGCGAGCAACGAGATGTCTATATAGAGATTAATACTCATTGATTATGATGTAAAAGCATGGCAAATAAGGCTGTTTAGTATCTTGGTGTTGGACTTTATAAACAGACAGGATGACATTGTCATTGTTCACAAGTCATGATACGCATCTAACAGCGTTGCCTGACGTGTCGCGACTGAAGAAGAGTCGGGCGATTACCTTGGATTGCCACGCAGAGCCGGGGGATAACCTATCTACGTGTGATACATCATTGTATGCGAGACGAAAAGGTGGCGGATGGGGAGTCGCGGGATATCATATCTCCCCCTCCCCCGTGCGTCCTATTTCATGCTCAGCTTTCTTTCACTTGACTTACGTGTCTACTAGATTCTTTAATCATTTGCCTGAATCTGGATGCTGCGAAGAGCTTCACACCACAACTTTGCGTTTAGATATTCTTATTAACGCCATTTACAAATAAACTAAGCACATATTTTTTACAAAACCCGGATTCACTCTTTTACTGCGAGTAAAGAGTACCCACTACAGGCTCCGTTAAACTATTTAAAAAGTTACTAAAATATTCAATTTATTAAGAAATAATTAAATAAATAAATATTGGAGGACATTTCACACAACGCCATCTAGCCTAAACTAAGCAATGCTTGTACTATGGAAACTAGATGGTTGATAGAATACATATATATTTTTTTTTTCGTAAATACATACTTATGATACATATAACCACACAGAAACATCCACGCTCATCACCCAAATGTTTGCCCTGTGTGGGGATCGGATCCACGACCTACAGCTCAGGAAGCAGTCGTACTACCACTGAGCCATGAGGCCTGTCATCTAACAATTACTTGTGATCTAACATTAAAATTTGTGAATGTGAATTGTAAATTGAAATTGAAGTAGTAAAGTGTTTCTTTTAATAAAATTATACTTTAAATAATTAATTATAGTTTAATAAACTGAAACAATCGACTTCGGAATGCGCAATTTGTTTTAAAATCCAAACTTCTGAACCAATATTGATGAAATTTCTAAGGGACCAATCAGATAGTATGTATATCCCAAGGTCCTATGTAAATAGGGCGAATTCTATGGTATATCCTTTCAAACTAAATTATTTTTTCAAATCGGTTTATAAATGTCGGAGATATACGGCAACAAACAAAGAAAAACGGCTGAATTGTTCTCTTCTTTTAATTTATTTTTATTTTTAATTTTAATCTCTTTCTTTTAATTTGAAGGTTTAAAAAAAATGTTGCCTGAATTCCCAAAATTGGCTGTATGAGATAGAAAAGCAACACTTTTTCGCCTTCGAGTAGCTTAAAAAGGATATACTAGGAATATTCACGCAGCCCATAAAGCAACGAAGCATTTAAATCAGTATTCCTACATATTTAAAACATGTGCGTTTACTTGCGTAAAGACGCATTCCACTTGTTTCCAAACCATTTCTACTTCAATACGTTCAGAAAACATTAAGACAAACTTTATCACCAATGTAACGCAAGCACAAGGAAATTCTCGAAATATGCGTGCTTGTCCAGACTGCTCGACGACAAGCGCATGTCGCTTAAGTACAAATAAATTAGTTGGCTTGTCGCTTACATTCCATTCATCTGATAACATTCTTAAAACGGCTTCGAGAGACTTGGTTTGTTGGACATCGTTTCTGCAATCGTTACCCGCCTGTCTATAAAACGAGGGTATTGCTTTTCGGTTGAATGTACTTACACGATACGGTCAAACTTGAAGGCACCACTAAACTAACTGAATTCAATAATTATAGTTTAAAAAACTGAAAAAAAACTACTTCAATACTTTCAGAAATGAACACATTAATTATTATATTATTAATATATGTATTGATGTTTGTACATATTATAGTAGACTAAACGGCTTGTGATTTATATGTAAGTAGGTACCTACTTCCTAATTGCCATAGACTAGATTTATACTCGTAGTTTATCGGATATACATATATATTTTTCCTAATAATATTAGGTGTCTGTTGAACTTAACAGTAATTTCTCCATTTATTTTGTTGGTAAACAGATATTTTACGTAAAAAAAATACGCTATCAAACTTAAACTTAGGGGACTAAGCGCTCTATCCTTAGTTAGTTAGCGCCCTAGGGGATAAAAACCGATTTTCCACGCTGGTTCTAAGCATGTTAGGTGAAAACGAATATTTTCAAAGCCGGTGTGCTTAAGTTCAGAAAATGTTATTAATCTAAAACTTCTGATCAGCAATCTCTAAGTAATATTGTACTAGATGTCATGTTTGAACACTTAGGTACATTGTTCATCACAACTGCAGAGCAGTGTCTACACCTTGTTCAATTGTCTGCTAGATAGTGACATAAGCGGTGATGAGCTTTGAATACCATTTTGTTGTTTGAAATTTCTGTTCTTTACATTGAATTCTTTGGTTCTGATGGATATTGCAACATTCATTCAGCTACTGGTTCTAAATTTCTAGGAACTTAGTAATTGCAGCAAATAACTAGGCGTAGAATTCTAGAGCAAATATGTTAAAAACTATGCAATAGGTAGGTACGTCAGAGAACGTTAATCTAGATTATGTACTTAGTATTTGAACGTCAGCGGTGGTTTACTAGGTTAATCCCTAGATTGAGTAGTAAGTAGGTACTAACTGGTTCTACGTAAAATACTGAGAAAGAAAGGTTTTGTTTTACTTACCTACACGGGACCTAATTCATTGTGTAGTTAGGTATTTAGTTTACTTATTGGTACACGAAACAGAATACAGTCTTTACAATTTTTACAATGTACAATTCATAATTTTGACCTAAACTATATTCCTTAAATGTTATCTTATCTTTTCACAAACTTATAGTCCTCCAGTCATTTAGAGCAAAAAGGGGTTTACTTGCCGCACATAAACAGTTTTTTTGAGAAAATCTCGTTTCAGACTTATTTAACGATAAATTAGTGATATAGTATAGTTTTTTAGTTTAATTTATTAGATTCTGATAAATACCTATATAAAAAAAATCTATTTTTAGGGTTCCGTACCCAAAAGGTAAAAACGGGACCCTATTACTGAGACTCCGCTGTCTGTCTGTCCGTCCGTCCGTCCGTCCGTCTGTCTGTCACCAGGCTGTATCTCATAAACCGTGATAGTTAGACAATTGAAATTTTCACAAATGATGTATTTCTGTTGCCGCTATAACAAAAAATACAAAAAAATAGAATAAAATAAATATTTAAGGGGGCTCCCATACAACAAACGTAATTTTTTTGCTCGTTTTTGATAACGGCAACAGATAGACGCTTGAAATATTCACTGAATATTGAGTTATATTATTCACTTTAAAAATAAATAGTTAAATTAAAATAAAATTAATATTTAAGGGGGGCTCCCATACAACAAACGTGATTTTTTGCCGTTTCTATAGATAAAGGTACGGAACCCTTCGTGCGCGAGTCCGACTCGCACTTGGCCGGTTTTATTATGCATAGAAGTTTCCGGCAGCCTAATCGGAAGACCGTCCGACTTGCGATCTGCAGGTCCTGGGTTCGAATCCCGCGGCACGCACCTCTATCTTTTCGAAGTTAATGTGCGTATTGTTGATTGCCGCCAACTTCAAACAATTCGCATACAGTGAAGTAAAACATCGTGAGGAAATCTACATGTCTGAGAGTTCTCAATGATCTTGAAAGATGTATGAAGTCTGCCAACCCGCACTTGGCCAGCGTGGTAGACTATGGTCTTACCCTTCTCACAATGAGAAGATGGCCCGCGCCCAGCAGTGGGACAGTTTGTACAAACAGGGCTGATAAAAAAAAGTTAAGTTTTATAAAACAGGGCTGATCAAACAAAATGTTATTACATAGATATTCGACTGACCACCAAAGTAAATGAAGGTGCTTCTTGGCAATCAGTTTATCGTCACTTCGCCGGTCCCGGTCAGCCGACTAGCTTCCAGCTTCCAGCTGATACTTGGCGGATCAATTAATTTTTGTTCTTTTTTTATCAATTCTTTTCTCGTACGGGAGCCGAAAAATCTATTTCAACATGTGTTTTGGTCAAAAAACTTCAAATTTGATGAGTTTATTCCTTATAAGATAGGTATGGGCATCCACTAAGAAAGGATATCTCAGTCGGGTCGGTGTGACTCAGGGATTGTTGACAAAATAACTGTGGTCTTTAGAAACTTTATACTGTTAAAGAAGTTGTGCGGATTTCGGCCGACAACGACACATATTATTATGTTTGCCAACAGCTAGCCGTCAAAAGAGGTACACCTATCGACTTTAGACTTAGACTTAGGCTGTCGGCTAAATCATGTTTAAAGGATGGCCTTTAAACATGATTTCGCCGACAGTCTAAAGTCCAATATAACCACCATGTCTTCACGCAACAGTTAATAATAAAAATTAATATTACTGATATTAGTTTATAAAAGGCACGGACCCCGGAGTCTGTGGAGATTAAATTTGTTAAATAAAAAAAAAACAACATATTAACATTTAGTAGTACGGACACAAGCTGAGTAGATCTCAACCCACGAGCCCAGACGATGACGCAAATCACATGCACCGGACAAAAAAAATCGCAAGACCGTTTTTAACAGTTTTTTGACTGATCACCGTTCTAAAACAAACTTAATTGTGCAGATCTTTATTGAAACTTCAACTTACCTCCTTTGAATTGAAGCTGATACTTGAAAAAAGGTGTGTATGTATAAATGTGTGGCGGTAGTCTACGTGTGGTCTCGTACGCAACATGAACAACTCAAAGTTGGGCTTGTTAATGAAGTCTTGCTGGGACCGGTTGGCTTTCAGGCCAGTGGATTGAGCGCGATTTGAAGCATCTCGGTGAGTTGAGGCTTTAGCAAAAAATACACTGAATTACCAACTATTGATAAATGAACTCTAATAAAAAAAAACTTTTTTACTTTTATATTGCAAATAATTTTTTGACTTCACATTTTTATTTCGTTCTCCTTTTGAGGGACAGAATCATAAAAATGAGCTAAGTGGCTAACATTTGACAGGTCTACCAATTGCGAGTTAGAAGGACTCCTAAATCATTAGTAGTAAATGGTAGTGGTGGTAGATCTAATGTTCGCTTCCTAGCCAGAACCTCGTGTTTGCATACCTATTAGGAACATGCAACATGCTTTATTGCTGTACGTGATGTCAATAAAGTATTGTTGAGTGATCTATCAGCCATCTACGGCCTTACCGAAAAACTTTACTTAACTTTAAGCAATGCTTAACATATTTTGTCAACTTCTCGCTGACACGTAATCACATTTGCAGAAAGAAGACGGAGAATTTAAGACGTTGGTTAAAGTTAAGTAACGTTTTTCGCTAAGGCCGCTAGTTTTCACAGTACAAGCTTTGCTTAGTTTGGGCTAGATTGTGTTGTGTGAAATATCTACCAATATTTATTTATTTATTTAATTAAGCAAATGAGACCTACCTCAATGCATAATTGCATACTACTCTATCTACATATCATGTAGATAAACAGACAAAATATTGATTGTGACAAAAACTACATGTAAACTAAAGTAGTAGCGCTAGTCCGTAGCTTTAGTCCTCAAAAACGTCCGAGCTCAATGAGGTCTAATTAGACCCCTTACACGATTAAAATTAATTCGATATTCAAAATAATTCGAAACGGCAAAATAGATGTCTCTCTAGACTTCTCAATCTAAATTAGGCTTTAACGCGGCGACATAGTCTTTATTTCAATAGATATATTCAAGTTCGTAATTGTTGGTACGAGTATATGAGTACCCATATCTGTCAACAGTGTCAACCCAGGACAATCGTGAATTTTGTTTTAGATTTCACGTCCACGTGATGGAAAGCCATTTGATTGTCATCGATTTTATGTAACGTTACAAAATATTAACGTAATCTGTTCTGTGAAAGTTGTGTCGTTTCCAAGATTTCTACGTCTCCCTCCCCCCTTCCACCTGTACAAATACCGCGGTAACTTAAATAATAACCTGTGACAAACTTGCGAAATGTTGCAACTTCATGACCGTAACCGTAAAGATGATCACTACTAACGCTAACTAGAATAACCTCGTGAGGTATACGTGTTCACATTTGCTTCTCTAACGAGAGGCGAATCAGAAAAATGTTGTTAACCATGTCGGGGGATTCTACATTATTCGTTATGTTGATTGAGGATTGAGGACTATGACGCCTCGCGCGCGAGGAGACGGAAGGGCCGCCATTTTGAAGTCATATCGACGTACGTTACACTTATTCACGTAAAACAAGGCCGTGTCTACGACACAGCCACGCCCCTTTTTAACCAACTTCAAAAAGGAGGTACTCAATGGTTGATTTTTTCCTATGTTTGTTACCGCATAACTCCGCTATATATTAACCGATTTGCAAAAAAGCTTTTTTTCGTTTGATATATTATTTTCAGTTTGGTCCCATAGAATTTTTTATCAAATACGGCTTAGTACTTTGGTTTTTAAATAATAATTTCGCATTTTGATGCTGGTTATTTCAGTTTCTTAAACTATATATATTGTATAGAAATAAATGAAATACTGCATGTGTAATATACCTACATCATAACATGTGCATGTTACTTAAGTATTAACAGTTATTAGTTAAGTATTAACGTCTTCCTCTTGTACTCTAGTTTAAAAAAAAATGTAAAGTTAGCTAAAAAAAAAAAAAATGTATTAGTTTATAAAAGGCATGGACCCTGGAGTCTGTGGTGCTCGAATTTTTTCAAATAAAAAAAAAAAACAAGTAAAGTTTAGTAAGCACACGTCGTAATGGTTTGACTACTCGCTACTGACTTCCGGCATGACTTCCTTCCTTGACACATTTTTTTTGAGAAAATTAAAAAGCTCTTTATAAACATCGCTATTTGAATTTCTGAATTTTCCATCTTTCTGTACTTACACATCTTTCTTTTCATAATAAATTTATTCTGGCTACTAGGAATTTATTCCTTTCTAGGTATAGAACCCTAAAAATCGTTAGGTATTTAAAAAAAACCCTCTTCTAAAGTTTCAGTGCGGTAACACGTCTCGTCAGCAAGATTTTTGCACTTTTACATCAGATTGTTTGGGCCGTGACTTTTAAAACTTGCGCAAAAACCACTTTGTGAATTTGTTTTGGACTTAACGTCTAATACTTATAGGTATATATCAGAGTAACCAGCGCAGTGCAATAAGCATACATTCGATGACATACAGTGCACTGCGTTGTTTTTAAATTCTTGAAGCTCGAAGTTGTGGGTGACATAGAGTTTTCATAGACAAGTGGAATGCTTAACATCATGCACAACAAAACGTTAACTTTAAGGTCATCAGGGTTGTTCAGAACACGAATGAAATGCTAATCGTGCGTGCTGCTAAAATGAGGAATACGCTTCCAGAGGAAGCTATATTCAGGTTAACTTTAAATCGAGAGTGAATCGGTTCATTCTAAGGCATGTTCATTCTTTGCTTCATTCTGGACCGTAAAGTCGTATATCATCAGGAGATTGGTGGTCATGCAGAAGCTTACTACTGGATATGGGCCTTTTCTATGGAAAAGACGGAGGATTCAGCATGGGCATTTCAATTTTAATCGGTAGTTGTTCGATTTGGAAACGATATCTCCCTCTCTGTCATTCGGTATGAAAATGACTGAGATGGAGATATCGGTTCTAAATGAAATGGCTATCGAATGAAATTAAAATACTCCTAAAGGTCTCCTGTTCCAGGCACGGCCAGCTGCAGTCAAACGCAGTATCCACTCTGAAACACGCTCGTTTCATCCTCAATTTACGAAACCTGCCAACTGTAAAACGTCACAGTTGAAGGTCCCAGCACCTGTCTCCAAGGTGGATGACCCCTCACACCCCACAGCTGGGCCACGCCCTCGCTGCAAGCGTCTGACCGTCTTACATCAGCTTCTTAGCGGAGCTGGTCATGACCTTAATGCCTACTTACGCAACTGCAGACAGCGTGCTACTACTGTAGCGGTAGTAACAGTAAGGCAGCTTAGTAATCACGCCTTACCTACTTGCTAAAATTTAGGATGTAGTTCACGTCATCGCCATATCACGTTACCTAAATACAAACATCCTTTTTAGGGTTCTGTAGTAAACAAGGAACCCTTATAATTTCGCCAGGTCCGTCTGTCTGGCCGCGGGCTTTGCTCAAAGAAACTAGAATACCAAGAAAGTTTTAATTTAGCGTAGTTATACATGTTAAACACGCCAAGAAAGTGGTAGAATACAAATCTTGAAATATAAAAATTGGGGTTTTATTTTTATTATAATTCTGGCTTTTATAATATCAATAAGAGTAGGCACTTAACATCTTTGACAATTAATTTCTAGTTAGTGTCATGATGTTTGCTAGTTGCGCTACTGTTATAGCACGCATGTGTCGATTGAAACAATGCAAGTGGGAGTGTCTGCGTTCTGCCAACTGACCAATTATTTTTGATTGACGATCGTTACATCACCCATCCACTTTGAGACTTTTACTTCGGAGAAATGGCGAAGTGTATCGTCTAAAAGCGTCTAAATGAACTACAAAAAACAAGTGTGATTATGTTTGTGTTACATCGTTACATCTCACCCTCCAATAACTTCTAACCCTCTAATACCCTCTCCCTTCAATCTAACCCTCTAAAAATGTGACGTCAAACGTCCTCAATGGTCTTTGATGCTCTGCCTACTCCGTAAGGAAAAACAAGCGTGATTATATGTTGATGACAGAATGAGGTGTCGTTCAACTACATCTTCACGTTTCGTATAACGTCACAGAAAATCCGTCATGGAGGATTTGATATTCTAATTCCAGAGTACAAATTATTTTTTATTCCCCAATTGTTATTTTCTTTCTAGAATTTGCCATGAATTGAACTACAATAGAATCCGTTAAAAATATAACTAATCGTAACGGATTCGTTAGAAATGCAACGTTGCTAATAAATACCGTTACGGTGTTCCTAACGAATTCAGCGTAACGGATTACAAAACCCGTTAGCTCGATAACGAATAGACAAACGTTTCTATATACCCTAATTTCCTATTTTAATAGGGAAACTTGTAAATTGTGATTACAATGATAGAGAATGTTGAGAATGAATTAGACAGATTAACAGTCACAAAAACCTTAGAAAACATTAAAAATGTAGATCAGTTTACGAATCAGTTGAATTAATGAGTTGGTTATTTAGTTTTTATTATCATTAGCCATAAACAATAATTTGGTAGGCTCCATTCACTTTTACTAATTCAAAGGTTTTTACCCTTATGACGTTTTATAGACGTCACAAAACTTGATCCGTCGGGGTTTTCTGCTTAAAACCATAGGTGATTATAAAATAATTTTATACAAATATCGTGACGTTTTATAGCGGTATTTCCTGTCAGACATTTAGAGCAGAAAAAGAACCCATTCACATTAGGCGACTCAGCCGCGCGGTAGCAGCGCTGCAGTCGCCGATACCTTCACGTTGTTGCGATTACAGCGCAGTTAAATTGTTTTGTAAACACACGGCACGATTACAATCTATAGAGAAGAATTGCACAGTCGTGCTCACAAATATTTAAATGAAAATGTGTCTTTACTGTAAAATGTGTGTGAAAAGCGAAAGGTATCATTTTAACCTTCGAAGCAAAAAAGAAAAATGTGACAAATCTGTCTGTCTGTAGCAGCGTAGCTCTCAAATGGAAGAACGGATTATTATTTAGTACTTTTTTGTTTGGAAGCTAGTGAAAATATTTCTTTTTATGTCGAGGGTTTCTAATTTAAAAATTATAATTATGGATTCTATAGAAAATTGCTATTTCCCTTGCTATATTCCGACGCTGACTGCTGTTGTATCGCTACGCTAAGACTATCGCAACGGTATGCACGCAGCTTCTGCGCAAAAACGTTATAGGCTATCACTCGTGCGATTACACATACGAGTATAGTGCGGCAGCCGCACTATTTAGCCGCGTTGATGAGTCTGTTAGTGTGAAGATGCTCTAAAACAGGTTGTATGATCTATTGAGTCAGTTTCCAAAACAAGAGGTAAAACTAACCTATAAACTGAATCATTGTGCAAAAAAATGACAGTTCAAATAAAACTTGCTAATTATTGTTATGAATCAGCGTATATCAGGTTGCGTATAATCCCATGACGTCAGCGCGTTATTTTAGAAAGGGGTATATTTTTAGGTATTTATACTGGTTGGTCGAATCAATTTAAGAAACCAACAGAAATGTTGTTAATATTGCGGTTAATTATTTACTGTTCAAGCTTGGTTTGTTAAAAAAAAACGTTTTTTTTTTTCTTTTCTTTAAGGTGTTTTGTATATTTACGTTGACTAACGACTAGCGAGTAGTTTCGTGGCGTATATGGAATTTATACCTTCACACAACGCTCATGACGTCAGAGACCGTGTTGCTGTCGGGTATCTTTTCAAATCCAGAAAGCGAAAATCTATTCATTAAAGCCTACCCTTAAATAACATTTGTGACGTCACTGGTGCGTGTTGACTTCGGGTATACTTTCAGTTTGGAAACGCCCGCGCAGTTATTTTAAAACATACCCGGCCGCAACGAAACGAGTAAATAAAAAACCGGACAAGTGCGAGTCATGCTCGCCCACCAAGGGTTCCGTACAAACCAGTAGATAAAAGGGGGAAATTATAAATATTTTTTATATTTTCCATCATAAACTGAAAAATATACATCGTAAAAATAATAAATACTTATTTAACCCTGTTTTAGCTTGTGCTAATAAAGCTCTTTACGGTTAAAGTACTTTAAAATTTGGACCCTCCTTCCTTGCATAAAGACCCTATTTTTTCCTATATGTGTACTATATGACAATGCTTTTTACCAAATTTTACAGTTATAGGTCAACGGGAAGGACCCCATAGGTTTTGATTCCCTTGCAAGTGTCGAAATATGCGTTTTTTGCGACATATTCGGCTATAACTTTTGTTCATGAAAACTGAAAAGTTTGATTTTTCTCTCTGCAGCAAGAGACTATAAATCTGCGTATATGGTTTTAATTTCAACTCGATACCTTCACGCGTTCCCGAGATACAGGTCTTGACACCCGGACGGACGGACGGACGGACAGACAGACATACGGACAACAAAGTGATCCTATAAGGGTTCCGTTTTTTTCTTTTGAGGTATAGAACCCTAAAAATCCTAACCTAACCCTAGGTTAGGTTAGGTTTTTTTTATATAAAACTTAATCTAACCTAACGTATAATCCTAACATATAAAAATAACCATCCCTTTGTCTGTCTCTGTATTCGTTGAAAAGCACTAAAACAGGTATAGATTACAGTATAGCAAAATGGAATGTCTAATATCCGAACTCAACACTATGGAGCGTTGTGTGAAGGTATACATTCCAAATACGCAGCTACGTGGCGCCTAAACTGCTCGTTTCAATATTACATTATAGTCCAGGTGACAGGACTTACATCAAAATCGATTATGGTCAAGTGAGTGTCTAGTAGGTATATTATGTTATTTTGACTGCTGAGTAAAATACTAATATGATGTTATTTGTTGTTTTTGTTATTTTAGTAGTTAGTTTTTAGTAATTTTAATTAAATTTACCGATATTCGATTATTTTTATTTAATTATTAATTATTATTTTTTAAAGTACAATATTTTATTATTTATTTGTTCGCTGCATGCTGTCTTTAATTATTGTGGCAATTGAATTCATATTATTAATTTAAGTTTTTTTTTATGGATATTGTGACAGTAATGTTGATGAACTTAAATAAATAAATTCAAAATAAATATTTTCTATATTACATCGTGTATGAATTCAAAAAAATAGTTCACTGAGAATATTCCACATATGAATAATTCTGCTATGCCAATAAATTGATTAAAACTCAATCGGTATTAAGAATAATTTTGCGTTAAAATGCAAAGAACATTAGCTAGTCAGTTTGGAACGAGAACTAATGTGGAATTAAGGGCGCTGCTTGTTTTTTAACACGCATATAATAGGTTCACTTGTATGCATGTTTGTTTGTTTATAACCGACTCCTTTAGACTTGATTTTGACCCACTTCAAACGGTCAGATTTCATTCAAACTGTGTAGACTTACTTATCGAGGACCGATGACAATACAATAATTTGAAGCGTGTTTTTTTAATCTATTATTTATTTATATGCAAGATAGATTTACGATTGATCACCAACTCGCCTGATGTTAAGCGACAGTGTGGTCGAGGATGGAGCTCGTCGATCTAGAAGATATCTATTCACTCTAGGCTTGAAAATTCCAAGATTGTAGTTCTCAGGAAACAGAGATGGTGGCATAGAATTTCATTCCTATGCAGTACGCATTAACAACGTGGATCGATATCGCTGAGTACGGATTTTTGGCTGATGTCTTTATTTCATTCTTTTGTTCGACTATAGTTACAGAATCAAGACATCAATTACCTTTTTTTGCCACGATAAAATTATCCAAACAGGCTAAGAACTTATTCCGTTCAGTTTTACGTTCAGTTGCGTACAAGATTATATCTACAACTAGGATTTTTTGCATCATCAATACAAAATTAAAAAGTAATGCATAAAGCGCGCCCATTTCTTCCAATGATAGAATTAGAGAAGTATTTTCCCTTTTCCAGGGTATTTCGCAATTTTACTCACACATTTTGGACTAATCACAACGATGTACAAAACTAAATACCTACATAAGTAAGAATAGGTATAAACAAACACCGCCGTAAGGAAGCTAGTCTCTCTGTCTTCTACAGGATTCATTTTGGAGAAAGTGCATCAGAGCTGCACGAACTTATATTGCCATCCTCTTTCTACCACAGGACAAGTATAAAGTCGGCCCACTAATACCCATACATACCTACATTGTGAATTTTCCGAGGTACTAAACGATTTAATTTTACGTTTTGAAACAGTTCCTTGACTCCGGAAAGAATATATGGAACAGCTGATTTTATTTCGCGATTCTAGAGTTATGGTCTTAAATACAGACATATTTTTTTCGCAACGCTCAGATCTTAAAAGTACTTCACAATGATAAGTACAATGATCCCCTTGGTCTTAGTACAGGGTAGGTACCTAAAAACCCAGTATAAAAAACTAAAATATAAAATAACCAGCAAGAACCCCATATTTAGTGACTCAACGTAAAGTAATATCTCCATATTTGGTTGTTTTACAACACGAGTATATGTAGTGAACAGATAATTCCTGTTGTAACAAGATAACTGCAGTTGGGCATCATTTTACCAAATAAGTCTTAAGGCACGTGATGTTACGCCAATGCGACTTAACAGTCATATGATTAACTGTTCTGTGTGACGACACAGTGGAAATTATACCTGTTTTATAAATAAACAACTTCTAGCAGATGCCTGCGACTCCTCCATTCGTTCGTAGAAAATAAATATTGGTGGACATTTCACACAACACCATATCAGCACCTAAACTAAGCAAAGCTTGTACTGTGAAAACTAGTTGATTGATATAATACATATATACTTTTTTTGTAAATACATACTTCTGATACATAGAAACACCCAGACACAGAACAAACACCCATGCTCATCACACAAATGTTTGGCCTGGGTGGAGATCGAACCCACGAGAAGATTGCAAGTCAGAATTTCAAGTAGCTCTCGTTGTTTACAAACAAACTTTACCTCTTTATAATATTAATATAGAAATGTAGATGTGACTCAAGCAATAGAAAGCAAGGACAGGTTATAAGTAACTCTTTTTGCAAAGAACGTTGGAATCCTTTGAACTCTGATCATCAGTCATGTCGGTTTGCTGACGATATAACACTTTCTCGTGCTTGTGACGTCATGTCACATCTTAAGACATGATTTATGATGTATTTGACAGATGAAACTGTGTGTCAAATGACGCGTCAACTACCCTTTTTCCAATTTTTTACTAATGATAAAGATATTACTTACTCAAATCTACTTGTGTATAGTGTTCTTATGTAAAATAAAATAAAATTGAGGTACCTATGTCAATAATCTATCATAATAATAATATCTATCAATAGTCTATCTGTTGTAAATAGCGGTCCTCCTCTCTTGTAATATTGCTGCGCCCGACGGGGTCCATATGATACTTGAACAGTTTGTTTTACCACCTATGTAATATACTATGGAAATGCAATAAAAGAATCTGAATCTGAATCTGATAATTTGAAAATACATATTTCACCCTCTGAGATTTCACCACATTATTTCACTTTCCTACTTTCGTGCACGTGACCGAACACTATTAATAAAATGTCATCATTTTATATCATAATAAAATAGAACGGCGATACGATTTTTCCATGTTCTTCTTCTTTTTTGTATTGGACCCGCATTAAAGCATTTGCCAGTGTCAAGATTTTTTCAAGTTTCTTGAATAAAACAAGTTGTAAATATTTTAGTCACAATCTAAGTCACGTATACAGTCAATTTATAAGTCGAGTCCTGCTTCAGTAAAGTGGTGGTGACTTTACTAGAAGCTTCTATGGAGTTTTGCCGACAACGTAAAATCACACGTTTCACTGCTTTATTTCATTTGCCCACACTCACGCACTTGATCGAACACTTAATGAATAAAATACCAACATTTTTATCGCATTAATATTCAAAATAACACAAGTTTAGGAAAATAAAACAAAGCAACAACATGTTTCGATGACGTTCGCGCCAAAACTCCTTTTTCCATGTTACTTACCACCAAAAAAATTGTGACACGCCCCAAGGTAAATGATTTATTTGACATGTCGAATTGTATTTTTTTTATCAGCCCTGTTTGTACAAACTGTCTGTGTTTGTCGAATTGTATATGACGTGTGAACGGGGTTTTTTTTTTATTTTCACGAGCCGCTGTAGTGATGTTTAAGTTTACGCTTTCTCCGGTTGGTGACGAGACTTCGTGTTGCATCTTTTGATAAATGAATTATTTGACATGTGAATTAAGTATGTGTCAACTTTGTCTATGGTTATTTTTAGATTTTCCTGCCCATTTTACTAATGAGCAGATGAGTAAGTGAAAGTGTTAACGCGCCTATTCTTCTAGACCGACTGCCTAAAAAGAAGGTTTTAATTCTAACACAACTCTTGAACGCGTGGGACGGTTCTATTATAATTATTGCGTAAAAGTGTAGTCTACGACACTCCAGGAGTTAAGAAGAATGTAACACCTCGTACATTAAAATCGGTCAAGCCGTTCAGGCTGTAAGAAACATACATACATACTTATCCACATTTATACATACATACATGATAATCCTTCTTGCACACCTTCTTGCACAGTCGGGTAATAAACAGTTTTGATCTACGTTTTTTTATGTCAGTTATCAATGTCACAATTTATTCTCATTAATAGGTAGGCAAAGAGTATGTTTGCATTCTAGCTGCAGCTTGCAGATTCTCTATATGTATATATATACCTATGTACCTACTCGTAACTTCACTATAATATGTATATTAATCAGTAATCATAATTTAATTAATCGTTCTATCATATACTACAAGATTTAATTCTATCTTTTCAGTTATGTCATGCCCATAGATAGAATTCTTCTCTATGGTCTCGTCACATCTTTAGAGTATTTGCAAATTCATAAGCATCATTTGATCGGAGTTGCTATAAAAAATCCAATCATAAACCACAAAAAATAATATATTCATTAATGACTACAAAAATCGGATGAATAATCTCATTTAGATAGGAAATACAACAGTCAAAGAATTCAATCAAGTATCGGAAAGTCATATTTCTCAGTACTCTGATTCATTGCTTTACAAAAAGCTGCTAATGTTTGGGTCACTGTACAGCTAGCGAAGGCTTCACTTCTCACCCTGACTCTGACTCATAATTACGTTTAATTAGTGGCGCCACTAAACTATTCACCGAGTAGAACCAAGGAAAATATTTAGTTCATAAACTTTACTAACTTTCCAATGGTCATTCAAGTTAGTGCCTTTCATTGGTTGAACTTGAAATAACTTCCCCGATACAAGTTTCCGCGTGTATTGATTCTCAGAAATACCTTTTGAGTTTGTTTAACCCAATGGCTCTTACATGCGTCAACTATTTTCACGTGTACCACAATTGCCGACGTGTTATTCAATATTATACAAGAGACAACACCGTTCGATACTAGTTGTTTGTATTTATTTAGTTTAATCTTAAACTAGATTAAACTAGAGTTTAGTTTGTTTAAGCGCAGCGTAGGAAGACCAGCCACAAGGTGGACCGAGGATATCTTACAAGTGGCAGGAAGACGCTGGATGCAGGCCGCTTCCAACCGGTCTTTCTGGAAATCCATGGGGGAGGCATATGTTCAGCAGTGGACTTCTTATGGCTGAGATGATGATGATGATGATGAGTTTAAACTTAGAACAGGGAAAATCTTGAACTTCATTCGCTAATGTGATAAGCGGCCATGTGCGTGTCGTACCAAGCGCAAAGTAGGGTTCTGTAATCGCTTATCATAATATATGTTAAACTTTAACAGGGTATTTCGTTCGATACACATGAACATACGTAAACTTTTGTTAGTTTTAATGAAATTTGCACGAAATTTTCATTTGTTATGTCTCTAAATTATTATTTACTCGTTAACTTAGCTGTGATAGTTTCCCTTTTAATGACATCATATATATGCTACAGCATGAATTTTTTCATATCTCGAAAGTAGACCGTTTAGCCAGTAAATTCACTTAACTATCAAAAGCTTAACAAATGTTTTCGCACACCTCCAATATTTTTATTACTTATTCAACGATATCATACACGATGGGATAGATGAAAAAAAAATATACTTACATCCCAACTTTATGTGTAGTAAAAAAAAAATACCCTATTTTTTTCAAGATTTAATTCTACCGTTTTGTTGGTGTAATAAATATGCATGCATACTCATACTGAATTATATCTTTCTATAACAGTATTTGAGCTAAGCCGCTAACAGACGGACAGACGGACGAACATGGCGAAACTATAAGGGTTCGTAGTTGATTACGGAACCCTGAAAACAAAGCCCGTATTAGCCTATTTTTAAGTCAGTGCTTTCCGGTTTCCGATTGAGTTGTAATTTTACATGCAATTATATGTACATAAATTTATGATGAATGAAATAGGTAATACCTATTACACAATCGATATTATCATGCGAGCCTCGAATATCACGATACTATCGACGCGTATCACAATAAATAAATAAATAAATATTTATGGACATTTCACACAACACCATCTAGCTCAAACTAAGCAAAGCTATGTACTATGTAACTAGATGGCTGACTATGGTACTATGGAACTAGATGGCTGATAGAATACATATATACTTTTTTTTTTGTAAATATATACATATGATACATATAAACACCCAGACACAGAACAAACATCCATGCTCATCACACAAATGTTTGCCCTGGGTGGGGATCGAACCCACGACCTTTCAGTTCAGCAGGTAGACGTAAACACACTACCAACTGATCCAGAAGGCCAGTCAATATCAGGCAATATCACTATACTCACATAGATAGATAGATAAACTCTTTATTGACACACCATTAAAATTAACAAAAGCAAGTACAAAAAAGAAATAATTTTACACAAGTGTAACAACGGGCGGCCTTATCGCTAAAAGCGATCTCTTCCAGGCAACTAAGGCATGGAGAGAAATTCGGAAAGAAATTAGACGGGGCGTGCAAAAGACATAATAATAATATATCCATAATATACCCATAATCATAACCTATCTCCCATACCCAATGTCAGTACGTCTACATTCTCGAGCGTCATAGAAGAGAACTAGCTCCCACAAACTCAGGGTATCCTACTGTGGGAGCTAGGGCCTCATAAAAACCTCTATAATATGTACAAAAATCATAAAATAGCTCCTATACTATAGTTTTTTTAACCTTATTTTCTATGTATTACATTTATAACTTGCATGCTTTAAGTACCTAATAAGTAAATACTATTTTTTTATGTAAAATTTGTTGGAAACAAAAATAAAACAATTATATCACAAAATATCCGGATATTTACAAATCCGCGATAATTACTATGCGATATTATTATGACACAGATATCTGATGATGGAAACGAGATGTAGGGACTGGAACTTCTTAATGTTCAGTGCTAAGATAGTCGAGTTAGACCTCGTAAGGTTTGTTGTCTTTGGTAACTTTCATTACATATGGAAACTAGTAACTAAAGATGGAGCTGAGAAATCGCCACTAGAACTCCCTGACGAAAAGCGCTAAGATAAATAAATTTGTGCTCAAATTTTTAATCATTATGAGCACTTTTCACTGTGTTATTAAAAACTTGTGTCTAAAAGTGTTTTCTTTAGGTTATCGTCTATATATCTCTTTTCGCAGACCGCTGGTCGTGGACCGCTGTTGACTGCTGTTGCTACTGTTGTAAAAGAAAGAACAGAATTATAAATTAAACTATGATCGGACAAAGCAATCGGCTGTGACTGTGATTGACCTTTTGGGAAATCAAAGCCCTTGCACATAATAACTTATACGCTGTAAATAATACATAATTAATCGGTTGAATACATATTAGTTAGTGTGTATTTACTTTGAAAACAGGTGTCGTAGTTTCTATGCGGCTGTTTAGTAACCTTCCATTTGTTTTCATCGCTCTTTATTCATATTTCGTATTGATTTTTCAGGTATTTTTATTGTTATATTTTTAGCTGGCTTGATATTAAACGAGTATTTTTGTTTTTAACAATGTGTGCATTATCTTTTTTAATTATTTAATAAAATTGAGCTTCACAGACATCCGAGTCTATGCCTTTTTTTTTTTATAATTATGCAAAAGGAGACAAAATTGCAAAGTATTATCTTGACCTCATCTTGACTTGAAGTCAAGTTTTGAAAACCAATTTACTAAACCGATTTTCATCAAATACTATGGGATAAATCTGAAAGTGTAGACCCTTTCAAATAAAAAATCCGAATCAGCTTATAAATGACGGAAGGTTTATAAACAAACATTAAAAAAAAAACGAATTGAGTATTTTGAGTATTTCTTTTTTGAAGTCGGTTGAAATGCAGCCACCCCAACAGCCATAAATTAGGGTAAAAACGAATAATGTATCAATCCCAAGCTGACTCATGTGATATTCCTAAAATCATGGACTCAGCGCGAGGGAATGTGGAAAATTTAAGTACTGTTAGATAGCACATTTAGGCGCCCAAATGTTTTATTAAGTTACATCGTACATATTTTACTTATAGATGAAATAAAATATGCAGCACATATTGCTGAGTAATTAGCTCTGATATCAGTGTTCATGTGAATGTGTTGTGTCATCTTGTGTCATGCATATGAGTACGGAAGCCTTGGTGTGCGAATGAAACTCGTACTTCGCCGGATTTATTGAAAGTACCTACTTTACGGTTAAAAAATATTATATGTTTTCCATTTGAATAGTCCGCGAACAGAACGTCACTTATTTTTTTTACGAGCTGTTTTTATATTGTAAGAGTAGCTTTATACAATGAATTTGACTAAATATTAGTAATTAAATTACTAAAAATGACTTTTTAAAAGATAATTAATTTTTGAAAGTCTATTATAAAGGGTGAAATCAATAATTTTGACCGATTCAAATGATAGGTCTCAATATAGCAACACAAAATTCAAGTAAAAAAAATAATTCAAAAAGTGGAAAAGTGACATTTTGTTCGCCTACTCCTCATTTAGTTCGCCTACTCCTCATTTTTAACAAAAGTACTTACAATGATGCAATGCTTCAATGTGTATGGATAATAATTAGTCTAGGTAACTACGTTGCTAAATGTAGGAGTTTCTTATGTTACCTGCTTTCCTTGCTGACTGACTGACTGGAAAACGACATATAAATTTTCCGCCCTACGACCGGAGGTTTAGCCTATATGTCGTTAGTCACTCAGGAAAGATTGTAGGTGATGATTGCAACATAACTTTTTGATGGTCTTCCTTGTCAAGTGTAGGTAGTATATCATTTCGGTCGCGGGTAAAACCTATAGACATGTTGAGAGTATTAAAAAATATAATGATCACTATAGTAAACTTTTTATTTCTCATTCTACGAAAATAAAAATAAAAAAAATACGCTCGAAGTTACCTGTCGGGTCAGAAACTGCATCTCCATCTCAGTCATTCTGTATCGAAATGTTAGAGATGCAGATAGTTCCAGACACGATCCCGAATCCGACGAACTGTGAATAGCCCTAAACCATTAATTTAACAAACTGATGAAAACAGTACTTTCGTCCCTGGGAAACAATTGTTAACCGACTTCCAAAAAGAAGGTTCTCAATTCAACTGTT
The DNA here is from genome assembly GCA_947563715.1 of Lycia hirtaria. Classification (NCBI taxonomy): domain Eukaryota; kingdom Metazoa; phylum Arthropoda; class Insecta; order Lepidoptera; family Geometridae; genus Lycia; species Lycia hirtaria. Next base: position 16,809,520 of record OX387384.1, read on the forward strand.
TTCTTTTTGTTTGTTTGTTCACTGATTACTCCGTCAATTGTGACTTGATTTTGAGGATGATTTTTTTGTTTGGTATTACCTAATACTTCAGAGGTGGTGCAAAATAAATTTTATGAAAATCAATTCTGTACTTTGGTTTTTATAATTTATAACTGAAAAATAAATAAATATTTGTGGACATTTCACACAACATCATCACAAATGTCATCCAAGTAAACGAATTGCGTAGTTTGAAGTCGTTTTTTTCAGTATTTTAAACTATAATAAAATAAAACCGGCCAAGTGCGAGTCGGACTCGCGTACGGAGGGTTCCGTACCATTATCTATAAAAACGGCAATAAATCACGTTTGTTGTATGGGAACAAATATAAATATAAATTTTATTTTAATTTAACTATTTATTTTTAAGTTGAATAATATAACTCAATATTCTGTGAATATTTCATGCGTCTATCTATCTATGTTGCCGTTATCAATATCGAGCATAAACGAGCAAAAAAATCACGTTTGTTGTATGGGAGCCCCCTTAAATATTTATTTTATTCTGTTTTATAGTATTTGTTGTTATAGCGGCAACAAAAGCAGTTGTTATACATCATCTGTGAAAATTTCAACCTTCTAACTGTTACGGTTCATGAGATACATCCTGGTGACAGACGGACAGACAGACAGGCAGCGGAGTCTTAGTAATAGGGTCCCGTTTTACCCTTTGGGCACGGAACCCTAATTATGAAAAATGAGTTCATCAGCTAACCAAATCGGACCTAATTAGATTTTATACTATTCTTAAATTCGAAATGAAAAGTAGAGTGTATAGATACCTCCGGTGAAAGTTCTTTTTAGAGAATTGTAATAGCCTAAATGTAATAACTTTTAGGCTTCCGATACAATTAATGATTTATTAATACCTAATTTATTAATGATCATCAAATCTTAGCGAATTATATTTAGCATATCTAGTGTATTACTGTTACAAATAAGTAACTGAATCTTGAATTTCAGAATCGATTTTCTCAATGTGGTCTCCTTCCTTTTAACCCCTAACCCAAAAAGAGAGGTGTTATAATTTTGACGTGTGTATCTGTGTGTCTGTGGCATCGTAGCTCTGCAACGGGTTGATCGATTTTGATCTAGTTTTTTTGTTTGAAAGAGGACTTGATCGAGAGTGTTCTTGGCTATGTTTCATCAAAATCTGTTCAGCCGTTTTGAGTTTTTGTAAACTTAACTTATAGAAATCAAAGTACATAAATCAGTATACTCTATATATACAGAGATAGTTGTTTACTTCTTCAAGCAAATTGTTATTTTAAAATCGACATCCTTATCGGTTACATTTTCCTCTAGAGCTGATTCCGATCAAAGCTTTTCAAGGAAAATATGTACTGGCGTGTTTATTTTATTTGACGCCTTTTATTAGAATAAAGGCCGGTAGGTACATGCTGAGCAAGAAAATGCTCGGTAAATATTTCCTTTGCAAAATTGTGCGGTGTGCCAAGCGCGTGACAGTAAAAATGGTAGGCTTAGGTACAGGACAAGTTGAAAGTCGCCCTTCTACCTACATTATATTGTGTGTTTTTACAAGCAATAGAATCTACTTTGTATATCACTAGTTAAGGCCGTCGCCAAGGGGGGCAGCTGCCTTTGGCAGTTGGTAGTATTTCTACCTGCTAAGCTGTAGGTCGTGTGTTCGATCCCCACCCAGGGCAAATATTTGTGTGATGAGCATGGATGTTTGTTCTGTGCCTGGGTGTTTATATGTATCATATGTATATATTTACAAAAAAAGTATATATGTATTATATCAGCCATCTAGTTCCATAGTACAAGTTTTGTTTAGTTTGGGCTAGATGGTGTTGTGTGAAATGTTCCCAAAAAAAATATTTATTCACTAAGGATATTTTTACCGCTTAAAACTGAGAGATTGAACTATTTTTTCAATATAATTTAGAGACGATACGAATTGATGTCTTTTCTTATGCTCTAGATGGAAACTGGCAACAAGCGGACTAAGTGGTTAAATTGGGCCAACCCATATTCTCTCACAAGATTTCCAAATAATCCTTGGATCAATGCTACACACATCCGAGTAAATTCTGATAAACTCGTAAACTGCAAGGTTTTATTTACACCATGTCAGTTACTGGAATTAATAATTATACGTTACGTTAATACAGAAGTTACCTTATTTGTGAAATTACGCAACTTTTACAAATACCTGTAGGTTACCTATGAAATTAGGTTTTTACGAATATATAGGTTCTCTATGAAATTAAGCAACTTTTAACGATTAGATACTTATAGGTTACCTGTGAAATCAATCAACCTTTAACGAATACTTGTAGGTCACTTATGAATTTATTCAATTTTTAACGAGTATCTGTAGGTTTCTTAAGAAATTAAGTAACTTTTAACGAATACCTGTAAGTTACCTATGAAATTAAGCAGCTTTTAACAGATTTACTGCGTATACTTTACATATGTAAAGTTTACAGTGTTTACATATGTAAAGTATACGTAAAGTGCTTTGTAATTTTATATAACACCAATTAAATGTAACACTTAGTGGCAATAAAAATATGAATATGAATAATTGTAATATCTGACGTTACGAACACTGCAGTGCGCAGTGGTAGCAGACGTGATCACGTGATGTCCACGGCTCACGGTATCGATAGATCTCAACTCAAACATCTGTGCTGGGCTGCTGGGCTGCTGGGGCTGGGGTTTAATTAATTTGATGACCGGGTTCCATGCAGGTGGCAACTGCCAACCACCTTCTCTATTATTAAAGTTCGGATATTTTTATAACAATCACGTAAAACTAATGTACCTAAATATTAGCATAATTTTTGTTATTAACTTGCCTTCTATGGTTTACGATGGAGCGCTCTTTCCCAAGCGAAAAGAGTTCGCTCGTGATTTGAAGACACAAATATTATAAAAAGTACAGGGACTTGCACAAAGTCCACACTCTACCACCCATTTGTAATTGAAATGACAAAAATCCGTGCTCAACGCAATCACAACGATTTTGATGCACGTTTTTGATGCGTGCTGCACAGGAATGATGCCCCGTCACAAATCTCTAAGAGCTTCAATCTTGAAACTTTCAAGGCTAGAGTGAATAGATATCTCTTTGAACGACGTGCTTCATCCTTGGCCACATCGTCACTTACTATTAGGCGCGTTGGTGGTGAATCGTAGATATACTTATACTTTATATAAAAAAGTCTATTTATCAAAAATTGTTACGTCTTTTCATCAAGGTTATTTCTGTTTACAAGCTTCGTGCCCAACTGATAAAGATGAAGTAATTTTTATTAAATAATATTTGTTTCTAAACTCTGTAATATTTGTAATATTACAGGTAGTCAAGGTGATATCCTCAACAGATAAATTACTTGCTGTTTGGGAATATTCCATTTCATCAATTTTCCGGATTTTCCGGAAATATACAACTTTTAGTTGTGTTTATTTGTTAATAAGGCAGTTTTAACGTAATTTTATGCCGATTTATGTTTCCTTGTCGCGATATATATTGTTAGGTGGATATAAGTGTTAGTATTTAAGAACGTATTGCAAATAAAATAAAAAAATATAAAATATTTTGTTAGGAATTGAAGGGAATTGTTTCCAGTTAAATTTGTAAGGATCACAAATATCAAATGTTTTTAGACCTTGCGTTTTGTACTTATTTTTATATGTACATATGAATGTGGGTGTGTATATATGTATGTTTCTATATTACCTCCTACAGCCAAAACGGCTTGACCGATTTTGATTTGGGAGGTGTCGTTAGATTCGTCTTCAATTCCTGAGTGTCATATGCTACATTTTTGTATAAATATTAAATGTAGCAAAATTAAAAAATGCACTTTTTCGTAACTTCCAACGAATTTTTTCGTAACAAATAAGTTATTTTACTAGAATTATTCCAAGGAATGAGCATTTATAACCTTTTAAACATACTTTGCGCATACATTCTCATAAAAAGTACACAATAGCAGCAGCGTATCAAGTGTAATGAAATCTTAACTTAGACTGCAAATATTACTCTCCTGCAGTCAGGTATTTTGTTTTTATTTTATAGATACTTGTTAATTCTTTGGCATATACTTATACATATATCTACTTATTGCACTGATCTCAACCGGTTATATTATTTACCCAACTGATTATATATACATTTTTCGTAGTAATGAAAGGCCTTACCGAAATTTGTTACTTAACTTTAAGCAATGCTTAACATAATCTTGTCAACTTCTCGCTGACATATAATGACACTTGCGGAAAGTATACATAGAATTTAAGACGTTGGTTAAAGTTAATTAATGTTTTTCGGTAAAGCCCAAAGTGTTCAGTTATATCTAAATTATTGTTTATAATAAAAATCCACTTTTTGTAGTCTTCTATGACAAAAGAAATATAATAAGAATTATTCTGAGGAATACTTGATTATTTCAATAAATTATATAAGCACCTGCTTCCAACTGTATGAGGCAAATGTATTACACAAGTCTTAAATTGTAAACAATCGTCACTTATAATATAGATACATGTCAATAATAAATAGAAAATATGTCAATTTAATCGAACAGAGTTCCCCTTATGGAGCCCTGCCGAAAAGTCCCCATCATGCTGGCTGCGTTACCGCGTTGTATCGACAGAGAAATATGTTGCATCAGAAATGACCCGGAGCGAGGGTCACGTCCCTTTTCTCTCAATCGCCGCCCCAGCTCGCTTATGAATTTCCGGGCTTCTGAGCACCAAGGACCGGCCGTTTCGACGGCAAACGGCACAAAGTCGTACGCTTGTTCCAGGCAGGAATATTTGAGGTGCTTTCCTTTAGCAGCTGCCTCCGCTCCCGCACCGGCGACCTGTTGAGTGGACGGGAGGTGGCAGGATGCAAATGTGCATACGCACGTTGCATCCCACACGAGACAGCGGCCTCTCTGCCATGGAACCAGCGTAAGACCATCTGGCCGCTTGCCATCAGTACGGGATAAACCAGTGGGCTCCAGAACACAAGGTACTTCGGCCGACACGAGGGCACGCCTCAGAAGGTCATTGATACCGTGATGCCGTGGTCTTCGACCAACGCTACGGGTACAGCTCAATCCGTGATGACCGTTAGCCTCCACACGCGCACCACAAATGCACGTATGAGGCTGGCAGATATCACAACCTAGACGGAGAGCTGCGGCCACCCTCACGGAGTTGTCGTCCAAAAGCGTGCCCACGTGTGGCGAAGGCAGCGCGTGAAGCCAGGCGCCGGACTCCGGCTGGGAGACGGCGTTTAAACGAGCCAGGTCGATCCCCGAGCTTTCGTTACGCAATTTGCACCTGCTATTATTATATACCTACTGGCTAATTAGACATACTTATCTGTCGAAAACTTACTCTCAACATCAAGCGTAGTACTATGAATGAACACAATAATTATACTTTTTATTTGTTCTTTTAATATTACTTGTCTAAGATCGACAGGTTATACATTTGACCATAGCTCACTGACAAGGGTTATGGTTTTTAAATAAATTATACTCGTTGTGCGGTGTAAAAAACGATAGTATTTACCAAGCGGTGTTTGCGAAAGTCCCCTACCATGAAATGTCTGAATCAGTAGGAAAATATTTGCATTACAAATACTAACGTCACAATCACATAATCTCGCTCTCTAACGTAACGGCTCTTATCTGATAAGAGCGATAGCCATCGCCGTTCGCTCCTTATCAGACAAGTCTCCGAATAAATATTTAAATAGCGGCTTACACTTAAACCTATGTGACATATGAAGAATATAGAAAAAGAAAAATATCTGACTGCATAACCCTCCCTACCCCCCTCCCTCCTCCTCTTATCTACCTCCCTAGCCCTAGCCTTTTTACTCGAAAAATTGAAGAAATATAATCTCGTCGACGCAAATTTAAAATCTCCTAAGTATGTGAAATATCAACACAATCGTATGGGAGTTCAAAGATTCGATAACTACTTAAATTGCTATTAAAAATGTTATAAAACACATAGCCTATAAAAATGTAACATAAGAGATTGTAGATTTGCAACGAAGCTATGTTTATCTCCAGGTTCCCAGCCAATAATGTAATTGTTCCCAGCAATATGTCTACTAAATTTCATAACGATCGGTTCAGCCGTTTAACCATTAAAAGATAACAGATTAAGGTATGAAAAGTTTAGTTGGATGATTTATTTTGTTTTAACCCAAAATGCTGAACCTGTTTTGATCAAAATATGGAATCAATGTACCGAAATTATATTTTTTCAAAAAAAAGTAATATTTTATGACAAAACAGTTTATAAATTGATGTTACAAACCAAAAAAAAAAGAATTGAAAAACTTCTCCTCTTTTACCGACTTCCAAAAAGGAGGAGCTTCTCAATTCGTCGTTTTTTTTTTCTTATTATGTTCACCGATTACTCGAAGACGCCTACACCGATTTGAAAAATTATTTCTTTTGTTTGAAAAGGACTTTCCAGGTGGTCCCGTAGAAATTTTATTAAAACTGTTGGTTTTTATAACAAAATATTTAACTGCAAAATATGTCATCCAAGTAAACGAATTGCGTATTTTGAAGTCGGTTTATTTTAAGCTTTTCAAACGATTCCTTGTTGTAAAACTAATTTTAATTTTTTTCCTATTAATATACAAAACTCTAAACTAAATTGTTTATTTACCTAATTATTTTACTCTTATTATGTATATACAAATACAGTTGTTCATTTCACGCGCGCCATGTTTATGATTATAAAATTACTATCTTTTTGTTTTAATAAGGTTTTTTATATTTACCTTCGTAATATAAATTTAGACGAGCAAGGACGAAAAGCTTCATCAATGTGAGACGAATCAAGGCGAAGACGATACTTAATTACTTACTAATGTATATTATTATTTTTTACTAATTATTTTTTCATTTCTCATACTCGAAAGGTAAGCTTGAAGTTACAACAGTGCCTTTATAAGGACGAAAAATAAGTTACTCTATGGACGAAAACACTATTTTTCGTCCCTGGGGAGAATCGTTTTTTCCGTGCCGTCAAATTATTAAAAAATCAGGTTGACATTTGACATTTCTATGGAATCAAGCCGAAACTTTCTTCTTCTTCTTTTTTGCTTTACGGAGATATAGACTCGCGCAGTCAGCGCATTTGCCATTTTCAAGGTCATTTGTATCTTTATGACCCGAGTCCGGAATCCCGACTCTCAAGTCTAGAATCTTGAATCTCTAAGTCTTGAGTCCCAAGTATTTAGTCTTGAGTCTTGCGTCTTGAGTTTTGAGATTGAGATAATGGCAAATATGCAAATCGTGTTTGTACATTATTTTCAATCGTTGAAAAAAGGAAATATCTTGATTTAATCTTGTGAAATAAATCGAAATGTTAACCATAAACCTGCACTCGCATGTGAGTCAGCTTATATAAAAATAGGTTTCCTTATATGTAGTATAATTAAAGTTTCAATGGAAACATGAGCTAGTTATTCCACGGGCGGAATCAACCCGTGGAAGTCTTATAATGGAGCATTATTTATACCTAAACGAGTACCTATATATATAGTATGTAGGCGCCAGTGTTTTCCCATATGCCACAATTTAGTTTAAACAGCAAATACCTACTTGCATAATTATTGGCTCACATTACATCTTTACAGAGCATTACAACATTTGTATACAACAATAAGCTCTAATCTAAAGAAGACTTTTCAGTCCCAATATTTGATTAAAGTACTTACGATGACTGAAAAAATGAGTCCAAAATCGTCGGATATATATCTGACAGTTGGTTTGGGAGTATCCATAGCCATGTATGGTTTGGGAGTATCCATAGCCATGAATCTCAAATGTTTATGTTAAGCTGATGATGATGATTATGATGATGAGTGATGATATACCTGACTGTCTCCAGGTTCTCAGCTGTCACTGCAGGAAATCATGAGTTCAAAAATTACACAAATCTGATGAGACATGAACCCGCATATATTAATAATGAATAATGATTAGTGATTAGCTTTCATCGTATTGGTGACACCTGCTAATCATCTTGATCTACAATGGAGTGCACTTGCCTAACGCCCATCAAGCGTGTCGTAGGAAAATGATGATTCCCGTTGTCCCCCACTTCCGTGTCCACCACTGGTGGATATCGACACAAGGGGGTAGGAGAGATTAGAAAACCGATAAGTCAGCAGCCTTGGAGGCGATGCTGTATCCTGTAGAGCTTAATTCGAAGGCTCACGTAACATTACAGATGGGCTATGCTTTTAATTAATGTCACCATCAGAGAGTATATCAAGGTCTACTGTAGAAAACGCACGCCCACGTTCAATGATCGTCATCTATTCACAGTTTCTTTGATGACACCTAGATTATATAATTTGGGGATGTAAAGTTGCAGGCAGCCATCATCATTATGTCATCGGATACTTTTTACCCGACCTACTCGGTAGTAGGTATAACCTACCTATAACGGCTAAAAATATTATAATAACATATTTAACCATATTTTTAAGCAATAGGTTATATCGTAATTTACAGCCACGATTTCATCACACCTCTTCTTATAGGTTTCCCTTTTTTATTGATTACATAAAATATGTAGGCAATCATCATTATTGTCAGCCTTGGAGTGTGCCTAAAAAGGCATAGACATTTTTTTTAAATAACAAAGGAGATCTTACTCAATCTGATGCGTACCTAGTACGCATTGCGTACCTTTACAATGTATGTTTGTTTGTATGACATCATAATATTATGCATATCATCATCATATCATAAGTTTGGGTTGTCTGATTTCAATAATTTCGGTAACTCCCATTAGTTCTATAGAACTGTGACGTCATAGAACTGTTGTTTTTTTTTATACTTTTAGTTCTATGGTAGAACTGTTAAAACGAAATCTCTCTCATTTGTTCTATAGAACTAATAATACATGGTAATTTACGTTAGTTCCATAGAACTGTTAAAACTTTTTTTATCCTTATAGTACTATGATAGAACTATTGAAACAAAAATTGTGCTATTAGTACATCTTTTTTGTTAGACTGAGAGTACTTCTTACTTCAGGGGTGGTCCTATAAGATAAAATTTTGGTGTACATTTTAATAGTTTTGGCACAGAACATAATATGAACTGAATCTTGTCTGATATAAATAAATAAAATATAAATAAATATTTGTGGACATTTCACACAACACCATCTAGCCCAAAGCCAAACTAAGCAAAGCTTGTACTATGGAACTAGATGGCTGATAGAATACATATTGTACTTTTATTTTGTTAATATGATACCTATATAGAAACACCCAGACACAGAACAAACTTTCACACTAATGTTTGCCCTGGGTGGGAATCGAACCCTCGACCTACGGCACAGACATACTACCAACTGAGCCACAAAGCCAGTCAAATGATTATTGACCGAGCGAGCGAAGCGTCTCTGCATCAACTGGTCAAGTTTTCTTTAGTCTGTCAGTCTGTATGTTCGTACTCACCTACAGGGCGTAATTTTGATTGCGGGGCTAATTACCAACCGAGATATGACAACCAGCTTGAGATTTCGTGTAACAGTGAGGGCGCGTGGATATGCTTGATGCATTTTAGCGCTGAATAATTTTCTTGATTTTACGTTTTCTCCATTTATAAAAATATTTGATGATCGAGCGAGCGAAGCGTCTCTGCATCAATTGGCCAAATTTTAATTCGTTTTTAATACGCCAACTTTACGTAGGTATTATGTACAGATGACCCAAGGTGAGCTGCAAATAAGCTCTCCCGCAAAGTTTACTAATCGTAGAACTACTAGTTATTAAATCACATTGATTGTATGTGATTCGGTATATCAAGATTCAACATAATACGAATATCTCAATTGAAGAGCGCAGTGCATTACCGCACATCATTTAGAACTCTTGAAGTTCAAAGTCTGGTTGGCATTGAGCTGTTACAGGCTAACGTGACACAACATCAGAGGAAAGGCTTGCTCATCGGTCAATCAGTTGCAATATAAAATAAAAACAACCTTTATCAAAGCAACATACAATCTAATTAAAAACCTCCTCCTTTTTGGAAGTCTGTTAAAAATACAAACGAGTAACGTGCAATTAATAGGCCCATTTCACATCGCACCCCAAAAATCCATAGAGGCCTCTACACACGCGACCCAAAACTATCGACCGCTTGTGCGACCTAAGCTCACACGTTCATAGCTCACCTGCGAATAAAAAGGTGTCACATGCAACTTTTGAAACGATAAAGTTTAGCGGCTTTCTTTTATTTGGTGACGTAGCGAGCGGGCGCGCCGCCGGCCGGCCAATCAGTGGCCGCCGCTACGCTTGTGTTATATACGTCAGCCTGCCACAGGCCTCCACAAACTAACTCTGTACGTTGCTTTGGACGCACGTTACTCGCCCAATCGCTCGTGGCTATCGCGCGGAAGTGTCAGTGTGAACCCACCCTTTTTTTCGGATAAAAAGTGAGTACATACATTTTTCGTTCGTGTACCGTTGGGATTTCTGGATGTTGCAAGTAAGATTTATATTTTTAAAGATTATAAAGTATTGTATTAGTTTGGTTCTAATTACACCAGTTGTGGCATACACTTGCGGTTGGATTTGTTTTATTTGTTTTTTTTTTCTAAAGTGCTTTAAGTGCTTTGATTTTAGATTTGAATTAATTTTCCGTATCGGTTTAATTTTCGATATATAAAAAGTTTTCATTATAAATCTAATATTTCCGTGTGACGAGCGCAGTACACTGTCACACATGGGTTTCAATTGTTGAAGTCTATAGTTTTTATGCCATTAGATATAACTATTATTATATAATAACTTAGGCTTATAACTATATAAGCCAACAGATAAGCGATTTGCTTGTCATGAAATCAATTGCATAAAATGTATGTTAAAATACTTTATAATTACGAGTAATTCAATTTCAATTAATATAATGGGCTGACTGCACAGAGGTAAATCTCTGTCACCTTCTCTGTTGCCTGAGAATTATACTTACATGCAATTTTCAAGGTTAGAATGAATCCTTAAGATTTACGTGCTCCATCCTCGATCACACAGTCGCAAGAGAGTTGGTGGTCAAACCTCATCTATTTAATATAAAATAAATATTATCTAACTGATTATTTATCCTTGTTATTATAATTTTTTATTAATTAATTAATGTAATCAATTAAGCAAAAACCAAAAAAAAAGTTATATAATATATTTTACTTATTCGAATTGGAATTTCTCAATTTTTATCTAGATAAACTTGAAGAATGTATTATCTAACCGTACAGAACAATATGGAATAAGTAGGTACTTTGTATAATCTACAACCAACAAATTCATGTAAATCTCTGATAAAAACTTTAAACTATTGATCCTTCTTCTTATCAATCGGACGACCATGTCACAGAAACTGGGACCTTATGATATAATCTCGATATATATAATGAAAAAGTAGATATAAATCTTTGAAACGGAATCCGAATCTTTAGAACCGGCAAGCGCAGCGTAGGAAGACCAGCCACTAGGTGGACAGATGACCTTATACAAGTGGCAGGGAGGCGCTGGATGCAGGCCGCGCGCAACCGGTCTTTTTGGAAATCCATGCCTATGTCCAGCAGTGGACTTCTTGTGGTTGAGATGATGACGATGACACAGAACAAATAATAATTCTGGTGGGAAAATATAGGATGAAAAGTTTTAGGTAGTTATTATCGTTGCTTGGTAGAGATCGCTATTAGTGATAAGGCCACCAGTTGTTACTCTAGCTACAAGTTGTTACCTTTTTGTTTTTCCAAGTACGTACAAAGTTTTTATCAAAACTTAAGTTAATAATTTTGATTACTTATTAAAAGCGATACTATTAAAGGAAGTATCGAACATACATGCAATACATATGTTTGTACTCGTATATCGTCTATCATCACTAAATAATATTACTCTCCTTTTAGAAAGTCGGGTAAATGTAACTAATATAACCTTTATTTCAAAAAGTATTTATACATACTTTCGTATAGTTCACTGAATATAATGTTTATGTAAATTGTAATTCAAAAAATCTGTTACAAATTTTAAAATAACAGCAAAATATAGGAGTCATTTTTGGTTCCAAGTTTATTCGTTTCATATTTTTCTGGGTGAATTTTGTAAACAATTTTCTTATTTTTGTTTTTTTATGCTGTCATCTCTGAATACTGTAACTTGCATCTTGAGTGCAGCAAAGTCTACGAAAACTAAGACTCGTCATGTAAACGCAAAATTCCTCATGTTGCAGAGCTGGTTTGTTTGAGTTTGCTTGGATGACAATATTTATGTAATCTTAAATATAACACACGGATCCGATCAGCTTCGGATGATCTCAACATACAAACAAACTGCAGCATAAAATACTAACCTAAATATTGACTTTATGTTAAGTCATCGAGAATAACCAATTTTATAAAAGCGAAAGTAGTTCACCCTATCTCTATGTCTCTCAGTCACTTAGACTAAACGTCCATGACGTGCTGGTTCTTCAATTATCTTAAAACATACATCATTTTTATTGTAATTTTTTAACTAAAAGTGCCTTTATTAACTACAATAAAACAATATATGAACTACAGATACACAGCTAACTAAACCATTCTACAAATACTACAACTACAAAAGTAAATCGATTACTCAGACCGATAAAGGTCTAAAGACAATCCAATTGCCCAAACCTATTGCCAGTTGGCAGCGTACCCAGCACGCTGCTGCATTGCCATGTTGAATGGCAATGATTATGCGTTGGACCAGATACGCACCAGCACACCATTTTTATTGTCATAATTTTGTCGCGGTAGATGATGCAAGTGTCTAGGAAACTAAAACTAGTCTGTTACGGTACCTACCTTAATTCTACGACATTTTTTTAAAATTAAAATATAGATTTGCATAGTATCCATTCAGGAAACGTATTCCACATGTTGGCGGTACGCACATTAAGGCCCGGCTAGTCCGCAAAAGCAGTAAAACAAAGCTTTTTGAAAATTTACAAAAAATACTTGTATTATTAGTTCAAGCTCAAATTTTTTGTATGTAAAATTTTGATCTGTTGGCTAGGTTTCGCTAGAAACAAAAACACGATTGCTGAAAAAAATCTCGATAGCTTTATTTTTTGAAAAATATGCCATTTTATTTATTTTTCCCATTTATCTCTAAAGTGTTTAAAGCCATCAAAACCAAATTTACCATGTTAAGTAGCTATTACATTTTTTTAGTGTTCTCTAGAATTACATTTTTGATACGTTTAGTGCATTATTTTATAGTAATTTATTTTACAATAAGTTTGCTCGCGAGCAACCGTCCCGCCGCCTTGCTTCAGCTGTTCACCCGCGCCAGTCTGTCGGTAACCACTGTCAGCGACGGTACTGTGTCGGATTGCATCGCGCGCCAAATAAAACAAATTACTATGGGAAATCATAGAACAAAGAAACCAAAAAATAAGCGAACGCGTAAGCGCAAAATTTTGGCTCATATAGAAATGATACGATCCCGAAAAAGGTAAATACCCAGTTGCAAGTTATTATTTCCTAGAAATATACATGTAAGTATTTATATAGATCACTCGCACTCGCAGTTCATAAACCTATGAGTTCTATTCATACTCGTATAAAGAAAATGTACTTACTCTTACCTGATGTTCAAATATTTCAGTTATGAAAGATGTGTGAAGTCTGCCAACCCGCATTTGGCCAGCGTGGTAGATTATGGCCTTACCCTTCTTATAATGAGAAGATGGCCCGCGCCCAGCAGTGGGACAGTTTGTACAAACAGGGCTCATAAAAAATAAATGTATACTTATACATACATACACATGCTAGCTGCATCCCGCGGTTTCACCCGCGTAGTGATGAAAAATGGTGATAATAATATATATATATATATATATTCTGTCTTTCTCCAGGTCCTAAAGAATTTCTGTTCCAAATTTCATAATTATTGGTTCAGCCGTTTAGCCGTTTAGGTAACAAACAGACAGAGAGACAGACGACAGACAATTTCGCTTTTATAATCTTATATGATTCATACATTTGAAAAACATAAACCACCTTTTTGCACAGTCCGGTAAAAATACACCGCGGTCGCGGCAGGCGGCATATGGCGCGGCATCTTTGAACGCGTCACAGACTTTGAGAGTACCTATATAGGTATACCGCCGTCTATCGCGCGCCGCCCGCGCCGCGCGTAGGTAGGTAATTTTTACCCGATTGCGTAAGGAGGGTTGTTTATCGAGTATATGTATGTTTGTATTTATGTATGTAAGGGTGTATGTGGGTGTATATCTATGTATGTACTATGCATATTTTTAGATTACCTCCTACAGCCTAAACAGCTTGACCGATTTTGATGTGGTAGGTGTCGTTAGATTCGTCTTTACTCCCTGAATATGATATGCTATATTATATTTTTTGTAACGCATTTTTTGTACTCTTGCAAAAATAAAACAAAATGTTTTTTCATAACCTAGAACTTCTTCGTGATAAATAAGAAATAAGTAATTTTACTGGAATAAAAAATCCACACTTCAACTTTTTACAGCGATTTTACGTATACATATATTACGTATTTGAGTATAAAATATTTTAGATAGGTAGTTTCATAACATTTATATTTCCACCACAAATACAGGATGTTAGGTTAGGTTAGGTTAGTTAGGTACATTTATCAGTGATCGACATTGTTAGCATTATTCTTGTATATTACAGATCAAAGAAGCATCTTGAAGTAATCAACGAGTTTTTGATAACATTAGAGCCAGTTGATTTGAATACTTCTAGGATTGAGTGAGCACTACAACCTTATTTATTTTACAAAAAATGAGGTTTATGCACATATATTTTTGTAACTGCAAATTTGTATGAATTGGTAGGTAGACCAGCAATTTATGTGAAAACCTCACGCAAAAAAGTAAAATAAATTATGATGCACCTGTTTGTATAATTAAAATATATCTTATGTGCATTAGCCTCGTTGTAATGATAAAATGTGTGGTTGCTACAACGTTTACTTTGATATTACAGAACGACCGTCAATTAAAACTCGCATAATATGTCCCGTACTCCACCATGTGAGAGTAATAACATCGACATGTGAGTTGTGATATAGTTGTGAGAATAGAACATAAAAAGAAATAAAACAGGCACGAATACTGCAACCAAAGAAGATGAAATATGCTACAACTGAAAGATCTGTTAATTTTATTGTACTACGGTTGTTTTTTATATTTTTTTTATGGGAAACTTTAGCTTGACCACCGATCCCGCTAGTTTTGAACGACGTTTACGGTCTACGATGGAGCGCGTTTGCTTAGAAAAACTCTATTTTAATTGCGATTGTGATGTTCTGTTACATAATGTAGGTATAATAATGTGAATCAAAGAAAATCCGTTCCGGTAGCGTATGCTGAAATTTTTCAAGGCTGTACGTTAAAAATAACAACAAAGTGCTCTGTTTTGTTAAATAATGTAGCTACACCTAATGCGTGATTATAGAAAGAAATGGGTTTGAACCCATTTCTTTCTATAATCACGCATTAGGTGTAAAAAGTAGAGTATGCACTTCGGGGATAAAGGTGTTTTTGTCTTGGGCGAGCTTGAATCCCTCGTTACACTCCGGATTCTAAATTTGTAACTCTGTAAATATGTAAATCTGTAAATCTGTTAATCAATAAACAAACAAAATAGACAACTTATTATTTATATTATTTGTAGTAAACTCTCTCAGGATCTTTTTAAAACCTACAATAATTGTAAATTATTTTGTTATAAAAATCCAAAGTACTAGACCGATATTGATAAAATTTATATGGGACCACTTCTGAAATCACTTACCAAAGAAAAAATAATCTTCAAAATCGATTCACAATTGGTGGAGTAATCGGTGAACAAACATACAAAAAACATAGTCAAATTGAAAACCTCCTTCTTTTTGGAAGTCGGTTAACTAATGGTATTGCAATATAATTATAAAATTAACCTTGTTGTGTCTGCTTGTGTTTATTACCTAACATCCTGTATAGACCTTTACATTATTGTCAAAGATATTTACGTGATATATTTGACCTGTAATATGTAATTCTAACCAATATTTATGAAATTTGGACAGGAGATTCTTCAAGACCTGGAGAAGGACAAAGGCTATATTTTATCATAATCATCATCGTTTTTCATCACTACGCAGGTTACACCGCAGGAGCATAGCTATTATTTTATAAATGTGATAATTTAGTGGTTTATGTGAGTTAGTGAGTTGGTTGTTGAATGGAGATAGATATACCTACATAATATGACATACTTAGGCTTTTATCCCGGAAAAATGAACGAGTACGAGTAGTAAATTATTATTTCATAGATTTTCAAGAAATAAGCTTATAGATTGATATCAGTATATCACAACTTACTTGCCACTACAATGTAATGAAGATGTGGCTCAGACGAGTCGCGCGCCGCGCGGCGAGACTCGCACGCGGCGCGGCGCGCGGCGGGTCGGTATCGCACTAAACGTACGCCACGTTTTGTGCGTACGTCGCGCTCTCATAAAACGCGGAACTATGCCGTAAACTGAGGTAGCGTAAAATACCTAAATTTCTGGACAAGCCTCGCCTTAAAAGTGGAATTAAAGCGTTTCGTTCGAAGTTTTGGAATATCCACCACGAAATGATGATTTTCGTACTTTTAGCAGTCCGATAGAAAAAAGGGCATACATTCAATTCTAGGGGCACTGGTATCAATGACCTATGTGATATTTCAAATTGGCAAGTTGATATACTCATGCTGCAAGTTGTATTCGAAAAGCCCAGTCATAAAATTCGAGATCAGTGATCTATACCTATTTTTAACCGGATTTCAAAAAGAAGGAGGTACTCAAATTGACTGTACATTTATTTGTACGTTTGTTAAAAGATTACTCCAATTATAACTTCATTTTGATGATTCTCTTTTGTTTGGTAGGTGATCATAGTTCAGAGGTTGTCCGGGCTGGTCCCATATAATTTTTATCAAAATCGGTTCAGTATTCAGATTTTTAGATTAAAATGACTGGAAAAATATCATCCAAGTAAACGAAATTGCGTATTTAGAAGGTGGTTGCTTCAGTTTTTTAAACTATGTTTCAAGTTCAAGTTCAAAGTTATTTATCGCTATAAATTGTGGATTACAAGATCTTACATTATTTTTACAGTACACAATTGTAACCTTAGTTAGTTAAGTTAATTTATAATTATAGTAATTGAAAAACACTTGAAACATGCTCTGGTTTAGTTAAGTTAAGTATTCGATCCATCCACACATTTAACCTCAGCTGTCAAGGGAGAGAGCCCTTCAAGGTGGCCGAATTACATCATCTCTACCATTTAGCGTATAAAAGAAGTTAGTCGAATGAGGGAACTAATATTTTCCATTAAATTTACTAGAAAACTGCGATAGTAGCTCCCTCAATCGTATCCGAAAATGATTTAGATGCATTATATTTCCGAATTCTCGGAAGGGCCGACCATCTTTAACTTTGAGGTCCGGAGTCGAGTCGTGCGTTGAAATCTTTTGTTCGGGAGAAATCGAAGCGATATGTACTCGTACTTATCGTGATTTCGGTAGATTGTTCTGGATTTTAACGGATATTAAACGAAATTCCCTGAATTTTACGACAAAAAATATGATTATTAATAATAATTCCTAGTTGTATGTAGTAAATGTAAATAATATTTTATATTAAAACTAGTTTTGTAGGCACAAATCATTATTTATTTGTTAGAAGGATAAAAAATTAATTGTCGTCGAATGTTTCGTGGAACAAATAATTATGTTAACTTATTTTCTGCAATCTGAGAACTATCTACGTTTGCTGCAGTTTATTCTGAGAATATTTTTGAAGATAGGGTTATTCGAAAAGTGTATGATACGCCGAAAGGAGCTACAAATTTATTTAGGTAACTGTGAAAATATATCGGCACATATTGAATATCGTTAGTAGATGTCGTTCCATACATTTTTTAGGGTTCCGTACCTCAATAGGAAAAAACGGAACCCTTATAGGATCACTTTGTTGTCCGTCTGTCCGTCTGTCCGGGTGTCAAAATCTTTATCTCGGGAACGCGTGAAGGTATCGAATTGAAATTAAAACCATATACGCAAATCCATAGTATCTCGATGCAGAAAGAAAAATAAAATTTCTCAGTTTTCGTAAAAAAAAAATTACAGCCGAATATGTCGTAAAAAACGCACATTTCGACACTCACAAGGAAATCAAAACCTATGGGGTACTTCCCGTTGACCTAGAACTATGAAATTTGGCAAGAAGCATTGTGTTAGAGTACAGATATAGGAAAAAATCCGAAAACTGGACATTTTTAATTAAATCACAAAAAAATGGTGTCTTTATGCAAGGAATGAGGGCCCAAATTTTAATGTGAATTAACCGTATCATGTGGGGTATCTTAAGAAAGAGCTTCAGTAGCATAAGCTAAAACAGGTTTTAAATATTTTTACGATGTATATTTTTCGGTTTATGAAGGAAAATATAAAAAAATATATGATTTCCCCCTTTTATCTACTAGTTTGTACGGAACCCTCGGTTAGCGAGTCTGACTAGCACTTGTCCGGTTTTTTTAATAACAATTTATAATAAACGGCCTAGTGCGCGTTGTGTCACGCGCAGAGTAGGGTTTCGTAGTTGCAAGTCGTAATTTATTGAATGGGGATACTATGAAGGTACGAGTTTATACGAAGTTTACACGAAATTTTCATTTTTATTTCTCTAAGTTATTTTTTTAAGTTTTTAGACTATTACTCGATAATTTGTAAAGCCTATTTAGCCGTGTTACATTTCTTTTAATTTCATTATATTATACTCGTATGTACTACTAATATCAACATAGAGTCAAGTTACTTGACTCTAACTTAATGTTTCGCAAACGGATCCCTAAATTGAAAAATGGTTTTAGCACACCATCAAGTTCTTTTCGATTACCTATGCAACGATATTTTATGTGTACGGGAGGTAACCCAATTTATTATTATAATTTATTCTACGACTTCTCCTGCTCGACTAATTATATGCATATCCATGCTAAATTACAGCTTTCTAGTATTAATAGTTTTATAGTAAAGCCGCGGACGGACAGACAGACGGATGTGGTGAAACTATTCGGGTTCCATGTTTACTACAGAATAAAAAATACGATAACTTTTTTAAAATCAAATATACAAAATAAGCTGTTTCTTGTTTAACAGAGGTTGTTCACCACGACGAGCTTAATGAGCCCCTTTCCGTTTAACCCCTTAATGTGTAACCTTATAGATGGATTTATGAACACTTTATTGACCTAATTGTCAATTATATAATGGTGCAGTTTTACTAACCTAACATAATTGTTCATCTAAAACACTCTTTGCGTCACTAAAATGACGCAAATCCCTAAAAATTATGTTCCAAAAATACAATAACAAAACAAGGTCTAAGCGATATAAAGCTAAATAATAACGAAAAAAAAACATGAACTAAAAACCGCAAAAATAACAAGCCACAAAAAATTATAATAATAGTAAAATCTATTTATATCGCGGATTGAGGCTGCATATTATATGAATATTAAAAATACATCAAGGAGCTCGTGTCGATATTAAGTTTTAACGAACTGCATCTTAATCACTTTGTATAAATTTAACTAAGGTTTGTTTCAAATAGAAACGTTAATTATCTTTTAACGAGTTCAAATAATAATTAAGAGAGTCATTCAGTGCGCCTTATTATTCTGTTCGGGTTAGGTTAACACTCGTCATTTTACCTAATTAGCCAGTTTCGTTAACTCAGTTCAACCCATTCGTCGGTCCGGTCAAGTCATGTTAATATAATATTTAGAGCCTGTTCCGTCCCACTGCTGGGCAAAGGCTTCCCTATCTTCCTTTCATTCTTCTCGGTCCAATGATTTTTGAGTCCAATTCTTTCAGTAGGAGTCCAGTTTATCCCGCCATCTCTTCTTGGTCCTACCAGGTGGCCTGATGACTTGTGTAACTGACTGTGTAGTAAGCTTAACCCACAAATCGTCCGAAATGTTAAATTGGCAAATAAAAATCCATAGACCTAGTGCCTAAGTTCAGAACGTTTGGTGGAACAAAATGTCTAGTAAGCCAAAATGTCAAGTACAAGTGTACCACATACTGCTGGATTTGCACTTCTTTTATTAATGCCATCTATCGTTCTAGTCTTGCTTTTCATGTGATTATTCATATTGACGACAAAAATACGAATTCTAGATAATTGGAAGTGGGGGTGATAAGTCCTGCACTGACTTCCCGCTTGGGATGTATTTTGCATTAAAGAACACGAAAATTCTTCTCTCAGCCATATGCTGCTCATTGGCTTAATAAATATGGAAATTATTGCCAATCTTTGACTCACGCCCAAAAACCAAGAAATGACGGACTAGTGGTTATGACGTACATACGTAGCGTGAGGCGAAGCGAATAAGCCAGCCACACTACGTCCCTTCTCATTACACCATTTCCAATACTTTTCGTCGAGAATGTGGCTGTAGTATAGTGTAGTTACAAACGTCATCTGACCACCGCACTTTTCCATACAACAACAGGCGTACCATAAACTCTGATCATGCTTCAAAGTTTGCTTTTTGTGGTTTTGTCTCGCTTCGTAAGCCACAGAGAGAGCAAGACGTAAGTCAAAACAAGCTTGGAGGTTGCGGTACGTCAGAGGGAGAAACCTGTTTTCCACTCGTAAACATTATCCATTTTTTTTTTAATGTTTAGAATTATGAATTAGTTTCAGTTTTTTTTAAGTGTGTAACTTTTACATTCACAGTTTTAATTAAATTTTAAAAAGCATTAAACTATCCTTCATTTCCTAGACTCAATAACATACAGAAATAATTGTCGAAATCGGATGTATTGTAAAGACAAACGCGCGCTAAATAATCCTCTTAATTCATCATCATCATCATCTCAGCCATAAGAAGTCCACTGCTGGACATATGCCTCCCATAGTCCATGGATTTCCAAAAAGACCGATTGGCGCGCGGCTTGCACCCAGCGTCTTCCCGCCACTTGTACGAGGTCGCCTCTTAATTGCTAAATAATTTATTTTTCATAGACATATTTAAATTAAAACTTTCAATATTTGTGTACAAAAATAGACTCTTACCTTCCATCAGGTTTATGTAACCAATTCTTAAATAATTAAAAGCAGTCTAACGAATTTTGAATAAAGTTACATAAACCTATAAATTATTTCAGTATAACCTAGATGATATTTTTTCCTATTCGGGGTCACCGCTACGAAATTGATAAAAAAACATAAAAAGGTAGCATAATACATAAATAACGCTTTTTAAAAAGTCGTAAACGACATGCGTATAATTAAGATAAAAACATAATTATAAAATAATTTATTGTCCAAGAACACCTGTTCGAAACTCAATACTGTCGTCGGTTAGACGTAAATCAAATCATTAAAAAAATAATTAACATAATTCGTCCGAAAGTGTCAAATTACGATTTTATAATCATGAATCTTGACATTTAGGTACTATTATGACTTAATAACATAAATAAACATCGAAGACGTGATAAATCTAGATTGCGTTCCATAAAACTAATTTAAAATTCATTTATTTATATCAAATTAGCTATGTTAGTGTTTTGAGTTTCAGTCTATAAGACTGAGACGCAAAACATTATAACAGTTGGTCAGTAATTTGTTACATGTCTGACACTCTGTTGAAGTATATTTGATAAATAACTAATCCGTGGTCAACGTTGCTGGTACATCATCGAAGTATATTTCTTAACGATTACTGTACCTTATACTTTGTTGTGTACTGTTTGTTGATCTTAATAAACAATTTAAAAAAAACCCGTGTAAAACTTTTTAATATCGTTTTACATAGTGTAGGTGCGTTTTTTATCGTTTTACATAGTGTAGGTGCGTTTGTTGCGTCTTGCTACTTGATTACTTACACTTGGGGCCGTAGATTACTTACCAGGCAACTTACGGCCTTTCCGAAAAACGTCACTTAACTTTAACCATCATCTTAAATTCACTGTCTTCTTTCCGTAAGTGCCATTACATGTCAGGGAGAGGTTGACAAAATATGTTAAGCAACGCTTCGGTAAGGCCGTTAGTCATACAACTTAATTCTTTAACCAAAAAATTCTGAATGTAGTCAGAAAACATTTTTGTTTATGTTAGTAGATCTACAATTGAACACCAATTCGCCTGATGATGAAGCAACAGTGTAGCCGAGGATGGAGCTCGTCGATCTAGTAGATAGATCTATTCTAGCCTTGAAAATTCCAAGATTGTAGTTCTCAGAAAACAGAGATGGCGGCAAAGTATTCTATTCCAATGTTCTAAATGAAAAACTCTAAATAGACAGTATTAAAGTAAAAAAAATACAAACTAAAACGTAACGCTTTGGTTTTTTTTTTTTTTTTTTTTTTTTTTTATTAGGTATACTAATATTCCTCCGATTTGGGGATCAGAGATCTTATACATCGTATACATATTTTGAATACTATCTCTGGTAATTAAATGTTCTTATAAAATAAGTAACAATATTTTGAAAAGGATCTGACAATGCTGAATAAATTATTTATCTACTAGTAGTACATTTATGCTGAAATAGTATATAATAACATATAGGCTTCCCAGCATATTTATTTATCTGTTTTATTTCTTTTTATCACTATTTTGGCTATGTTTACACAGAATTCCACGAACTTTTCCGAATAGGCTCTGTTACTTATGAGTTCGCTTCCAACGCTTTGGTTCTAATTATATATCGTATCTTGAAAAATCGCTTCAATGATGGATGCTCATCCCCGAATGGGTATTTCATGATAGATCGTAGCGACGCCATTGTGGCAAATTCTGTCAAATATTTGACAGTATTTGCCAAATATTTGTCAAATATTTAAGGGTCTTACCGAAAAACTTCAGTCAAATTTGAGCAATGCTCAATATATTTTGTCAACTACTCGGTGACACGTTATGATACTTGTGGAAAGAAGACAGAAAATTTGAGACGTTGCTCGAAGTTAAGTGACGTTTTTAACCCCCGGCCCAAAAAGAGGGGTGTTACAAGTTTGACGTACCTATGTAGATATATGTGTCTCTATCTTTGTGTGTCTGTCTGTGGCATGGTAGCTCGTAAACGGATGGACTGATTTTGATTTAGTTTTTTTTTAAAGAGGATTTCATGGAAAGTGTTCATAGCTTTTTTTCATCAAAAACGGTTCAGCTATTTTTATTTGTAGGTATTTTTGAGTTTTCTACACTTATACTTGTTCGGTAATGCCGTGTCTTTCGAACTAGCTCGACAATCAAAGCTATACCTACATAGGCTGTTTAACACGTAGAGACACATTCAATAGGCATGTGTAGAGTGTAAGCCAACGCCTGCCAGTACGCGGAAGTGTTGGGTAGGTAGATACTCGTAGTCGCCAGACGACACATGACCTATCCAAGGCGAAACGTCGAACTCACCGAATCACAGTGCATGCATGTTTTTTTTATTCGGTCATTAAAAGCTAACCAAAAATAAATTTGTCCCAAAAACATAATTCAAATATGTTCAAAAATAATAAAGTTACAAGCTTATCAATTTCATGTTAGACAGAGACCACACCATCACGGAAGATGACGTCACGCATCACGTTCGTGCTACAAATCCAATACTAACTGATGTTTCGCGAGAAAGGGACAGAGCACTCCCCACCAAAAACTGTAAATGTTTATATCTCAGAAGTTTATTGACCAATTAGTTGCTTAATATCAATTGAGTTGGCTCTCAAGTCGAAAATTAAAAAGAAGTATTTAGTGACATTATTCTCTCCCTGTACATAAGTATATCATAAATTCTCGGGCAAGTAATTCTACTAACAACAAATCATTTTGACATTGATAGTCTTCATCGCAAAAAAAAGGTGATCAGAAACATGAAAAACAATCTTTAAATATTTATAAAGGGCAAACCACCTCTCCACACACCTTTATATTCCACTGTACGAAGCAGTGATATGTTGTACGAAGGCCTATTTAGGTTAACATTAAAATCAAAGCAACGCAACGACTCGAGCCTGACATTTCGGATCGCACCAAAAAAATAACCCAATTAGCATTGTTCTAGTAAAGAAAATAAATAATAACATCAGTCTGCAGATTGTTGTAATTTTGCAACGCAAGTTACAATGCAACAGTGCAAATTGCAATGCGTTCATACCTACCTACGCCGCTGCGGCCCCTGTATAAAGAACTTGGAACGAGCCATGCAATGTAGATACCTTTTCTGTACCTTAATGCAGGCGACAGTTCGTCTCAGTGTGTCCTTACGCACACATACGCAGGGATAGGGGCTTTTCCACAAGGACTTAGTTGACTATTCTGCAATATGGATTTCGCTACAGAAGGAGCGTAGCGTAACGGGACAATGAGTCATACTTTTTCGTGCATGCAGCCGGCGTTCATCGATTAATTAGACGTTGTCACGTCAATAATCAGAATTAGTACGCTATCGGCAAAGTTATTGCGTTATCCAAGTTTTTAAATCATAAATCTATCTTGCATAAAAAAAAGAAATAAAACGGAAAATTTTTGGTGCGAAACATCTAATACGCGTGTGAGACCGACTTTTAGCGTGGTGAAGTGACGCCAGCGAGGACCGGCAGGATTGTTAAATAAAACCGGTCAAGTGCGAGTCGGACTCGCGCACGAAGGGTTCCGTACCATTATCTATAAAAACGGCAAAAAAATCACGTTTGTTGTACGGGAAAAATCACGTTTGTTGTGCCCCCTTAAATATTTATTTTATTTTATTTTAATTATTTAAAGTAAATAATATAACTCAATATTCAGTGAATATTTCAAATGTCTACCTGTTGCCATTATCAATATCGAGCAAAAACGAGCAAAAAATCAAGTTTGGGAGTATGGGAGTTTGGGAGTTTGGGTATGGGAGCCCCTCAAATATTTATTTTATTCAGTTTTTTGTATTTGTTGTTATAGCGGCAACAGAAATACATCATCAAAATTTCAACTAACTATCACGATTCATGAGATACAGCCTGGTGACAGACGGACGGACGGAGAGATAGCGGAGTCTCAGTAATAGGGTCCCGTTTTTACCCTTTGGGTACGGAACCCTAAAAAGAGAAAGTGCTCTACAAAAGAATGAGAAAAATGTATACTTTAATAAGCCATATTTTCATGCATTATTTATACGAAATAGTTTTAATGTTTCACATCTGTCTTGCGACGGACCAATTTTGTCTAAAGTCTGTTAAAAGTAAACTCCATTTGGTATTATACTTTTCTCCGGTCACATTTAGCATTCTGAGTCGCCAGCATTCCGCTTTTGGTCATGAAACACGAAGTACGTTGCCAACAGTCAACAAAACGATGCCCTGAAACGTATATCTGACACTTTTACCATTCATAACCATCCACGGATAAATTCATAATATTGCTCATCTTATTAAACGAGTCATTGTTTGTCACTTAAAATTACGTTAGGTGCTATTATTATATTATTTCCTCCATTCACTTTTGTAATTCTGATACCTAATTACCTTAATTATACAATTACATTTATTTTTATTTTCCGGTTATGACTGTCCCGAAAAATACGTGTAGATACGAGTACATAAGCAGAGAGAGAGAGACCAAGCTATATAGCTTAGTCAAACATCTAAAACTGAAATAAGTTATATCTGCCGAATGTCAAAGACAAATATACTAATATATAAGATAACTTATCTATAATAATAATCATACATAATCAGAAATACATTTTTTTTATACAAGATAGATCTACGATTGACCATCAACTCGCCTGATGTTAAGCGACGGAGTGGCCGAGGATGGAGCTCGTCGATCTAGAAGATATCTATTCACTCTAGCCTTGAAATTCCAAGATTGTAGGTCTCAGGAAACAGAGATGGCGGCAAAGAATTCCATTCTTGTGCAGTAACAGGAATGTGGATCGATATCGCCGAGCACGGATTTTTGGCATTTCAACGAGAAATGGGTGGTAATTCGCTGGACTTTCTGCTAGTCCTGTAGTGAAATGGGGAGGGTGGAATTAGGTCGTGAAGCTCTTGCGGACATTCCCCGAAATGAATCCTGTAGAAAATAGACAGACATGCTACTTTACGGCGGTGCTCGAGACTAAGTAGCTTCTTGGCAGCTAGTTTATCGTCAACGATTAAACTCACAGCTCGCCGGTCCACTAATTCCAAAGCTTCCAGCTGATACTCGGCTGATCCATCAAAAAGGTGGCAGCAGTACTCGATACATGATCGGACCTGTGCTTGATACAGATGAAGCAGTTGTCCCGGCGAGAAGTATCGCCTAACCTTATTAATGATGCCAAGCTTTTTACTAAGCCAGTTTAGCCTTAGATTCAAGGTAGCCCTTAAAGTTCATTGTTGGGGTTAACATTTGTTTGAATCTTACTTACCCGGTTTTCAAAATAATTCAAAGCGGCAAAATAGACCGTCTCTAGACTTCCCAATATAAATTAGACTTTAGTTCGGCAACATAGTCTTTATAGTTCATCATTGTTGGTATGAGTATCGGTCAACCCAGGATAATATTTGTGAATTTTGTTTTAGACTTGACGTCCACGTGATAGAAACCATTGCTTAGGATGAAAATAACTGTTACAATACCGGCAATCTATTAATATGCTGCAGTGGCAGTTCTTTCATTTTCTAAAGTCTGTGTAAACTGATTACATGTCTTATAATGTAAACAATAATAGCCGCCTGTTTAAGTGAGCTAAATACATTTTGTGATTGAGCCATTATTATTTATGTAATAGAAAAACATATAAAAACCTGAAATATTAGCCTTCATTCTGCTTAATTCATAAAACTCAATCTGAATGCGCCGCTAGCGTCGCCTGCGCACGTTGCCACCATGTCTGCTCCGAAACACACGCACACACGCACGCGTGAAACTCGATCCACGCACACACTCGCGCAGAGGGGAAAATCGGCCCACCTCACCTACGCAACTCGCTCGCTACATGCTTTACTTTTTGTAGATAAAATTATTTTAAAATTAGCTCCAAGGAAACAAGAATTGTAAGAAACTGTTAATTATTTAAATTACTGTTTACCTGTATTTTTATACACATACAATAATAAAAATGTATGTATGTTATACCTAAAGTCATGGTCCTGTTACCAAAATATGTATTTAATTTATTGAACTTCGCACTTGAAAACAATCTGTGTCTATTTAACAATGTAAAAAAAAAAAAAACTTATCAGAAATCAAAAAACAAATATCATAAATATCTGACGACAAAAAATATCTATAAATTTATAAAATTATACAATACCAAGTAACAAGTAGTTATGTATTCCAAGTTTCGTAAAGATTATATGGTTAAAAGATATGTTATCTGTACGCGAGTACCGAGAAATGTCCAGACAGACGAAAGAAAATTTTGCCAGTTGATGCCAGTTCGTTTCGCTCAATACAATAATTATGCGTCGCAGAATTATTTTCACTGGGTATGTACGACATAGGCTTTATTTTCCGCCGGCTGGTATTTATTTTTTATAACTTAAAACCTGTTAAAACATCGAAATACACTTAATTTTAATTGCCAAAGTGATAAAACTTGTATTGTGTACTAAAGTCGGAAGCACTTTGCGTAATGTTATAATTAAATTACATATAAATTGCATGTAGGCACATATTTCTTTCAACTTGCAAGCAAGCAACACGTCACAAGTCCGTGCAAAGCTGCAACACTTGCATACTATAAACCTATACGTGTAGGTATAATACTAATCTATTGTTTTATTTTTTTAAGAACAAGTACTATTTCCATTTATAGATACTAATGAAGCCAATTTGCCCGTATTAACTACGATTACTCAATCGATTTCAGTCCACGTTCTTGATGCGTACATGTACACAGTGGAACTCTTTGCCGCCTGCCTATTATCTGAGAAGTACAATCTTGTAATTTTCATTAAAAAGATAGGGCCACGAATTCTGTGTTTCAAGGCTAGAGTGAATAGATATCTCCTAGATCGACGAGCTCCATCCTCGTCCACACTGTCGCTTACCATCATGGTAGTTTACTAAGATGATAAGCCCATCTGACTATATGAACTTATCATCTTGAAATATATAGACAGCTAGTTACATAATATCAGCAGAGCTGAGTTGTCGTCAAATGTCAGTACATCCTGATAAAGCAAAAATCAGCTGTTCAATAAAAACAGTTAGATAAAAATTTATGAATCAACTGATTATTGAGCGATTTCAGGTTTGGTCCCATAGTAAAAGCTGTTTTAAATATGAGCACTAATTATAATGGTCATAATAATAATGTTTTTTTTTTTTCACAAAACACCATCTAGTCCAAACTAGGCAAAGCTTGTACTATAAAACTAGATGGCTGTTAGAATACATATTATACTTATTTTTGTAAATATTTAAGTACATATAATATACAGAAACACCCAGACACGGATCAAACGTCTATGCTTATCACACAAATGGTTACCCTACTATAGAATGAGGTGTTAAAAGCTAAAGTACATTTTCCCGGGGCAATGGAATCTGTAACAAAAGAGTTTGAACTAAATGGGGATCATTAGTCAAAAAGACTAGGCGTAGCTTGCGACGTCACAGCATTTCCTCTATAAAACTTTAATAAAACCGATAAAATTATAAAAAAAAACAACGGGTTGTTTTTTTTTTGTTATTGTGTTTAGCCGGCAGAAGTGAAAACTTGAACATTAACGTTGTGCATTTTTGAATATTTTGGAATGGTTAGGGAATAATTTCGCACGAATTGCTTTATTTATCAGTATAAAAGTACTATCATTTATGTGGTTAAATACTTAATTTTGCGTATAGTTCATTAATAGATGCACTTTGTTCAATTTCCATATTTTAAACACTTTATATACTTACACGAATTTTACAAGTATACAGACGGTCAAGCCATCAGCAGTCACCATCCGTGGATGCGCGCAGCAGGCTGTACTACAAACACACACACACACACTCGCGCAAGCGCCCTGCGCCGTCTTACGAATTTTCGATCACGTGTCCTAACGCGAGTTTAACATTTTTTACCTATCCCAAAAGTGCGCACTTCTTAGCTTCAAAAGTAAAAACTTCTTAGCGGCGTTCTAAGAAGTTTTCACTTCAAAAAACATTGAAACCTACTCGTATATTGAAATAGTTTTTCTATAATAACAGTTTAAAAAGCCGACTTCAAAATACGCAATTTCGTTACTTAGCTTACATAGACACCAACCTATGAACACCTACCAAACAAAAAGAATCATCAAAATTAAGGTATAGTTGGCGGACTAATCGCGTACCAAACATACAAACAAAAACCATCCAAGTAGTCTGTTAAGAATAGTGCAGTTTCGAATAAACGAATTAAATAAATAAGTAACTAATAAAGATTGTTCTACATGCATAACTAATCATTCGTGGCATGATGTGTAATTTTATATGACCATTCCATTCAATAAATATGTAGGTACAACATATAATATTGTTATGAAACTTATGAATGAATTTATCCTTTATTATTTCCGTGACTAACCACTTATAAATAGGTAATTTTAAATATGTAGTTCCCAGAACTGTACTCACTGTCTGTGCATGTTTTAATAAAATAATACCTACATATAGTAGCAAGGTTAAAAAGAATTGTCACTTAGAGCGTTTCTTACATGAATGAGTTTTACATTAAATGTATATTTTTTTCAACTGTCCAACAGTCCAATGTCATCCAAAACTAGAAACGTAAAGTTCAATCATCTCAGCCACAAGAAGTCCACTGCTGGACATTGGATTTCGAAAAAGTCCAGCGTCTTCCTGCCACTTGTATGAGGTCATCTGTCCATCTCGTGGCTGGTCTTCCTACGCTGCGCTTGCCGGTACGTGGTCTTAAAAGTCCAACGCCTATGCAAAATAAGCCGCCGGTTTGGTAGTTTGCAAATTGTCACTTGCCGGTTAAATAACTGTCAAAGGTATTTCCCCAAGCAGACTACAAAATAGTACCACTAGGTATGTTACTTATTTTCATATTAATACTTAATTATTAATATTTGCAACACATAATTATTTTCCTCATTTATCGTAATTTGTTGTTTCTACACCAATAATGGTGTGTCAAATTTCAGAAATCCCCACCACTCAAATTACTTTTTACACTATTTTGGTAGCTAGCCTCTGTTCCTTGGCAGAATACACCAGTAGCTAGGAACATATCTATCATATCCAAAATCGAACCAAACTAAGCCACAAGGGGAGCGATACAATTATAAGAACTATTATTATTTTATTTTTATTTATTTGGACAACCAAACAGCTTTTTACACAATCTTTCTTATTAACTTACGAAAACTCCGTACCTATACAAAGATTTCAGTCTACATGCGCTAAGTGGAACTCCCTGTCACCGCATCCTATTTCTTCGTGTTATCCAACCTTGGAATTTTCAAAGTGGATTTACTGGATTTACATGCTACATTGACATGCTGCATCCTCGGTCGCAGTCATTTACCATCATGTTAGTTGGTGATCAAATTCCGATTTTAAAAAATTGGTTGTCTGTAAAGTCGGTTTACGGACGATAGTTTAACGTGACAACATACATACGTCCGCGCGCGAGTTCCGAGGAATGATAATTGAAGCGAAGGTCGCGCGCGGCGCACACCCGCCCGCTTCCTCAGCCCGATTGTAATGTTACGTTACGTAACGGGACAATGAGTCATACTTTTTCGTGCATGCAGCCGGCGTTCATCGATTTATTAGACGTTGCCACGTCAAAATGCAGAATTGATCCAACCGAACAAAGTTGATACCAACATCGACACAGAATTTTTTTCCCGCATTTCTAGTGCTCACATATTTTCCATCGCCCTCAATGACTGTAATTACATATAATTAAGGCGGGTGGGTAGGTACTTAATTAAAAGGTAGTGTGCCCGCACTGCGCTCGTTAAGGCTACGCACAGGCTACCATTAAGGTGATAACGCAGCATCAGATTTCCAGCATATTTCTTTGAATACAAATCTATTATTTTTTACTCTTAAAAGTTTTACCATAAAAGATAAAAATGCTTTTTATGAGTTTCATACAGTGATAACCATAAAAAAAAACAATCTTTTGATAATGAATCCAAAACCGGTAGGTCTATTATTCGCCATTTGGTCCACTATTTGTAATTTCATTTTGCGTCATAACCTAGCAACCGTCGCCTCTAGTAAAAAATAACTAAAAAGTAAACAAAGAACTGTAACTTGACGCATTTACTCCGGAAAGTTCCAGTCTGTATAATATGTGTATAATAGTACCTCTATGCAATGTGTCGTCTCTATCCATTAACTCCATATTATTACATTATATTAAATGGTAATTTTCCTGTACCGCTTCCAAATTTTTGAACATTTATCAGTTTACGGTACAAAAAACAGCAATCAAATGGTTGGAAAAACATAAAACCTACAGCTTCTTGAAAATAACGCTATTCTTCTCAATTACTGCTTTCCTGCTCAATGCAGTACTTTTATTTTATTTTTGTACTCTTGTGTTATGTGAATAAACTCAACATAGATTTTGAACGCAGCCGCTGCACCGTCTATTAGAAATATTAATATTTCAACCAGATCGAAATCTCGACGGCGCAAAATTAATCGCGACTCAAGGAAATCCAGATTTAATTAAAGATACAGACGCCTTTCACTGGACCTCTTTATACTGCACTAAAGCGAGTTGCACACGATGATGGTAGCTTGCGCAATCAATAATCAGCACTTGCGACAGTTGTCAATGTAGTTATATCTAAAATTTTATATAAGTAAAACTAAAACCATAGTAGTATGCTCAATAGTGTAGCACCTGGCGTCTTAAACGTCCTACCAGCAGGGCTATTCACCTTGTTGGATTTGGAATCGGCTCGTTGAATGATTGTCAATAGGGGTACAGACCACCAGTCATAAAACAAAATAACATAAAGACTGTTGACAAACTCCGAAAATTTCGATAAGACGTTTTCATTCCCCTTATATCAAGCCCTCTATAGAAAAAGTGTAAGTTAAACAAATTCAAGCAGTCAGAATACAGAAAAACTTAGCATAGGTACTGCGCAATCAGTGTCCTATTTTTAATACAGATTGTGGCTTGGTTAACAATTTTAATTTCCATTATTTAAAGACTTAACAAGTTTAATACTCTGTGGTTTCTGACTAAGAAGGATGTTGTATACAAATTAAAATTTAATAAGCAGTTCGTAGTTAATAAATAAATAGATTGTACTTACATGTAGCTTGCGCAAATAAAAATAATACTTGCGCAAGCTACACGTGTGTAACGTGCTTAAGAACATTGGCAAATGGCATTTCGATGTCTTGTAGTTTTCGTTAAAAAATATTATTTATTCATTTATCAAAAAATACGCGCTATGTCTGTTTTCAAGAAAAAATAACTTCCCATTGCCAGCAAGAATGACAAAGTGCTTCCGGCTAAAAGATCATAGTGACATGCAAAAACATTGTATATTTTGTAAAATTAACATCTATACTGTAATATAAAAGTAAAACTGTTAATTATGTTAACTTGTACGATTATTTGTCCGCGAATAGAGCAGGTAGAGTCTATTTGGATAGAGAGTATCGTGGCAAAATATGGAAACTAACTGTCTATAATTTATAGATTGAACACAATAATGAGATAAGCCAGCAGCGGCCTTGTTCTCAAACAAAATAATGAAATAAGGACGCCAGCGCCCTCAATGCCACATTAGTTCACTATCGGAACAGACTCTAAGGATGAACATAGGATTTATAATTTTACCCCATAGTGACCATAGACAATATTTTTGTCAGTTTATACTACATAGGACTCTTACCAAGTCCTCCTGGGGAAGTGTCAAATTTGTTCCGAGTGAAGATATTTTTCCAAATACATATTACGTCATAACATAGTAGCTAGGTCATTCTAGTGCCTGACTAGTAGACTTCCACTTTCAAGTTAAATTCTGTCAACAATCACCTAACGGTGTGTTCTAAGAGCTTCAAGTGAGAGCCAATTCTCATTCCGGAATATATGCGCTTACTATCCTTACTCACAGAGCCATTAAAAATTATATGAACTATAGGCAAATGTTGTCGACCATACAAAATAACGTTAGACCATTGTACATTTTCAAACCCTTCAAGTCATACGATAGCTCCAGTTACCAACAACTATTAAGTTACCACTTAGTGGAGACTATAAGTTTAAGCTAAGTTAGCTGGTAGACAAGCTGCGCTCGAGATCGCTTTATGAACTCCTTTCGCAATAATAACTTCAACTTATTGTAAATTACTTTTAGTCCTATTCTTGAAGCAATGTATTAGTAGGTACACACATTAAGTAGAATTAAATTTAGAACAAATAATGCTATATTAGATACAAAACTTAGTTGTCAATCAGTTTGAAGGCTAGTTTTCTGGTCCTGTAAAATATTTAGAGCCCATTTTAGAGATTTATATGAGAAATAGGATATCACACAATATTGTCAGTAGTTACAACAACTGGAGAAACAGAGTTACTTTCGATTTTATAATATTAGTTATAATATTATTTGTATTTGTATAAAATCTATATAATACAATATCGGTGTGTCACCGACATTAAACACGCAGCATAGACATAAATAACTTTTGTACCTTTTAGGGGAAACATTAAGAAAGGATTTTCCGAAATTTGCAGAAAACTGCAATTAAAAAAATCCTATGACACAGACATAATTTTTAATAGATACGAAAACAAAGTTTCAACCGTAAAAGGAAAACATCATGAGGAAACCTGCATGTCTGAGAGTTCATACAGTATGAAGTCTGCTATCACGCATTTGACCCACATTATAGACTGTGATCAAACACTTTTCACAGTCAAAAGTGGCCTGTAGCACATAAAAACTGCTGCAGTAGGACAGTTTTCTTTTTTAAGGAAAGGCAAAGGAAACAGGGCCAAAACTTTTGAATTTTCTTCAATGTTCGATCCATATTGATTGACAGGCCTCATGGCTCAGTGGTAGTATGGCTGCCTCCTGAACTTTTAGGTCGTGGCTCGATCCCCACCCAGGGCAAACATTTGTGTGATGAGCATGGATGTTTGTTCTGTGTCTGGGTGTTTCTATGTATCATAAGTATATATTTACAAAAAAAAAGCATATATGTATTTTAACAACCATCTAGTTTCCATAGTACAAGCTTTGCTTAGTTTGGGCTAGATGGTGATGTGTGAAATGTCCACCAATATTTATTTATTTATATAACGAAACGAAATGTGGCCAGCTGAAGCGGCGTAAATTCAGCTTTAATTGATTTATTGTTGTTCTAAATAAAATCGCGTCAAAACAGGGAAGTAACGACGTCGTTATTATTACGTAAAACCACGTGATTGTTGCGTAAATCTAAAAGTACAGTGATTATTTCAGATTTTCCTCAAGGAAGACTAACAGTTGCTGATAATTGGTTAGGTTACTACGCCGTCATGCGCTGGCAGCTGACAAAAACATTTGATTCATCAATAACATGACGGAGGTTGCAAGAGTAATATAAAATACCTAATTTTAACATATTAATTGCTTAGATGGCATTATATTAACAAACTGTCATGCCATTTTTGGGTTCCGTAGTAAACAAAGAACCCTTGAGTCCCCCTCCCCCCCCCCCCCCCCCCTCCTCCTCCTACTGGCTAAACGGTTGACTTGGATATGAAAAAATCATGCTAGTAGCATATATGATGAAATTAAAAGAAAAACTATCTCAGCTAAGTAACTAGTAAAAATTTTACGAGTAATAGTCGATCAACATAAAAAACGTAGAAGAAAAGAAAGAAATGAAAATGTCGTGCATATTTCATTTAAACATAAGTGAACATTTATATTCATAAAATCCCTATATCCGTCTATGGCATCGTAGCTCTCAAATAGTTGAACCGATTTTGGTCTAGTTTTTTTTATTTGATATAGAATTTTAAGTGTTTTTAGCTAAGTTTCATCGATATCGGTTCAGCCATTTTTTAGACCGGGATTTTCGAGTTTTCTAAACTTGTACCTACTTGTAAGTTCACATAAATTATCATGTGCAACAACACTACCATACGTTGCGAGTGGCACGACACGCACTTGGCAGTGCGTTTACAGTTTCCTTCCAATTTTCAATATTTCTCTTTCCAAAGGTCACTCAATCGTCCTGGATCAGCTCCCCTACTTACAAATAAAGTACGTCTATAAAATAGTCTCGTGGCGGCCGTAAATCGAAATATGAACCGCTGCTAAATATAGACCGAAAACTTACTGATATTGCGTTACTTGTTCGCATAATCATAGTTTACTTCAATATTGGAAGCTGTACTTTGATACTTTGATTATACTTAGCAGTATTCTGTTGCAAACTATTGAACCATCGGTGTCTTGTGTTGGTATTGCTTGACAAACGTGCTGAGAAATTTATTATGAAAACTAAGGTGGTTGTTACACATTTTTATTTGAACAAAAGGGATGCGGTTTTTATTTTTTAAAAGACCGCCGTATGCGGTTGAAACTATAGTCTGAGAATTCGGATCAAAGACGTGAATAAGTAAGTATAAAAATGTGTTGAGATTTTTTTGTATGAAACGTCAGGCTTACTCACGTCTGCACAGAATGGGGCTGGGTGAGAACCCTGAGTGTAGGTTCTGCCTCGAAGAGGATGAAACATCCATCCATGCCCTCTGCGAATGTGTGGTGCTCCACCACCAGAGAAGCCAGCTCCTGGTAGGACCTATCCTCTAATCAAAGATGTGAAGGCCTCCGCCCCAAAGTCCCTAGATTTATGTCACATCTGGGACTGGGGAGGTGCTGTAACCCCTAGGAGGGAAGTTACAATAGATCCGCGAGGGTCGCAGTGACAGGGAGGCTCATGGCCTCCCACCCTCATCATCATCATCATCTCAGCCATAAGAAGTCCACTGCTGGACATAGGCCTCCCCCATGGATTTCCAAAAAGACCGATTGGAAGCGGCTTGCATCCAGCGTCTTCCCGCCACTTGTATGATGTCATCTGTCCATCTCGTGGCTGGTCTTCCTACGCTGCGCTTGCCGATACGTGGTCTCCACTCGAGAACCTATCGGCCCCATCGACCATCAGTTCTACGTGCTATGCGCCCACCCTACCTCGAATTAAAAAAAATGAAACGTCAGGTCTTAAAATGTTGTAAAATAGACGCGACAAATCCGGTAAATGTTTATTTTATTTATTTGTATTTATTTACTGGATATCAACATATTATACATCAGTACATTGTGATAAGTAACACATGAACATGAGACAAATTAGAGCAAAATGCTAACATAATTATAGGCACCGACAACATGCAATTAGGAAACAAGCGGTCAGAAAATTAATTAAACAGATTTATGTCAAAACGAATTACATAACTTAAATTTATGAAGATTAGAGCACAAAAGTTGTTTAATAAAAAAAAAAACAGGTGTTTCATACATTTTGTCCGGGGTCAACGACCCACTTCTATTTAACAGCTGATTTAATGAATTTTAAGTTCTAAAGCCACGGTTCGAAAGCCTACTTTTTATTTCAATTAAAAAGGGTTTTCAGTTCATTATTTACATATAACCTAAATTATCACAGAACCTTAAAAGTTAAGTTTTATTTTAGTAAAAAACTGTCACCAAACCATATTTCTTAATATAGCTTCATCTCTACGAAGTTCACAGAAGTATGTCAGTCGATAATATGAAGTATGAAGCGTCTATGGTAGCGTCACAAAGTCTACTCCACCCTCGGCGCGGCGGTAGAGCTCTAGGATTAGTCTATCGCTCGAGGTATTTAGCACAAGCCTTTATAAGCCTGCAATTTGAGCGCAGCGAACACACCTGGGAATTAATTCGTTAGCACTAGGTCAAGTTAGATAGGTTAGACATTTTGCAAGATTCAAAACCTTTGCATTTTCGAGCAACAATACTTTATACTGATACTAACTGAATGTTGTAGAAATAAATGTAGAATGTTATACAAATCAACAAGTATAGCGGGAACTGAATTCTTACCACAGACAAATAGAAAAGAAATAGAGATGTACACACCTTTAGTATCGTACCTTATTTACCAATCCGTAACAAGACCTATTCATGTTGGCAAATCTTTTAGTTCTTTATTTTCATTTTAATTTTTCAATCATTTGTTTCACTGTGCTTTGAAACCCAAACAATCGCAGTTGGCAACAGAGAGCGCGCTAAGTTTAGATGCGCACTGAGTGTCATGAATCATGCTGCAAATCTGCCTTAAAGGATCCAGACTACGGCCAGACGAATATATTACAAGAGTGCAGTACATTTGGAAATCATTTTAACATGTTATCGTAAACGCGACAGCTGGTTACAGTCGGCGGATGGGGAACGTCTCTTTATGCACCACACAACCCGCTGTAATTTTGTATACATTTAGCCTGTAGGTACTTGTTATTCTGACTACGTTTAGTTTATATTCACAATTTTGACTACGTTTAGCCTATGCTTGCTATTTGGACTACCTACCTACGTTTAGTTTGTATTCACTATTTTGACTACGTTTAGCCTATGCTTGCTATTTGGACTACCTACCTACGTTTAGTTTATATTCACTATTTTGACTACGTTTAGCCTATGCTTGCTATTTGGACTACCTACCTACGTTTAGTCTATATTTACTATTTTCACTTCGTATAGCCTAAACTTACTTGCTATTTTGACTACGTTTAGCCTATACTTGCTATTTTGACTACGTTTAGTTTATATTCACTATTTTTACTACGCTTAGCCTATGCTTGCTATTTTGACTACGTTTACTATTTTCACTACGTATAGCCTATACTTACCATTTTGACTACATTTAGCCTATACTTGCTAGTTTGACTACGTTTAGTCTATATTCACTATTTTCACTACGTTTAGCCTATACTTGCTATATTGTCTACGTTTAGTCCACATTAAACGTAGTCAAAATAAAAAATCAAAATCAAAATGTATAAAAAAATCAAACGTCAGTAAATAAGTAAAGTTAACTATTTCTTTACATCTTTATTGGCTAATATCTGTAAATTGGCCCACGGTACAAGTTTTATCTATACTAAACGTAGTCAAAATGGTGAGCGATCAGTGGGAATAAAACTATAGAGTTGATCTAATTCATATAAAACAAAAAA
The DNA here is from genome assembly GCA_947563715.1 of Lycia hirtaria. Lineage (NCBI taxonomy): Eukaryota > Metazoa > Arthropoda > Insecta > Lepidoptera > Geometridae > Lycia > Lycia hirtaria. Next base: position 16,847,799 of record OX387384.1, read on the forward strand.
ATCAACACGAAAATTGCCTCCCACAAGAAATGATCAAGGATTAACGTAGACAACCCTGTATGTTCAGAAAACTCACCAATCACGGAATCACCTGAAACGGCCTCAAGGCTGCTAAGTGAACATCACTCGTTCGCCGCTCGCTGATACGATTCAAAGTCAATTTTGACGAATTGCTAGTCTATTACTATATAAATACACTAACAATTTGTCGAAATTGTCTTTGAATCGTATCAGCGAGAGGCGAACGAGTGATGTTCACTTGGCAGCCTTGAGGCCCTGGTCTCATCGTGGTACTCGATGAGGTATACTTTTTTGCAGTGCGCTCCCGTATTAATTATTCTAGTCTGAGTTTCAGTTAAGTAACTTTGTTTTTCCACCATTTTATTATTATCACAATCATTCTAAATTAGTCTACTGCTAGTATGTTTTACTAAAGCTTACCCAAGAAGCTAAATAATTGTATAGACTTGCAAAATTTCATAACCCTTTTTTTTCACTGAACATTTTTTCTATAAAGCTCTTAAACATTGCTAAATACCTATTTCATGAATAAATTTTCCGCCAATTAATGAACAATTAAAATATGTAGTAAGACGTCAAACATGTGTATAGTAAAGAAGGGCGCGTTGCGTGCGCGCGACTCGATGCTTCAATGGAACACGATACAACAACAATATTCCGAGTCACGCTTGATTGTCCTTTGCTACACAACTATTGTCGGGCCGATCTTCAATACAAATAGGAGAAAACTGTTATCTACCAATTTCGATAATTCTTTTTTTATCTGAGTAAAATCGTAAATGTAAGCTTCTGCGGTTTGCTTTTTCTTTATTTATTTTCGTTATACATAGTTCCGAAGTTCAAAATATAAAAGTATAAATTTTGAAAAAAAATAAACCGTAGTGACATAGTCTAGACATTAATGATTCCAACCATATAAAAAAAATTATCGAAATAGGATAAAATTTAGGCAACCAATTAAATGCAAGTCTCTACATTTGAGGTAATTTTACCTCATTTGCATTTAATTTTAGCAAAGACTAGACTAGAGTTAATTCCCATATAACTAAAATTTTACTATAATTCACGTGATCTTAAAAATAGAGACTGCCAAAAATCAATACAGCCATGTCTTTAATGATTGAATTCAAGTCGATGCAATCGGTCATTAAATTTCTGTAGAGACTTGCCCCCTGGGTTCCCTTAATTCGCCTCTGTAACATTATCCACTCCCTCGATCCCACGCCGCGCCGTCTCGAGAACATCTTACCATTCTGAAATCATTTATACAAATACTTTATTTATTCATGCTCTGGCCGAGATGGGAGGTCCTTAGTCTTTACCAACAATATTCAACCTTCACTTGCAAACTTCTTGTTGTTTGAAACTGGCTGTTTTAGTGGCGTTTGACCATACAGGTATTGTTCTGAAACGTTTGGCGCCCAATTTGGCTTGTTAATTTATTTTTCTTTTTCAAGTATTTTGGATTCGCGCAATATGCATAATCGCCATTTATTAGTTATAAATATATGTTAACAACGCCAAGAAAATCATAGTCGCAACTCACAGTCAAAATCAAGTAGGTAAAATAAGTCACGGTCAAATTATAATCACGATTTAGTAAACTGGTGATGACTTCACTGAAATTTTCTATTGAATTTTGTCAACAACATGAAAAGGCACGTTGCATCACTTTATTTTACTTGGTCATATATAATCAATTAGGTAAATAAAACATCACCATTTTACACCATATTCTTCTATCAAAATAGGGAAAACGTTTAAAGCTATACATTACATTTTCTAATTCTCTGAGTAAATCAATCGAACTCAGATACCCTCTTCCCAAGATACCGGCTTTGCCGAGTTTGGGGCCCACTGCAAAAAGATTGTGTAATATTTACGAGGAAATAAACATTTACTTTACTTTACTTTGCTTTACTTTACTCTAGCGGATTAATTAAACAACTAAACTTTTTTGACACCTTGGGTGTAGTGTATTTAGTCACTTATTAAATTATAAACAAACTACTGAATGAGTCCCTCTCGGCGCCGGCGTGAATGAAGATCCAATATTTATGACATCCTTCCGATGATAAGAGTTGGAAGAGATCCAAACATCGCCGCTCGAGATGATCGTTGTGCTTTTATATCCGCGAATGTGTGGAGTAACTTTAAAAAAAATATTGAAATAGACCGGTATGTGAGTATGTATGTATTTGAACTAATGCTGGCTATAGGCCTCTCGTTTAAAGAAGTTGAATTGCATATCTACCGTAGCTATTTTTATACCTTTTTATTATAGTAATTGTTATACCTTAGTTGTTTAAGTACTTAAACCTATTTTTTTTTTTTTTTAGTTTAGGCAGTATAGTTTAACTGGGATGGAAAACAACCATACGTTTTTAAGATAAATAGAAGATCCTATATCATAATGCGTGTATACGTACGTATTCTATTGTCTTATGTGACAAGATAAGGAACGGATAGAAAAACAGAAGTACAGCGTGACTCTCTCATTTACAATGTTACTGTGGAGTGTGTTGCCTCTTTTTATTTTCAGTTTTTTTTTTCATTTTCTTAAATAACATTCGCGGTTTTGTAGTCACAGTGGCGCGGTGTATTCGTGGTGATAATAAACAAAGTTAATGTATGCTGACCAGACGACGTTGACAACTTTACTTGGCCAGACGTGTGTAACAAGAAAAATACAAATAAAACGGCGAACGCAGCCACGGGTATTGGGTTTTCTGATGTCTTATTTCGAACTAATGCGTAATATATCATGTTATGTCTAACAAGTTGTGCTTGTTTTTGTTTTATTAAGACATTTTTATGATGTGATATTATTGTAGAAAAAATATTATGAAAATATCTGATGTAAAAGTCATGACCAAGGTCCAGGTGTAAATTATTTTATTAAAGCTTTATTTAGTGTGAGTTAATCTTGCAATCCAATTTTAACCCAGTTATCCCCAACCGCTGTAACATAATTCTTTCATGTCTAATTGTCTACACAATTGTTTTGAATGCCAACAGTATTATTTGACTGGCCTCGCAGCTCAGTCGGTAGTATACCTGCATGCTGAGCTGTAGGTCATGGGTTCGATCCCCACCCATAGAAAATATTTGTATAATGAGCATGGATGTTAGTGAGTGTTTTTATGTATCATAAGTATTGTATTTACGAAAAAAAAGTATATATTATGTATTCTACCAATTTCCAACGGTGAAGGAAAACAGTTTATACAAACAGGGCTGATAAAAAAAACTACCAGCCATCTAGTTTCCAAACTACAAGCTTTGTTTAGTTTGGGCTAGATAGTGTTGTGTGAAATGTATACTATACTACCACCTAACATAATGTACCACCAATATTTATTATTTCTGAAGGCATCACTAAACGAATTATATGCATTCTTAAAATAGATAAATTCAAAAAACAAACGGAATTCTCAATCACAATTGGGTATGTAAAGAAAAATGTAACATATGCTGATTCCAAAACCATTTCGAGATTATATGTCTATAAACCATATTTTTTTATTTAGGGCACATAAAATGATGAGATCGCGCAAATTTTTGCGAAAATATAAAAAATATTTGACCCTCAGTCGACCTCTAAAATGTAAAATGAAATGTAGTTTAGTTAGTAAAAAAGATGAAACTGACAGCATTGGCATTGACAAGAGAGACAATATCTCTATGACAACTGTCATACCAAAATAAATAAACAAAGAAAATAATTATTTTGTGTGTTTGGTGCTCTGCTACTCTATTCATTTGTATTAAAATAATTCTGTTCATTATCTTTACGACGACTTTCCTACCGTTTTGATTGATACTGCATTTACGTTGACCACTGCTTTGTTATAAGGAACTGTTTGCCTACTGATTGGATAAATTATGGATAATTTTGTACGTGCCGACTCTGCTAACTTACCTAAGGTTGAGAATCTTATCATTCTGGAGTTCATCTCAACTAGCGACAAGAACAACATCGCAAAAATCCGAGGAGCTAAAGAGCTAAAACTTATGAACAATGCCAGGATATGAAATAAAAGTGATTGACAGTACATAACTTCTTTTTTGAAATGATTTTATTGTGTTTAATTATATACCAATTTCATTGTAATTATATAAGGGATTATTTTATTTACATTTATACATTATTTATTTTATTCTGGTTCCTTTTTCTGGTTCATTGTACTGCAGCATCAATGCTTCGCCCAGGAACATATTCTACGTTAACTTGTTCACACCAGTCTTTTAAAGGTTTCCTTTCCTTGAAAAAAAACAGTTTATTAGGATTATTGGCACGAAAGTCGAAACATTTCACAGTTGTAGTTTCTGAATCATATTGTGAATTTGTTTCATTTCAATGCGCAAACACAATCGCGAAGACCTTAGAAAACATTAATTAATTACAACGAGCTCAATATTAATTATTCCTTTTTTCATTCTTTATGTTTACACAACGTATTTGTTTTTTCAAAACACAACAAAAACCGATGATCTCTTGTATCAGTCAGAGACAAAAAACGAATATAGGTACATGTCACTGTCAAGTTGACGTATATGTATTTTTTAGTTCATGTTGGCTATCACAACATCTTATTCAGTAGGTACGATGACGTCATCCTTCCTACTGACGATTTTATCTTTAAAAAAATATAAAAAAATAAGTACTGAACAGAATAAAAAAATATTGAAATTAGTTTTTCTAAATGATCCATTCTATCATATAAAGATATAAAAAAAATACCAAAAAAAAACTTTACATACCCAATTATCATCGTTCTATATTTGAAAATAGTGATTTTAATATAATTAGTGTAGTGGTGCCTTCAGTCTTGCCTTTAGTGACATTATTTTAAATCAAATATGACGTAAGGCAAATCAACTATTTTTTAGACACCTTCAAGTTATTTATATGGATATCAAATGAAAAGGTTTTCTGATAAGAATACAAAAACTGGTTTTATATACTTCTTATTTTTTTACATATATGATTATGCTTATATTTATCATAATGAGTCATTAGTACATGTAAATGGCAACTAAATTTGGACTCCGATAATGATGACACGTCTAAAACTGAATAAAATGGTAATTCCTAACATCACGTGCATATTCACGCACTTAAATATCTTAATTAAGATAAGTAAAGATAACGTTTGTGCCAATTTTTTATTTGCTCAGGTATGGTAACTATGTTGTATGCAAGTAATCAGCGGTATACAGCAGTCATGTTTTATTTATTTACATTTGTATGACGTACTCGTAACTGCGTTAATATTTATGAACCTGAAAGCTACAGTTAACTTTTCAGCGCTGTCCAAAGACAGCGCTATAAATCCTTAGGTTTTTATTATAAGCAGATAATTACCTACTTATGTAATTCTACTTATGTTTCAAAATTACACACAGGTTTTTACCGAGAACACTCACCATCACAGCGTGTGAAAAATTAGTAAGGAACATTTGTCATTATTATGTCAAAAATACACGTGTAGTTTTTTTTTTCAATTGATGTCTCATCATCTGTGTCACTGGACTTTCAACCGGTTTGTGCTTATGTAATCTTAATATAAATAGATACTTTGATAATTTAGTGTTAAGTAACTTGAATTCACACTATTATGTAAATATTTCTTTATTTCTAGCTGATCTAGTGTTTCATTTAGCTTAGATGTCTGCTTCGGACATATCTCAATTTTTGGTAAAGAATCTTGGATTTCGTAAAATTTAAACAATAAAAAAACAAGAAAGTCCGAGTCATAGACAATCAAGATAAAATATTAGATACAATAGAATTGAAATAAAAATGCCAATAAGGTATTTCTGTTCTTGATGACAAAGGCATGACATTTTAATTTTTCGAAAAACTTGTGACGCTATTACATATTAACTCACCAGAAAAAAAAATATAATGAGTTCATACTTCAGACTCTTTTTTTTTCTTCGCCATACAATTTTGTACTGGCAGGCAAAGATCATTTGACCATACAGCCTCGTCTGATTTAGTTTTATCTCAATTCTATGAGAGTAAGGCCAGAGCCAAGTCTTCAATCAATCTTTCTATGAAGCAATATAGAAGTAATGCCAAAGCCAGGACAGACTCTTTTTATTTAGTACAGTATCTGACAGTACCTATGACTGAAACTGACGAGAAAACAAAAAGGTAGGTACTTATTCTTTTAGCATTTTCACAATTATTTATTGTAATAGGTATTGCTCAGAGGGCATCAAGTCAAGTCAAAAACGAAAATAAGGAACTAAAATTGAAACTTACTTTTTTAAAATCCCGCAATGGACTGTGAAAAATATATTTTTAAATATATTTTTTATTTGAGTAAATAGAAAGCTATAAAAGCCTGGCAATGTAAAAAAAATATTTTGACAATATAATGGAGGTCAGCTCAGGTCAGTGAGCTCTATACATAATGTTAAATTAAAACGAAGATATAATTATTAAGATGTTTCTAGAGAGATCTTACTCACATCAAAGGGAACCACACATAAATTATTTTAATGTATTAATTTGGAAGTATAATTTTGGCTGGAGCTAACTGCGGTGTTAAAAATTATGTTTGAATAAATAATTTACGTGTTAACAGTTTACGTTTTCATCAAAAATGTTTTATTATATGTAAAAATCATAAAAAAACAAGAGCACATTCAGTACTTTCATGAATAAATTCGTAATCTGGGCACTTGAAAACATAAAAAATTTGCAAAGATATATAGGGAAACAAAAAAATATTTTTTTGTTTGTAGAGCTGTTATTCATTCACACAACATTAACATTTAACATTATTCTTTTTTTCTTCTTTCATATTTTTCTATTTATAATTGCTTTGAATTATGAATATTAATTCCTTTTAAAAGGGTTACTATAGGTATATATGTATACCTACCTACTTATTTTGGATATCATCCGTCTTACTTATACACGTATTGTTAAAATCTTATTCATTGAATAAGGACTTGTCACTTTTTGTCAGACGGGAACTGTCACGCGCGAAATCGGAACAAAACACTGTATAACTAAAACTTAATAAGCGTTTCTATGTAAGACGGTATATTTTTATCTATCTCTATGTAGATATATACAACATTTGACTTGTCATTGATGTTGTCATAACATACTTCACTTGTCAAATGCTTGTAGTAATAAAATAAAAATATCTAACTTATCAATCACTTATTGTAAATTACGAGTTACGTACGACTACTGTTTTTTGAAATTATGACAGTAAAATTTAATCAATAACAAAATCTGCAATATTAACAACTAACCCGTATCCTAAAAAATATACATTTAATAAATTTACGATAAAAAGTAACGCATACATAATTTAAAATCGCGACCTATCAAGATTTTATTATTGCAACTTTATGTATGAGTATGATTCTAAGCAAGCATTATTTTACAATAGCTAAACTGTCACTGTCACAAAGCTGTCACTAACGGTATAGACGGCCCTAACACGTTAGCCATTAACCAAGAAATCAATCAATTCTCACGTTGAATGGCGCGTGGCGTATCATCGTCGAGTATCGAGTATAGAATTTGTCATAGCGTTTTAAAATATGGAATAGTAAAATAGCTGACAAGCAAAGTTAACCATGTATTCCATAAATATGGAATATATGATATAGTCAAGACACAAACGTTGTAAAATGACAACGTTTGTGACTTGACTATATCCTTGACTTGAATGATCATTAACTGATAATAAGGCTTAATATTGATATTTATTCGTTAAATAAATAAACTTAATTGCCTTCCTGCTGCCTATTGGATAGGATTTCAGCTAAGTGTAGCTTCTATTATATTTATTAATAATATCTAAAGTAGGAACTAAGTAACTAAGGACTAAGGAAGTGCAATAAAAAAATATTAACAATACCACAGAAAATATCCATTTTGAAAGTAATTTATATTTGTCTTGTCAATAAAAATGTATTAAGTAGTAGATTAAAATTCTGGCTAGAAACTACATCTAATACATGATGTATAATGTAATATTTACCTATGTCAATAAAAAAATATTGCTTGTAATAAATCATAGAATGCTAGTGTTATAATCCTTTTACATGATTGACTAGTCTAGTGTTACAGCTAATTATTGACTATTAAAATCACAACACCGACTTCCGCTTCCTACACAGCTGTTCCGCTACACTGTAAATTATGATATATGGTAATTTTTTATGTATAGTTTTTTTTTTGTAATATTTTTATTTAACCTCTTATTAACCTCAATGCTCTATAGTAGACAACAAAAAATTCAATTGCTTAGTAAAAAAAACATGACAACGGCCATTCCTCAAGGTCAGCATCATATTTTAAAAAAATATCAGTTTATTCAAAATTAGAACATTATCCTCAGCCAGCATCTTTCCCTTTCCTCCAACAGTGCGTTCGCTCATAGAGTAACTTACATACATGCGTTCGCTCTCGGTTTCAGCGCGGCCGCGACCGCAGCGGCGTCGGACCGTACACGTCAATCGCTAACCACTCTATTATTATGTCGTATTATATTTATCTCTAGTAATCCAAAGCCCACCTGTGCGGTTCAACGGCACTAGCCAACCAGTCCGTCTGGTTAACCAGCCCCGCACTACATTTGCACCTGTCAAATTGATCATTGACCGATTCTCGACCTTAACGCCCACGCAATAACCGTGTTATCATCATAAATGAGCGGAAACGAGTTTTGCCGCCAAAGACCCATTTATTTATTTATTTATTTTTAATTTATCTCAGTCTGGCTTGAGACTTTTGCGATTAATGCCAGTGTTCGCGAATGTCGATTTTTTTTTTCAATTCGTTCTTTTCAGGGTGGTCAGTACTAGTACTGTAGAGCACCTATTATACTCGACGTCATTAAAAAGGTTGAGAAAAAACTTTTTACAATGTAATAGATTATTGCTCTGAACTGTGACTAACACTCAATGTTCTCGCCGGTTTCGATGTTTATTTTTATTTTATTAATGTTTTGAATGTAACCAGTAAATTATACGTGAACATGTTGCATAACTTATTCTATTTTGGCAAATGTGCAAGCATGATGTCAACATCAAGCAAAAAAAAAACTGGGATCTATTATTTGATTTGATTTTTTTAACACTTGCAATCCCACCATAAGGCAAACGAGGGTTGGCAATAAGGTAACGATGAGCAGCGATGTAAGGAGAGAGACATTTGCCCAACAGTGGGACAATATATACATTACTAACTGTAATTAAATGCAAAATTTGTTTATTTATATAAATCTGTTTTATGTACCTACTACAATATACCGTAATAACCCTTTAAGTACTTACTTAATACTCTTTAACAAAAAAGATTTTATGAAATGAAAAAAAAAACAGATTTTTAGTACTCAATTTAAATTAACTTTGCTTGTAAAAATCCGTTTATTTATAGCTTAATAAAATTATCTCGGGCAAGACCATTCCAGGACCGGTTTAAAATGAATATTATTTCATGTCTGTCTGTCTGTTTATTACTCGTAAGTGTGTACACCGCAAATCATTTTTTGTAACTGCACCGCTGAATATGACAGATAACTTTACGTGTTGCCAGTTAAGTAAATTAATGACGTTCAAAGAACTGGCGCAATTCGTATGACGTAGATACCTTACACATTCTACCATCAATGTATTCAGAACTTTTTTAATGATACAAAGCAATTTTTCTGAACATATATGTTTTTCTAACCGACTTACAAAATCCAAGATCAAATAAATGGCCAAGTGCCACGCGCAATGTAGGGTTCCATAGTTACTTATCATAATTTATGTGACATTAAAACAGGGTCTCTAACAAAAATTATCACTTCAAACCTGAATATTTCGCAAACAGATCCCTAAATTGAAAAATGGTTTTGGCATACTGTAAGTGTAGGGGAGGTACAAAAAATAAGGTTTTTTCAAAATTTTATTCTACGACTTTCTCGGCATTATTTATGTGCATATATACCTAAGCCGCGGATGGACACACGGACATGGCGAAACTATAACGATTTCTTGTTTACAACGGAACCCCAAAAAGATGTTTCCGACTATTATGTTATGTAGGTATGGATTGGTTTTGGGATTTATTTGGAAATTGCATGTTCGAAAATTGGTGCCCACTCGCGTAACTTTTTAAATTCTCTCTGCACATTCTTATCTAAGACATTAATCAAATTAAAGCTTTACGAAAACTTTTTTATTCGTTTTTTTTTAATCCGCAAAAGACTTTGCCAATGTCTCCGCGTTTACATAATTATCGCTTCTCGAACGTTCGGCGGCTTTCCTGCCAGCAACGGCGACATTTTCCAATACACAGAACGGCAAACTTATTTATACAGAGAGCAGGGCCGCCACTATTGCAATTTTTCAATAAAACTTGAGTAAATATTTAGTTCTATGGATAGTCTACGGTCTGTACAAGTTGGTCGATCGTAGCACTAGCAGTTCATAGTCACCTGACAGGTCCAGCGATCTAGTTTTACACAAATAAACTTGATCTAGTCTGGTGCGTTATTACGTCTAGCTTTTAAATTCTACTACGTATAAAGTACCTACCTACCTGTGTACAGCAGACTTAACGGTTAAAAGATCGTTTCGGTCGCTTATCAGTACAAATAATAATTTTTCACTCCTCTTGCTCTAAAAGTCCGTCATTGTTGCTTAGTAAAGCGGGGAAAAATTGCATTTTAAGCTCTAGGGAAAAAAGTATTTTATTTTTAATTTTTATTTGTTATCAAATAGCCTACATACACGAAACAGTCTTTATTCAAAAGTAGAATAATCTCTTTGGAATATATTTACATTCTCTTTGCAAATATCTCGTTAAATATCCAGAATTGTACAAATTGTACATTTCATTTTTAATAAAATTAACTTTGCATTATTGTACTGGATTATTTTATTTTCTCGCACTCGTAGTGAAAAGTAGAGTGTAACACACGGCGCTAAAACTCGTAAAAATCTACCTCGTTACCACAGAATTCGCCATATTTACGTAAGTCTTTGCTCGTTACAATGGGTCTTTTTAGCCACTTGTATAACAATCTACTATGTAAACCGACTTCAAAACACACAATTATTTTACTTGTATGACATTTTTTCAGTTATTTTGTTATAAAACCAAACACTGAAACGATTTTAATAAAATTGATATGGGACCACTTCTACCAAACAAAAATAATTCATAATTAGCAGAGCTGAACAAACATACAAAAAACATGAGTCGAATTAAGTAGAACCTCCTTTTTGGAAGTCGGCTAAAAAGTAGGTATTGACAACTGACGTAACAAGTCGATAAAAACTGTGCTATTTATGCAAATTTTCATGTTTTGATAGTTTCCTGCAAGTGGAAAAGAAATAAATATTTGAACTACCAAATTCTACCTACCTACATGTACCAAATAGGTATCTTGCAAACAAAAACAAAATACCAAATACCTAAGTCTTACACTATCGGTGTCAAAGACTAGCTTAACCCTGACTTTTTACACGCCATTTCTAGTTTTCCATACCACATTTTACGGAAGGAAAGCATGCTAATATATTACCGTAAACTTTACTCTTGCATAAATTTGAGCACAATTGGTCCAGCCGTTAGCGTAACTATCGCACATTTATGTACCTACTGCGTACAAAGAAGACAGCTCTTTCCACTGTTTTACCACTTTTATAAAGCAATAAGTTAGTATCTATTGTATACTTATATATTGGCAACAGTAACTGGCATGACAAGTGAATAAAACGATTAAATAATGAATTTAAGTATTGTCACTTACTTCCTATGTTAGGGAGTGTCACTTGCCGGACTCATTTGCAGTAGAGTCTTAATGAAAAGACGTTGTTTCATGAAATGGAAAGTGGAGAGATTTATCACAAAAGAAGTGTGTCACCCAAATAGTCAGTACGACCTTGTGCTAGCGCTCAATTTCGTTTAGAACTTTTGTCATAAACAAAAGCACGTCTTCACTTGCACTTGTAACGTCACGCACTAAGTATACGAATTGTCGAAGTACAAAATACAAAATATCAATTGCCAATGTCAATTAATATTTTGTTTCTACTGATAAATTGCACCAAATAGCAGAAAGGAAATTATTCAAAAGTACAATATTAAGGTTGCCTGGAAGAGATCGCTATTAGCGATAAGGCTGCCAGTTGTTACACAAGTTCTTAATTAATTTCACTTGATTGTAAATTTTATGATGTGTATAATAAAGAGTTTATCTATCTATCTCTCGCTCTAACATTAGTTGCAAGTGTACACTGTCAAGGTCTTGGTAGGTACCCAAGCACGTTCTAATCATTGTACTTTGCTTTCGTCAAATAACGCTGAGTTATCATTTAAGTTAACAATTATTCACGTTACAACAAGCGAAACCTCGATATAGCCGAATAGTTGTTAATCAAATATTATGGTCAATACCTACGAACGGTTAGCTGCGTCGAGAGAACCACAGGAAACCTAATTTCGCACTCAAAGCCTCGTAGACTAACGTAGAGGTCGGCGCGAAGGTTGATGGTCATCCACAATGCCATTTTGAGAGAACAAGATATTTGACAGGTGTACAAAACATAGAACTAAATCTCCTTTACATATATAATCAGTGCTGTTTAGAATTAAGACAGTGGCGCCGTTCGTTTCTAACAGTTAACTTGGTAGTAGTAATGACAATGCATTGCGTGATCGTTTGCGAAGATAGTCGATTGTTTTGCTCGTTGCATTTGCATATATTCAAACCAAGCTTAATAAACCTACTTTACTACTAATACTGTATTATTCGGACTCTTTTGCTAATTTTGTCAGACGAAGTACCATATCTTTGCCAGTTATTTAACCCACAAATAGTTTTCTGCAAACATTTATATGTTCCTGATTGAAGAACAATGTACCTAACAATTTTTTTCAGACATAAAATTAACATCTACTATCTTAGATTGACGAGCACATTGTATTACCACACACAGTTTTGAACTGCTGAAGTCCAAACTTCTGGATGGCAAAGTGTAAAGCTTAACATCAGGTGAGAGACTCTCATCTCACTTCAAAGTTTCATAAAACTAGCAATACCTATATGTACAGCGAAAACCGGGGCCGTAACTTCCAAGCAACTAAATGAGACGTTTTGCCGAAGCAAAGTACCGATAAGTAGGCGTCGAACACCCAGCAATCAAAACTGTCAACCAGTTCCAAGTATTTCACTGTTGCAACATGGTTTCGTCATTCAGCGGTGCCATACCGTCTACTGCCACTTACTTCACCACCAACTTATATATGCAGTTAACGAAATTAAACAACTGAATATTGTCAATGGGAACTTGTTAGGATTTTTTATGGTAGCGTTAACTCGACTGCAAGCATAAATTGGTTTTTTAAGACGTTCGAAGCACTGAGGCTAGAAAATGCGTAAACAAAATCATAAAATAAGCTCCTAAGCCATAATTGATCCCGTTGAAATGGCATTACTGAAATGTGCAAAAGTATATTATACTAGTACTCATTTATGGGTAGTTTAGTAAACAATACCACAAAATGGTTGTAAAGTACTTTTAAAAGTAACTTAGTAAGTAAAAGTAAAAGACTAGCAACCTTCGGATTAAAAATCTGGTGCCAAGCTCTTAAAGATGCCTTCTGGTAGTCTGAGGATCAGATCCAATTTCAGGCTAAGGGCATCACTTTACATCAGGCGATCTGCAATCAAACCCCTAGCCAATCCGTAGAAAATCCTATCAACGATCAGATTCTACGACCCTTTTGCAACTATAATTTTACTTGCCTCATAGTAGTACCAGATGCTAGAAAACCCGTTTCAATCCGGCTCGAAGGACCAATTATTGAAGCCATGTTTTTTTCTCCCAGCAAAGCTGTTTTATCTACGCCCTGGGTGGCAGCCGTGCAGTCTAGCTGCTCGAACATAATTACTATGCACCAGATGTAAGAGAGTGCGTGAACGGAAAATTGCACCACAGGGACCTCATTCTCGATCGGTAGATATCAATCCTGTCACTACACACTTAACATATGCGTGTGAGAAACAAAAATAGACGCGAAGGTTCCGCCAGAATCGATAAGTGTGTGCGGCGGTTAGAGACAGTGCGTTCACTTCATATCGGAATCTTATGTTTAATTAATGAATTGCCTTATTAGCTTTGGCTTTTTTAGACATCACTTTCCCTGTTTTATAATCTGTTCCCACACATTTGAACCGTCCAACTTGTAGGTAGAGTTTATAAATAATTGATCTAGACGTTTCCATGATAAGCTGTTAGTTTAGTCTGTAGCTCGTACTGTGGTACTACATAAAACAGCAAGATACGGAGTGTCTTTCCATTAATCTTCAAAAGACCGTTTAAAAAGGATGTATAGAAAAACCTCTCTTATCCCCCGCCATCTCTTTTCTACTCACTGCACACTGTATCAAATTTAGTTGATAAAGTCGGTACAAACCGATAATATCGATTTTAGTCAGCCGACTCCTGATGTAACACAAATTGTGGTAAACTTTGACGTTCACTTGTCGTAATTTGACGGTAAGTTGTGTTGAAAGTTGGTTAGAGCCTTGCTTTTGTAGTTTCGATCGTTATTGCAAACCAAGTTTTTTTGTTACATATCGTCAAATGATAATTTATGTCAAGACTGCGACTCCTTAATGAACAAGCATCTGCGATACCAGTTAATAATAAGTTAATCTAACAGATACCTACCTTTTCAGTTATTCAGTAAATAACGCTGTTGACGACCATAGAGCGTGCTACATAAAAGAAACCGATTCAGTTGCGATTTAAGGACACCCAGATTATATATTTCGGGGAAAAACCCAGAAAGGAAGCGTATTCCACAATTTCGCAGTCTGAATGATGAAAGTAGAATTAAAGTTCCTTAACCAACGTTTACCGTTCATTCAGACTTTCTGCCTGTGTGTGCTTGTCCATTTCAATACCTTGTTCATCACTGCAGTATATTTTTAACTAAATGGAAACATGAATCAGACAGGTCGGGGCGTCCCTTGTACCGCTGTCTTGTTATTTCAAAGGCGAAACCAGTGCTGTACTACAGTGATGTTTACTTCTTAGGGGCAACGCATAATTAATCTCCCTCTAATATCAAACTAACAGATTAAAAACCAAAAACGTTTAAGAGTTTACTCTTATATCCGTTAATAAACTCACGCCTTTTTTCACGGAATAGGATAAGCATTAAATACCACCACGTATTAGTCACCATATTTAAACAAGTTACAAGTAAATACAGTTTGGTTTGTAGTTAATTACGTTATATCCAAAATTTTAATACATCTCTCGATAGTTAAAAGATAAAGTATTCGTTACGTAGAGTAAGAACTGTGACGCATTGCGCACAGTGGAGGGGGAAGCGACGGCATTTTGTCGTCATTCCGACGTACGTTACGTACACATATTCAAATAAAACACAACTCTGTCCAGACAGCTACAATCGGTTTTTTAAAACTAAAATTTGAATTTTCTATTCATACTTAGTCTAAAAGTTTGGGTCGCGGCAGCATCACTTATTTGCCAATGCCCCCTTTTGAAACCCTCCGTCTCGCCCCATGGGCCTGCCCGTGCCCTGCATTACGACCCTGTCGGTAGCCTCTTAAAGATCATGGAGACATTCTGGTAACCGGTTCTCTTTCGAACGAGGAAACCGTTCCACAAACAAATAATAAATCTACATCGTATTTATTAATCCACAGTTATTAATCACAATAAATGTAGGGCAATAAAATATATGAATGAAAAAATACGGTCGAACCAGATTCAAAATTAACAAATCGATTTAAATTTCAAAAATCAATAAACCAAATAACCTATATAATAGTATATAAAAACCAAAACTTGTCCTCCATCTTGTGCCGTCGGTTAATAGAGGAGCAACATTTATTGAGATGAAACTACATGTATTGAATTTAATAGTCAAGTTTCCGATATTATCGTTCTATTTTCGTAAAATTAACACTTTCCCTTTTGAATGGGGCGTCATTATCTAATTATTTTTAAAATTACCCTTTAATTCGAGCCGATAATTTCCACATAAAACTTAGATGGTCTTAATTTACCCACTTTGATTTAGGAATTCAGTCCGTATCACCTTTAAATAAGCGCTAGTGGTTAGGAGTAGGAGCGTGTGGTCAAGATGTTGCCTTTACGCGACGACAGGGTAGTTGAAAGCCGGTCTAACTGCCTCCAGTTACCGTAATCATACTAAAACACTAGTGTTTTTAAAACAAACACTGCGCTGCTGTTTTATTTTTCTAACCATATGCTTAAATATACATAGAATAAATTATAAGGGTTTGGTTTGACTAACAGACAAGCCCCTAGGCCTAAAATTGGGAGGGTCTTAGTGAATATCCAATAAGAAAGAATTACTATAAAATGAGTAAAACCACGAAAGGTAAGTAATTGTTTAGAATATCAATAAAGAAAATATAAAAGAAAACCTCATACAGATTATAAAACACAGAAAGTAAAAATAAATAAATAAATATTTGTGGACATTTCACACAACACCATCTAGCCCAAACTAAGCAAAGCTTGTACTATGGAACTAGATGGCTGATAGAATACATATATACTTTTTTTTTGTAAATATATACATATGATACATAGAAACACCCAGACACAGAACAAACATCCATGCTCATCGCACAAATGTTTGCCCTGGGTGGGGATTGAACCCACGACCTTTCAGTTCAGCAGGTAGACGTAAACACACTACCAACTGAGCCACAAGGCCAGCCAATTCCAGTATTCATTGTTCAATGAGAAAACTGGATTCCTTAGAATATAGGCATCATCGTTAAACGCTTGCGTTGCGCCTGCGCCACTGAGCTGAGAGACCCTCTTGCTAAATATAAAATTATAATTATCCTAGAAATTTATCCTAACGTCGGTATAATGCTTGACTGCTCAACTTACGCCCGCAAGACGTAATAATTTCCGTCAAAAAATAATTTGCTTGTTAGTTTGATTCGAAAGATAGCTCTTTTATAATAGAATTGCTACTTATCCAATTTATTATTAAACATTACTACCTATTTCAGGTACTTTAGAGAAATAAGCAAACTAAACTTTAGTAAGGATTTTTATCAAATTTTATCGTAAAAATAAGAAAGAATTCCAATCTAAAAATGTCTTTTGAAATGTTAAATCAATTCGTTTTCTTATTTATATATTTATTTACTGATAAAAATTCAACATTATCCAAATGCAATTTCTAACACGTAAATCAATGCGCCTTTGTAAATAAAAATATATTAAAACACTGATTGCAATGATTAAATCAAATTAAAACTACGGTCCGCGTGTAACATTGGTTTGTCTTTGCATGAACGGATGCACTGAATAATACGTACTATTACAGTCTTAATCGCTGCCTTTACTGCAAGTGAGTTAGTAAACTTAATAACTGAGACCCTTCACTTAAACACTTAACTCCTTCAGTTTGTCCAACATTCTACTAAAACAACTCTGACCTTAGCTTAATACTTTGACTGTAAGGGTCTTACCGAAAAACGTTACTTTAAGCAAAGTCTTAAATTATCTGTCTTCTTTCCGTAAGTATCATTACCTATCAGCGAGAAGTTGACAAAATATGTTAAGCATCGCTTAAAGTTACGTAAATTTTTTTGGTAAGGCCGTAAGTTTATAATTACCTACCTAGTCTTGTAGTTAGACTTTTCTAATACAAAACAGAAAGTTTAATCTGTGTGCCTTACGGTTTTTTTTAATACAGAGTACTCTGTATTTATATTAATATTCCATATGCATGTTCCTTTTTCGTATATTCTAATATAGCGATACAGCAAGATTTTAACAAATTGCGAAGATTATGTGCGCAATTACATTAGTTTATTTATGAAATCACAAACTCGAAAGAAGAAGGGACGTGATTATTAGTAAAAAATACTGTTGTCTCCAGTATGTCTCTCCAGTAGTTTCCATCAACCTCCGCTAGGGGCGCTGCATTGCTATCGAATGCAAATATAAAATCCAACCCCCCAGACCAGTACCTTGGGAATACTTGGATACCAAATGATTGTAACAGTTTCCTAGTCGGAAGGGCGACAGATGTGCATTGTGACGGCCGTATCAATTACGAGCGCTTCGTTACCACTTACCAGTAACTGGAATCCACTCGCCTTGACATAAAACTCTGTTCTTGATTGATCCTAAGATAAAGTCGATCCGATCAGACTTCGGATGGGTGACCGAGTGGTCACAAATGATTAGCTACCCAACATATTAGTATGATGACGTCACACAGTATTCAATATGGCGGAGCGATGCAACCGACCGCGACGGTTGAAGCGACGGTTGAAGCACACAAACCCCAATGAGTAACATATTTCAGTATACCTAATAATCAGCAATGCTGAGTTTTGCAGTTGTCAACAGGCGACATTTATAGCTCACCTTCATGCAAACCGTCTGCCAGTTTCTAATTATTAGGTATAAGTAAGATAACCAACGAAAATTTAGGATACAGTTTTGTTCAAAATATTTTGACCGGTGAGACTGCTCCTTTTAGATGTTCAACCCATCCGTCTATTGTTGCAGATGCATTTAAGCTTGGTACACATCGCGTGCGCAGCCCTCTTCGCGCTCGCGCTCGGCGCGACCGCCGCCCCTCCCGCCGGCACCCCTCACCACGTCGCCAGGAGGTCCTTCTTCACCCTCGAATGCAAAGGAGTCTACGACGCCGCCATCTTTGCCAGGCTAGACAGGGTCTGCGATGACTGCTACAACCTCTTCCGTGAAAACTCACTGTACAACTTATGCAGGTAATTTATATTATATGTCAGACGTCATCTTGTGACGTGTTCCAGTATTTTAAAACTAGATGCGTTATAAGGATTCCTTATTATGTAACGGTTCGTTTAAGCTGTTGAATTTTATGTCGTGTACTTACTACAAGCTAAATAAAAAACCATCTATTCTATATTTTTTCCTGAATAAATATGACAATGTTACGACGAAAATCGTAGTTTTTTTTATTATTTAGAAATTCTACTAAAAACATTGAAATTATCACAATTATTGTTAGTCGCTCTATAGAATTCAAACAGCAAACAACCACCACCATATTGTGACGTGTTTCAGTATTTGAAAACTAGATGGAGCTTTTACGCAGTTTCAAATTATTATTGTATAGATGAAATATGAATTGTTAATGATTATTGGATAAATTAATAACATAATAATTACTTTATTAATTGAAAATAAACTTTTATAATCTCGATTATGTTATACTATTGGCATCGACTTAATTTATCCAGTAAAATTAAACCTAAAATAGTATATTTAGTATGTTGATCATGTAATAAATTGTATTATTCCTTGTTGGGGCACAGGAAAGACTGTTTCTCTACGGAATACTTCAAAGGTTGCGTGGAAGTGCTGCAGATGACCGACAAATTAGAACAATTCAAGATATGGATAAAGAGTTTAAATGGGGTCATTCCAGAGATTTAGGTACAATATGGTTGCATTATCTCGCTCTCTCTCTTTCTCTCTGACTTTTAAAACTCTAATCGGCTATCTCTTTCTGCCTTGCATTTTTAACTCTAGAATATGGGGGTAAATAACAGCACACCGATCTTTATACATTTATGTATTGAAAATATTATTTACATAACACAATTATTTATTTAATGTTTACTAAGAATAACATTATCTATTGTATTACAACATATTTTGGTTTTATTCAGAAACTTCAAATATACCCATTACAGACAATCATTTCTTAAATATTGTTGTTTATATAATTATATTACTGATAGGACTCAAATCTGACTGGAGGAAATATTCAATGACGAAGCTGTAGAATGTGAGTGTTCCGGATTACAGAACAATACTTCAAAATTTCCGAGCACAACGAGCTTAATTTTTAATATCACAGAATGAAGATTGGAGTGCATTGACACAGAGGATTTGATCTGTTGAAATCTTAAAGTCTGGAGAGGCATTTTTTCGACAAACGTGGAGCTTAACATCTGGCAAGCGAGTTGCTCGTCTCGTATTAATATCATACACTATTAAAAAAAACACATCCTTCGGGATTCAACTCCTCAACTTTCTTCTTATGCGTACTTTAAATCTAACATTTACATTAAATCTAGATCTTTAAAAAAAAAATTTCTTCAAAGATTGAATTCCCAAAACTACTTCCGTATTGAATCGCTTAGTATTATCCATATTGTAAACTTCTAATTGAAAATCTTCTCTTCTGCACTTAACTATCTATTATTTATAGCATTAACAGCATGATATCTGCCTTCTTTTCAGCACTTGGACTGTCTAACTCGATGCATGTTTAGTTTTAAGCTTTAACTTTAACCTTTGTACTTTAATACTTTTAGAAATTAACCCATTTCAACACAATGCTTTGAATAATGTAATGATTCGAAAATAAAACATGTTTTGATTGATCGTCTTTATTTTACTGACGCGTCAAACACTGCAGTATCCGTGGTCACATGACAGATCATGGAATTTTATTAATTTGATAACCGACCTCCATGCAGGGTACATGCCAACGATTTTATGAAGTTCATATAATTTTAATTTCAAAAGCCTCGCGTAAGATTATTTTATTTCAACAACAATATTTCTTTATTAATAGTTAATTTTCTAAACAATGCCTTACAGTCCCCAACAAACAATTGCGCCCTTTTACTCAGTGGCGTAGCTAGGCGTGGGCAAAGTGGGAACCTCACCCACGACCTCGCACTTAAAGGGGCCTCGCGAGGCCTCTTTAAATAAATAAAAAGATTTGATTTGAAGACAAAACTTTTTTTAAAATCTATATGCTTTTCAATATTCTCCCACCACGCATTTATATATTTTTATCACTATCATGCGAGTAGATATCTCGTGTCAATCTATGTTTTATAAGATATATTAATTGGGTTGATCTTGGGAACGAAAGAAAAGGGACCTCGCTGATGCGACTTCGCCCGCGTCTATATTAGTCCACGCGACGCCACTGCTTTTACTACACGTTCAGATTTACATTGACCAAAATTAACATATATTTCTTCGTATATTATCTACAGACATTCGCTTGTTACATAAGATTCAAAGCATTGGTATGTGAATTGGACTGTAAATCTTGATTGATTCTATAGATATACATTAGCGCTCGAATTTGACCGTTGGGTATAACCCGATATAAACTATTAAATTAGCAGAATCATACTTATTATTTTTATTACAAAAGTACATTATCTCATATTTGAATAACATTTTAAATATAATTTCGTGGTAAAAAACGTGACAACCATCACGAATATTTTTAAACATGAAATGAGCTCGTGTTGCGCTTGTGTGTACCTATTACAATCACTATGTACTTCCTTATTTCTTTTGCCAATAACAATTACTTCTTGCAGTTTTTTTTAAATCTAATTAGCTATAATTGTGATTTTTATCTTCATGCATATTAGCATTCTAGTAGCGCCCTCTGTATTATGCACCCGTCATTATTTTAGTTTTTTTAAATCTTATTGCTTTTAATTAAATGTCTTATATATAATAATAATAATAATCCCAAATTTTATTGGCACTTTCTTTCTACTTCTTCCTAAGTCTTCTTAAAACAGCATTCTTCTGATTTGTGCAAGAGCGTAAACAAAATAAGAACGGTAACTACAAGTTAACTCATGCATGGCATGGCTTGCATGAGTTACCTTGTGGCTACAATGGCATGGTTCCGCCGCTTCGTTCTCATTGGACGGAAACCGCCATCTTTGTTTACACTTCTTGGCAAGTTAGAAAACTGATTATACGTGATTTCTAACGGATTGTTTTTATTTTACAGGGCGAAATGCTTCACTACGCCCTACTTCAAGGGATGCATGGAGTCTTTGTACCTCTACGACGAAAAGGAACAAATAGATCAAATGATCGACTTCGTCGGCAAACGCTAACAGCACACAATTACGCGCCAAAACACAACGAGACGCCATCTACACAAATCAAATAAAAACTACACCACGATCAACTTATCTGTAGAGCTGAATCAGAGCCGATATCTGTTTTTTTTTAATCTTACAATATGTGTACAGTTCTGCAAATTAGTTGCATCATCGTCAGCCTCACGGCCAACAAGTATTGCCAACATTACAAAAATAAAGCAGAGACAAAAGAGTTCCTCCATTGACGTCTGCTATCTATCCTCAACGTATTCTAGTCTAAACGCGACGTAATTTTATGTTCGCAACTAATTATAATTTTGTATTAAGATAAATAAGTAAGGACATATTACAATGTATATTACAATATTTGTGTTACTAAATGTCAAAAGCTTGATTATGTACATTGAATAATTTGTAGGATTTCCAGACTATGGCAGTTTTTGGAATGCCAAGTTATGTCAACAAATATGGCGTCCTTCCAGCTGTTACATCTATCGCTAGCAGATTTTTATGGTCGCCAATCTACAGCAGATTTGATTTTGTCCACATACTTGAATTAAAAAGGGATTATGCCATAGTCTGAAGAGGACTACAGTCACCTCCTAGGTATTAAAATTAAATTCAAAAACAAGTAGAGACGGGTCCATTTCTGGTATCGATGCTGGTCATCTAATATTTTATCTGTCTCTAAAAATCCGACTGACATTGTTTTTTTTATTTATTTGTGACGCATTCCATTCGCAGTATTTTGTAAAATACTTACGCTTTTTAAAATACATTGATTTCATTATGTTTTATATTTAATTTTTATGTATAAATAGCCTTAAATAGTTTTATGTTGTACCTATAGAAGAATAACCTGATTTAATAATAATCTGTATTTAGTTTAGTACACATTTTCAACATTGTATTTAAACGTATTAGGTGCAATGCACATATTTATTTCATTTATTTTAATGTACCTTTAACGTTTGTAAATATTTAACAATCTAGTTTTTCTTTGACTTTTTAATTACTTGAAAAAAATATGCAAATGAGATTCTATCCCTTTTTAGTAAAATAGTACTAGTTGACATTTAATTTTTTAAGGTTTATCAAGGTGTTGAATTTATTTAAATTTAGGTAAAAAATATCACAATCCGCAAATCAGTTTTCGGCTGCACCAAGCGAAATATTGATTTTTTTTTATATTAAGTTTTATGTGTAAGTATTTAAACGAAAGATTTTTTTTTTGTATTACTTCCGAGCTATTTATTATTTGTTACTGTGCGGTTCGTTTATTGATTTTGAATAGTGCATGGAATAAGATACCCAGTGTTTATTCTAACTCACACGAGCGATTTCTATTGCGTTTCACAAAAAATACATGTTTTATAGTTTAAATTGCTTACATACAACAAAAAGACAGATCTATTTTCTGGTTTTGAAGAATCATACGGTAGAATACCATTTGCAATTTTATGAATTAAGAAAATAATATTTTTTTTAAGTTAAATTGGCTTTAATTCATATAGTTTGCTAATCTTGAGAGATAGAAAGTGATCAATATAAAATTTTGATATGAAACGTTTTCAACTCACGTATTTTTTTTGGGGAGACGATAAAAATCGTTCGTGTGCTCGAACCAACTTCAATTAAGTAACTCTAAGTTGCGGTTTATATACTTATTTTAAAGTTTAGCTCCGCCATTTTCTCTGTGTACGAATCTCATCTTTTTAGTGTCTATTAGCGTTTCTTACATCACACAATATACATCATGTAAAAAAATGGTGCCAATTTATGTCCAGGTGACACTAGAGATAATTAGTTAATTATATTTATATTAAGGTGCTTTTTCATCGATGCAATTAGTTTATTTAGTTTGAGCAAGTGCTAAACAAATATCATTATTCTCATTGAAATAAACAAAAATAATAATTCAACTTTTACGGTCTTAAGTAACTAGCGAAACGAAATATTCCAGCTAAGACACCAAGTTCAATAACATAGTTTTTTTTTTTTTGTTAAATACTGTCAATTTGACATTGTGCCTAAAAATATTTAGCCACTTTATGAAATGTTACTTTTCCATTGGTTAGCCATATAATAATACGCCTAAGAACATACACATACAGATAAAGTTTGTTTTGAATCAGTGCAATTTTATTTCATTTTCGTCCTTATTTTAATAACATTAAGTACCTATTTCATTTGTTTAGCACGTGCCTAAACAAGTTTATAAGCTGATAGTCGATGAAGAACATTTACCATATTTAACGATTTGTAGAACATGAGAAAATTATATTTGTATAAAAAATTATGAATTTTAGAAAAATATTATTGTAATTTGTATAAATTTTATATAAATTAAAAATCAGCTAAGAAACGCTACGGGTTACATGAAATATATTTCATTTGAAAATCTATCTGGTATTATTATTAAATTAAACCACCCCATACACACTTATAAAATTAAATTCTTTGACGATTGGCAAATATGCAAGCTACACGATGCCAACATTAAAAAAAATTGCCGCATAAACATGGTGATGTCATATTCTACTTTGAGCCATAGACATTTTTAAAATAACTATATTACCTGTAGCTGTAATGTTGGTACATTGGCTAAATAGCAATGTTGCCAAAACTATCGCGCAGCACCAGGCAGGCACATAGTCCGTTCATAGACTTTGATAATTTGTTTTTTACTTATTATATTCATTTTTTACATGTCTAGGTACAATTTTAAAGTAGAACGATTGTTTCTCACTAACTTATATCGCCTACTTAATCTACAGGCTGACTGTTTGTTAATTAGTGCTCATATGAAACGTATAAAGAAATAAAACCAAAACAAATAAAATAAAAAGAAAACTTCAGTTAAAGTTTTTCCCAAGACTTCAGAATGTATGTACGTCGCGCACTCTCACGCACCGCGCGAGCGCAAGTCATAACTACATGACGGTACGTTGCGCAGTGATCGCGCGACTTGCATGTACTCTCGGCGCAAGTGGTTCGTCTGTCCGTTGTTTTTGTGTTTGCTCAGGATAATTAGGTCAAACGTTTCCGTTCCGTTCCGTTAGTTTCCGGTAGTCTAGTCGGGAGACCGTCCGACTTGCGAACCGCAGGTCCTGGTTTTCGAATCCCGCGGCACGCACCTCTGTCTTTTCGAAGTTATGTGCGTATTGTTGATTGCCGTCAACTTCAAACGATGAAGGAAAACATCGTGAGGAAACCTACATGTCTGAGAGTTCTCAATGATCTTGAAGTCTGCCAACCTGCACTTGGCCAGCGTGGTAGACTATGGCCTTACCCTTCTCGCAATGAGAAGATGGCCCGTGCCCAGCAGTGGGGCAGTTTAAACAGGGCTGATAAAAAAAATAGGTCAACCACGAACCACCTATTTTGTTTGATTATTTGAAACGAGAACTGAGTACTGAACACCCTGTATCAATATTGCTAGTGTTCAAACAGTCACCCTGTATAATATTCTCTGGTCTGAGGTTGTGATAACATTTCGGTTTACTATAAAGAAAAATACATTTAAAGATAAAATAGTCATTTTAATAGTTCAATAGTTCGTTAAACTAAACTAACACTAATACACTATACACAATTTGAAATAGTATAACTAAAATAATACATTTTCCGCAATAATACATTTTTTACAGTTCATTATGGAAAATCAAATATTTTCATTGGAAAAAATGAGGAAAACAGGAGGTAAACTACGCAACAGCGCGCAAAACACGTTCCAATAAACGAATAGAAATAAATCATCATCATCTCAGCCACAAGAAGTCCACTGCTGGATTCCAAAAAGACCGGCCGGAAGCAGCCTGCCACCACAGCAGCAGCCACTTGTATGAGGTGGTCTGTCCACCTTGTGGCTGTCTTCCTACGTTGTGTATATCGGTACGATCGATGCGATAAAGAAAAATGTTTTTATAAAGTTAAATAGGCGAAATCAAACACAGTCTTACAACAATCACAATTTTTACATAATTACATATCAAGGGTTTACCAGACAAAAAACTCTAATAACAATATGTTGTACGACACCTTGAAAAAACGTTATATAAACACTTAAAACTGCATCCTTATCGGCTAAATAACTCTGAAAATAAACTTCACTGCCTAACGACAGAAAGACGATCAGTATTGACGAATTTAATCACGATTTCTAGAATTGAGCTTTCGTAAATTAAATTCGCATGAAAAGCAGACGATAGGTTATTTAGAAATACAATTCATTCAAACTAATGAATAATTAAATTTTATTAATTTAACTGCCAATATTATTATTGTGTTATTTTTGACGAACTAAACGAATTGACATGTAGTTACATTGGATAATCTAACACTTTCACATTTTGGTACTCATCTGGTTAGAAGAGGATTATATATATAATTATTTCGAGCACCGCATTACCGCATTTCCGCATTTCGGTAACGCCACGTCAAAATAATCGATTGAACACATTCTAATTTTAAATAAATGTACATTTTCAAATGTACTTGCCACTCACGTCTACTTTGAAGTCGAAATCTCCGACTATAGTCTTAACAACATTCGACGTTCTTTTTCAAAGGAGCAACGTATCGGCGGAAGGCGTTAGTAGTCCATAGTAAATTGTACGCGCATTGTTACTAAATAATCAATCTGTATTTTGCAGATAATAGTAATAATATACATTTATTCCTGTCTACACTTATATACAAATTTAAATATTAAATGTCTAAAATAGAACCAAAATAACAGATTTTATTCAATAATGGCACTGACACGTAATCAAGTAAGTATACACATTAAATGGCATACGAATATTACATAAATGATATGAATATTTTAATAGAAGAGTACCTAAAATAGTATATATACAGAATCACAGGTGTTATTGTAAAAAAATATAGACATAAGGCGCCTGGAAGAGGGTGCTGCAACTCGCTCCCGCACGGTATTCTTTTTAAGACAAAATTATTGAATGTACTTTTAATAATCATGCGGACTTCAATCTCATGAAAAAATTATAATAAAATATGTATTTCGAATCAATTTTACTTTATCATTTATGATATATCCTTACTATTAGACATGCGGCCAAAAGCCGTAGGTGGGATCGGCTGCGGCGGCGGCGGCCACTTTGAGATCAAGTACATACTCACCTAAAGCGAGTACCAATTAGCCTATACAGAGCTGAACCGGCGCTTTGCACGGTCACGCCTACTGAATCTGCTCTAGCAGTTTGTATAACAGCCTTCTGACCATACGGGTCCCTCTGGTGGTAGACCCCTAATAATAGAGATGGCCTCAGACTGCTCTGACGTTGAACTTCCACAGACAGGAGCTGGAATGATAACAGGGCTTTCAGCAAGAGGTCATCTCTCACCGTTAGTGTCGGAGGCGATAAACTGGATGGACCAGAGATTCAAACCCACAAAAAGCACGAAGTCTGAACCCCTAATTAAAATAGCACTAAGATCTGCAGCTGCCGCCGTTACTGAGCTGCACCCGGGAGCACAGCTGGAGATCGTGTCGCGCTCGCCCAAAGAGTCCATCACTAGCATGACAGATGATGACGAGTGGTCGGACCTGGAGGGTAGTGGCAGTGTGGCCAGCGGCCGAACTAGTATTTTGCCCTCCTCTAATAAAGGACCAATACTCTCAATGGAGCATGCCGGTAAGCGAGCTAACCAGCTTCTTCAAGCTGGAAAGGAATCTCTTGAGAGCGCTGGAAACATGAAACGGGAATGCAGAGCGGTCGCTGCAGACTCACTGCAGCAACTATACGACATGGTCCTGGCCATCTCTGACTGCCGGTCTAGACACATTGTAAATTTGGAGCAGGAGAGGAAGCGATCGGCAAAGGAACTGGTGAGGATTGAGCGGCTCCAAAACAAACAGATCTCCGAACTGCAAAAGGACCACGCAGCAAAGATAAAGGAGCTGCTAGACAAGCAGGATGCCACATAAAGTATCTGAGTCGGTTCTCGGTTGGCTTAATTTCGAGCTCACTGACCCACTAAAGGCGATCGGCTCGATTCAGGACCGGCTCCAAGCAATTCAGGATCAGGTTAGAGGTTAGGTTAGGTTGGGATGCTAAATCAGGTTACCCTCTCATGGGGTGCTTAGGGTCGGTCGCCTCCACGTATGCTCGACTACTACTATTCACCTCCTTTTGGGGGGGAAGAGTAGTCGTTGGGTTGGTGCACCCTAGTAGCACTGCTAATAACTTCTCTCCTTATGGGGGGGGGATCTTGTTAGCAGTGGCAAAAGATCGATGGGGAGAGGATCTTCTTCGAGTGATTCGCACGCGTGTGTGAATCGGGAGTCCAGTTGTCCAGGGTCCAGTTGTGGGGGGGGGATTCTCTTCGTGTGATTCATACGCCTTTTGTGTGAATCGCGCGTTGAGAGTCCGTGTGTGGACCTCCTTGCGCGATCTACACACTTTTGTGGGTCGCGCGATGAAGGCCTGATGGTGGATCGGCAGGTGGCCGATGAGTTTCGGCTTGTGCGGCCGCGTCGGGGGCCCTTTCTGCTCGTCTCTTAGGGGGCATAGCGGACTTGGGTCCGACGCGGCTTGACGAGCGCGAAACGGGAGTGGTGGTGACTTCTCTGCGCGATCTATTCGTTATTCGTCTGGATCGAGCGGAGAAGTCACAGAAGTAAAGACGAGGGATGGAACCTTCTTCGCTTGATCTACACGGTTTTGTGTAGAGCTCACGCAGAAGGTCGAGTGGTGGCTCAGCGGGAGCGGAAAAAATTTCGGCTCGTATAGTCACGTCGGGGGCCCTACGCGTGCCCGTTAGGGCAACGGGTTTTTGGGACCGACGCGACTCGACGAGTGCGGAATGGCATGAGGGCTCTCCGCGTATCCCTCTGAATAGCAGAGGACACAGCGGTTTTTCCGCCAGGTACTGCTGCAGGCAGCAGTACCTGGCGGAAAAACGTACAGAGGCAAGCTCAGAGTTGGAGAACCGAATGCTCGGTTCCCAAAACATCTTGAAACATCTTGTCAACTCTGAACAGAAATGCGCATTTCGGGACTGGATGACTCGGTCGGTAGGGACGAGCTGGCGGCAGTTATTGCCCAAAGCAGAGGCTGCCCTGTGGAGGCCGTTAAGGTCGGAGAAATCCGCCTAGCCGCACAGAGTGCCGGTTTCGCTTGGGTTCGCTGCCCAGTTGAGGCCGCGAAGAAGATTCGCGAGGGAGGCCGCGTTTTGGTCGGAAGGTGTCGGCGCGAGTCACGGTGCTCGAGGCCAGGCCAATGCAGTGGTACCGCTGCATGCAGAACGTGCGCGCGCACGTGCGCACTCAGTGCGCCGCCGAGGTTGACCGCAGCGATGCTTGCTATCGCTGTGGTAAATCTGGACACAAAGTGGCACAATGCACTGCAGCAGCGCCGAAGTGCATGCTGTGTGCAGCGGGAGGCAAGCCGGCGGAGCACCGAATGGGCGGAAAGGCCTGTTCTCCCTCGAAGTCGAAAAAGACGGTCAAGGCAGTCGCCAAACCATCCAACACAGCTCCCCTCTCACAGGGGCCAGAAGGGATGGAGATAACGACCATAGCCGATTAACCACTCTGCCGCCGCCGTACAGGACATGTTTGTCCAATCGGTGGCGGAGTGGTCGGTAGAGGCTGCGATGGTCGCCGAGCCGTACTTCGTTCGTGTTTGGCGTGGGGGTGCCCAGCGACTGACTCTCGAGGAGAAATCCTGTAGGAGTGGGCGGCGAACAACAACCTCGTGGTTCTCAACCAGGGGTCAGTGGAAACCTGCGTGCGGTGGAACGGGGGGTCTATTGTCGATTTGACACTGGCCTCCTCTTCCGTCGCGAGCATGAGCATGGTCAGAGGGTGGAGGGTAGTGGAAGAAGCGGAGACTGCGTCCGATCACCAATACATCCGGTTCGACATGGACACGTCTTCCGCTACTGTGCATGTTCGCCGCTCCGGGAGGTATACCCCTATGCAGCCCAGATGGGCTCTGCGGACGATGGACAAGGAGGCGTTGCTGGAAGCCGCCATTGTCCAGCCCTGGCTGACCGCACCGGCGGAGATGGGAGATCTGATGTCGACGAGGAGGCGGAGTGGTTCCGGACTGCTATGTCGCAAATTTGCGACGCCAGCATGTCCCGAGCTGGACTGCCTCCTCCTAGACGTCAGGTGTACTGCTGTACCGACGAGATAGCTGCTCTGAGCAGTTGCGTGGAAGCAAGACGTCGGTACACCAGGCAGCGTCGACGGCGGCGAAGGGACGAAATTGCTGAGGCCTTGCTGTACAGCATATACCGAGACGCAGTGCGGGATATGCGAGTAGCCATCAGCAACTCTAAGGCACGTTCCCACAACGAGCTGCTGGAGACACTTAGCCACGATCCGTGGGGGCGCCCATACAAGGAGGTCAGACGGAATATCCGTCCATGGGTGCTACCCTTGAACGAGACCCTCGAGCCGCATCTGCTGGGGGAGGTTGTGGACGCACTGTTTCCGAACAGGGCGGTCTTTCATCCTCCGGCAATGGCACCTGTTCGAGTGGAGGCCGAGGAGGTACACATACCGATCGTTTCCGAGGGAGAGCTCTGGGCTGTTCTTAGGCTCAAATCCAAGAACAAAGCCCCCGCGCCAGATGGTATCCCTGGACGGGTATGGGTCGTGGCTCTGGAGGTGCTTGGGTGCTTGGGACCGATTCCGTAGGCTATTGGATGCCTGTCTGAAGAGTGGTCGGTTCCCAAGGCTGTGGAAAACGGGCAGATTGGTCCTGTTGAGGAAGGACGGGCGCCCAGGAGATTCTCCCTCTGCGTACCGCCCCATTGTGCTGCTGGACGAGGCCGACAAGCTGTTCAACGCGTAATAGTTGGACGTCTTTTCCGGCATCTAAATGAGGTCGGTCCGAACCTGTCGGACGAACAATTCGGCTTCCGGGCGGGCCGTTCCACGATTAACGCAGTCAAGCGTGTGAAGGCCCTATCGGACGAGGCGGTGGCCCAAGGTGGCGTGATGTGGCGCTGTCTCTCGACATCGCAAACGCCTTCAACACGCTGCCGTGGGTCTGTATCGAGGAGGCACTGAAGTTTCATAAAGTGCCGCCTGACCTCATCCGGATTGTTGCCGTCGCCTACCTCTCCGGGAGATTCGTCTCGTACACGGGGAGGGAAAATCGACAGCTGCGGAGGGAGATGTTGTGCGTAGTACCACAGGGTTCGTCTCTAGGGCCGATCCTGTGGGACTTCGGTTACGACTGGGTGCTGAGAGGAGCTCTCAATCCGGGCGCCAGCGTGGTCTGCTATGCGGTTGACACGCTTGTGCTCGCCCGGGGCGAGACCTACGAAGACGCTGCCCGTCTTGCCACAGCGACGGTGGAGCAGGTGGTGGGAAGGATAGAGGTTAGGACTCCGGGTGGTGCTCAACAAGTCGGAGGCCTTGGTTTTCCATGGCCCCCGATGGGCGCGTCCAAGGGGTGCCGTCATCTCTATCCGCGGGACGCCCATCGCGGTACAGTCCTCGATGAAATATCTTGGACTGTATCTCGATGGAAGGTGGAACTTCCGCGAAAAATTCCAATAAATAAATAAATTAATTAATTAAAAAACACTTCGCGCGGTATGTCCCTCGGTTTATCAGTGCGGCGGGTGCTTTCAAGCGCTTGCTGCCGAATCTCGGGGGCCCGAAGACAAGCAGACGACGCTTGTATCTCGGGGTAGTATGGTCCATGGCGCTCTATGGAGCGCCCGTATCGGCGGACGCCCTAGATGGTCGGAACGCTGCCCTCCTCAAGCAGCCGCAGAGGGCAATGGCCATCGGGATGGTACGCGGGTATCGTACTATCTCTGGCGAGGCGGCTTGTCTATTGGCCGGGTCATCTAATAAGAAGAAGAATAATGCAATAATATTGCATTCGGGTAAGAATAATGAAAACCTTAATAGATGTTAGAACTAAAAATAAATGTAATGATAATTATGATCTACTTTTTGAAATTTGCAAATTGCTACCAGTACACTTAAAATTTAAACAAACAATACTATTAGAAAACTTTAATAATGACCAATTTTTAAAAACCTATTTCAAGGGTATGTAACTAGAAGTGTTAAAAATAAAAAGTTATCTGTCCCACACGCAATTAATTATTATGGGAAAAGAACTCGTCACTATCTCATACACACGTTTTTAAATAATTTGCCTAAAACTCGATTACTTACAAATATAAATAAACAGGAATTTTAAAAATGTATAGCCACTGAATTACTAGAAGAGTTACTGAAGTTGATTTAGATAAACAAACTAGGAATAGTATAACTAAAACTCCGAATGTTGTATGTTGTTGTTGTTATGTGTAATGTTGTTGAATGTACATATAGTCTAATAGAGAGCTTATCTGCGAATAATCTTTATTTATTTATTATCTCCCTGGGACTTGGAGGCGGATGTTCATGTGAACATGTACGCATGGCGCGCTGGACTCCGCCGCCGCGGACAGAGTCCACCACCGAGGGTGGTGAACCCCACTTTCCACCGAAGTGTGGAAGTTCACGCTCGACGGTCGATGGTGAGGAAGTGGAAGGAGCGACTGGCCCAACCCAGGGCCGTGAGCTGGACCGTCGAGGCTGTTCGGCCTGTCCTGGAGGACTGGCTGGACAGGGCGCGCGGGTCGATTACCTTCCGGCTGGTGCAGGTGCTTTTCGGGCATGGTTGCTTTGGGATATATCAGTGCCGTATTGCTGGAAGGGAACCGACGACCGCGTGCCACCACTGCAGCTGCGACGAGGACACGGCGCAGCACACGTTGGAGGAGTGAGCGTCGTGACCTCGTCGCAGTTGTAGGGAACGATCTCTCTCTGCCGGCGATGATTCGATCAATGGTCGGAGAGTGCATTATGCTCAAGAAGAAAACAGCAGAGCGCGAGCGAGAGGCCATCACGGACTTAGCGATGCGCCGCCGTCGACCTGAATATGTGGTAGATTGATTTGTTATTGAATAGGTTTTGTTATTGAGTAGGTATTTATTGCAGTAAATGAGCACCTCCACAAACCATTTGTGGTTTTCAGGTGTTAAATATGTGTATTTTATTTTAAACTTTGTAATTATGATAAATAAATGTTATAGAAGCGAAAGTAACTCTGTCTGTTTGTTAACTTTTCACCAGCAAACAGCTGAACCGACCGTTATGAAACTTGATACATCCTGAAACCGGACATAAGCTTCTTTTCGTCACGCAGGTGACAGCTAATACAAAAATAATCGTGCTAACGTAAAAAAATAATTCACGTTTGGTGTGATCAAAATAATAGATTAGAAAATAATACTTTTATAGAAATATTGTAGAAGCTTACATTAACATTAACATAATAAATAAATATTTAGATTAAGAGTAAATTACGTTTTTTTATACTCATAGTCTTTATTGCTCCTAAGTGTACATACTTTGTTACAGTTCTCACGAGCCTGACATGACATTCGCATTAATATCAAAGTACATTCCATAATTCAAATATGTAAAAGTTGTCGCGTGCGAGCGAGACAGCGCTCACCACATTGCCTTAAAAACTTTTATTTTACTTTACAGTGATCCTTTAAGAATCGTTTATTTTCATTTTTAATAAAGTTTTGTGCCTTTTTAAAATTTAAATAAACTCATA
This sequence comes from Lycia hirtaria, assembly GCA_947563715.1. Taxonomy (NCBI): domain Eukaryota; kingdom Metazoa; phylum Arthropoda; class Insecta; order Lepidoptera; family Geometridae; genus Lycia; species Lycia hirtaria. The sequence goes on from OX387384.1 coordinate 16,881,376, forward strand.
TTTTTCTATTTCATCGAACTTATTTCTAAACAAACCAATATAAATAATGTATTACAGCATTCTTTCAGCCACTTATCAAATATCTAAAAATTTAAATATAATCAAAATTAACATAATTTAGAAAAATAATTTTATTTGACATTTTAGTAATTATTAGGAATAAATCGTTTTAACTAATGATAATAAAGAATTTAAATGGGTTTTGAAATTATTAATTTGAATAAAAAAATCTTGGTAAAAATATAATTTTGTATTTACCTCTTATTTGTTATTAGACGATGAGTTATCACCTCAAGTCGATCAATAAAATACTACTTAAATGTTATCTACACATATCTATCAAATATATATCACAATCTATACAAATTATTTAAAAAAATAATTCTGAATTATCCAAAACATTGTTAGGAGACGGATAAACAAGTCTTTATAAGTCTACGTAAACAAGGTTACACAGAAAGAATATACTAAGACGAAAGGAGTTCATTGTACGTAAAATTTTGAATAGGGCTACACTAAGTAGCTAAGTATGAGTAACGTCAACCAATAGCATTGCTAGATTTTCACAAGTCACTTTATGACTATTATCTAGCGATACTATTGTTGGATATTCTCACCGTGTAAATGGGGGAACAATCTTTACATAAATTACAAATATTTAAACTGCATAAAGGACACATTCTCAAATTTCCTATATCTAAGTAAACAAGCAGTTAAAGTTGTTAGCGTTTAAGTTATGTATGTCAGTTTTAATATTATAAATACAGTAATTTATTGAACCAATCCTGCTATAACAGAGAAAAAAAAACCGCAGCAGAAATGTATATAAATAATCAATTCCCGATATGTATTACAGGCTCTTAGGTTCAGATTTTTTGTCGTGTTCGTAAGGACTAAGTTTGTATGAAAGATTTTTTGAAAGAGTTTGTAAGAAAATCATCATCAATATAATTGTTTTTCATCACTCCACGATTACTCGGTTGGAACCGTGAAGTACAGCTAGAAAATAATAAAAAAAAAAATGATATGTGCAATAAGCTCCTCTGGACTTAATACCCTTTTTGTATACCCTATATACAGCGACACATCCCGAATTTATTGAATATAGCTGTCTTACTTTCTCTTTAGTGTTAAAGAGAGAGAAACAATGTTAACGACCTTTTCTACATTAACATCTGTCGCCATGTTCCAAATTCGATATTCTACTATACACACAATAAATTTCATTGGTATTTTTTCTACAAGACTAGTATAAAATAGTAAATTTCTGCAATCGATATAGATCGCATTGTCGTAATCAGAAAAACAAAACTTCATAGTCAATTTGATAACGTTTAACCGATCTGTCAAATAAAGACAAAAAATTAAAAAGTTACGCTTAAACTTGCCGCGTAATTTATTTCCGTCGAGCATATAGAACTAGAGATGCCAATCCGAAACGTTCTCTCCAAAGCCACCAGCAGGTTTAGACAAGTGGCAAACGTTTCTATTTCTACAAACGCTTACGCTTCAAATGTTACAAAACTGTGACGTGCCGTCACGTCACATCTCGTTAGCTATATTTTACTTTTTCACAAGTATACACGACAATGGTCGGAGTGTAACTAAACGCGAGAGTGTCCTACCGTGTCCTACGCGTATCTACTTCGCTCACCTAATTGTTTTCTTCGCAGATTATCGTATTTCCATCTCCAGTCTTACATGCTCAAAGTTTCTGTCACTCTCGACAGTGACTACACATGAAAATATAGTTACATTAGGAATAAATTTTGAAAATTCCATACTTGTGAAGTCTTCGGCGGCTAAAAGTCGTCGAGACAAAAGTCGAAATGGTCCTCCATCACTTTGTACTGCTCGCAGGAAAACCGCATGCACTTCGGACACGTGTACACCTGAAAATTATAACGTACATGTTACTAACGTATTACTAGCGAGAAAAGGATAGCGCTACACTTACACTTAAAGAGTTCGAAATCGTCCGTCTCGTTCGCACATACCAAATTTGTTTAATAACAGACTGAATGAGTTTATATAAAAGTTCTTCACTTCACAAGAAATATCACAATTTTTTGTCAAAAATCTCATTTTAATCAAAGTTAATTTTCGTTCGACGAACTCTGCGAGAGATCTAAACACAAATTGAGGATCTAACACTACAAGTCACTTCGCGATATGGTTAGTGTTCCACACTTATGTCAGTCATACAAACATAGATAAATATAGATTCATACAAAACACGATCATGCCAATAACACACAAAATAATTCTCGGGCTAAGAACGAAACTACGTACAAAATTATACACGTAATTCTCACTTTGCCCTTCAGTTACAAATTAGTTTTAGTTTCGAAATGACATTTATCTACGCTTGTTAGTTTTCACTATGATTAATATACTAAATAAATTCAAGCAGATAGTGTTTATTTTTATTACGACAAAAACCAAACGCACGAAAAAACAAGTCTTACCAACGGATCATTATTGTTTTAAGAAAATAATAAAAATAATGCATAACTATAATACAATTCCATATTTATATTCAGAGTGAATCATAATACAAACATTATACATGGTTGAAATACTGAAACATGTATGTCAAAAATGTTAAAATGCATTCAATAGTCTAAAAAATGTTTTATAATTTCTCTTTTGCTTTCTTTTTAGATTATAAGCAAAATGAGTGTAACCCCACGTTACTAGTTTCCGTGGCTCTATTGGTACAAGCGTCTCTGGCACTGACGGGAAAGGTGCGCATCAGATTCTGAGGTTAAGTCTGAGGTCATCTCATTATTTGTTGTGTGTGAGTGTTGATTTCATAGACATTCGCTCGCTTTCCTCGGTTAAACAAGTATCCCAGTGTACTAGCGATGTTTTAATGTAACATATTCTGAAACAGCAACCACAAGGCAGCCATTTTAAGTGGGACTACATAAAAAAACGTATTTATTTTTAAATGCAACAATACATAAATATGTAAATATTAAGATCAACTGTTAGCTATGCAAGTATCTATGTGCTGCTGTAGCAAGACCAAGGTCTTGAAGGGCTGGTCGCAAACAGGGCAGTCGAAACGCAGCGGCGGCGGTGTTTTCTCTTTCGGGGTCTCATCAGCTTTCTTCTCTGCTTCCGCGGCATTCTTAGCTGGAGTCGCCACTGACGCTATTGGCTTCTTTTTGGCGACCTTATTTTATGAGTGATACGTTACTTCATACAGATTTAGTATATTGACGTGAATTTGTGTTTACATATGCTTCTTTAGTTGGAGACAAGGAAGCTCAAGCACGCAAGAGAGAAAAGAGATATATTATTTCAATTGTAAGTATATAGGCGTGTTCACCGGGACTCATATACTATTTTATTCTTTAGAGAGATGAGGGGGGGGGGGGGGGGCTGGGGGGTTAGACAACTGGCATTCTAATTTCGTGAGTGAACGCCAGTACAATAGATAAGCAAATGTATTTGATTGCCATTAGCTAACGAAATGTCACGTGACGGCACGTCACAGTTTCTTAGCATTTCGAAGCGTACACGTTTGTAGAAATAAAAACGTTTGCCACTTGTCTAAGCCTGCTAGACAACACACATGACCATGCCGGCGGGATCGGATTGTATATCCAGGACCGCCTCGGGACGGGATGTACCATCCATCATTCTTCCACGCATCTCCTCACACAGGGGACACTATATCTAGAACATATATATATCTCCTGTTTTTAAAGAAAAAAATCACGTCTGTTGAGTGACATTTGCAATACTCTTTTGAATAAGACCGCCGAATGCGGTTGAAACTATAGTCGGATATTTCAAGTGAGCATCATACCGTGTTCCCCCCTGTGGCGCTGGCGCTGTGTTGTGGGCTGGATGGCGCGCGAGCTGCGCCCGCGCTGCTCCGCGCCGCCGTCGCACGCGAGTACACAGTCGGGTTAATACGGCGCACCTCTTGCAACTGGAAAGGAAACGTATCAATAATTTTAATCATTTCACTAACATATAAATAATTTCAAACACAAATTGACGTTTACATATTTGTAGACGGATCAAAAAAAATCACATCCGACGGGACTTGACAGCCACAGACGTGTCACGTGGGATATAGGAAACTATCGAGCAGTCCTGAAAATGGGTATTTCAATTTATCAATTTATCAGAGGGATAAAAACTTGTAAAACTCATTTTGTACACCATATACCTACTACAATGAAAAACAATAACTAATTATAACAAAATAAAAGAACACCAAAAAGAGGATATAACATGTACATGATTTATTTTTCTACATTAAATAGATCTAGTTAGAGCACCAACTCGGGTGACCAACAACACCTGATGCTAGGCTCACAGGATAAAGCTCGTCGATCTAGAAGATATCTATTCACTCTAGCCTTGAAAATTCCAAGATTGTAGTTCTTAGAAAACAGAAATGGCGGCAAAGAATTACATTTCTGTGCAGTACGCAACAATCGTACGCAAATGAATCCTATACAATACAGAATACAGACAGAGAAGCTACTTTACGGCGGTGCTAGAGACGTGTGTGTGTTTTTACTTTATCTAAGTAAGCTCTAATAGACAACGTCTCTGTCCGCCAACTGACCTGCTGCTTGAGTTCCTCGTTGAGTTTCCTAGTCTTCCTGAGGTCGGTCGCGAGCGAGTCCTTCTCACTCGCCATCTTGGAGCGAGAGTCGCGCTCCGCCTCGAAGTCGCTCCTGCGGACGAACACACCGCGTTATGGAACGTGCCTCCTTACTCGCCGCGGCCGGACTAAACAGCCTTCTTTCGCTCCAAATGTATTATAAATAAAGAAATTATTCATCATCATCATTATTATCTGGACATAACTGTAATTGTAAACTCTGATAGATTTGCTTAACGGTTTCACATTGTGTTGACGTTAAATTAATTTAGTTAAATAAATATATATCACTATTTTCTTCGTGACGTAAATGTAAATGTATGCCGTTTTTATGGCAGTCAATGAATTTGAATTTGAAATTAACACGCATCTACATTAAATGAAAAAAAAATAACGAATATGAGTATCAACAATATACAGACAGTTCAATAATTACACACATCCGACGGGACTTGAACCAGCACTATCCCGACCTGGGAGACTTTACTATTTTAGCCAAAATAAATTTGTGCGTAAACACGCAAAAATATGGAATATATGACGAATATGAGTGTATAGATGAGTTGTACACTGACTTGTAGAGGTCTAGTTGTGCCTTCAGTATCTCGGTGTCCTCCTTCTGGTTCCGCAGCTTGCGCAGCTCCCCTTCCAGCGCCTGCAGCTCGTGCCCGCGCGCCACCAGCGCTGACGACAGCTGCTCCATGCTTGGACTCTGTTTAGAGAACAGAACATAACAGGGTTACCTATCTATAACACTGCTCAACAATGGAAAAGTATTCGAAATAATTGAAACTAATTTCTATTTATCTTCTCATACTGAATACAAGTTGACAAGTAAAAGTCATTTATTAGTTTAAGTTTTTACGATACTTGACATTTTCCGAATTTAGTTATTCTACCCTCACTGAACTTGATAATGTTCATATCTATTTGCTAAGTTGGCATCGAATATTAAAAATATTGTTTTGGTTCACTGTTCCATATGACGAAGTGATAAAAAAATTTAAGTGAAAAAAATAATGTTTATTTTATACCAAAATATCTCGAAAATGTGTGAATAATCCCGACAATTTTTGTTATATTTGTGGTGAAGTGATATTTAGTAAGTCAAGGTGTTCTATGTCGCTTACTATAAAGAAGCCTATTCTAACTATTTTAACAAAAACATAAAACACCAGGATAAAAGCTGGGTACCACATTTCTGTTGCAATCCGTGTGCTACAGGTTTGAGACATTGGCTGAGTTGCAAGAAAACATTTTTTATTTTATCAATTTGACATGTAATTTAATGGCATATTTTTAATTTATAAATGACTTTTATTTTGTTTTTCCCTCAATACATGCTGATATCACTTGTAAATATTGTGACACTAAGCTCTATTTTATTTAATTATAACTTTTTTATTGTTAATGTACACAGTGTAGGTGAACATAATAAATAAATAAATAAAAGAAGGCCACTGCACTCATCGAACATCTATTACTATAGACACGACCATAGATGAAGACCATTTCGTTGAAGCAATGATGCTATTTGAGCTATAAATACGCTATTGTGGATATTATGAGGGCGGCGTAAAGCTGCAATTCGATGACGGCGGATCTGCCGGATAAATGCCGTAAGGCGAGATGGTATGCCCGATCTGGGCAAAACAGTTCAAGAGGTTCAAACTCATAGATCTATTTTTTGCTAAAATTTCGTTTATGTAGTGCCTCTGAGTAAAATAGCTGTGACATATGGACGGACAGAAAGACAAACAGACAGACGGACATGGGGAATTTATAAGGGTTCCTTCTAAGAAACTCTAAAATGAGTGTCTTTAAGTAAAATTCTCACCGTTTCCTGCTTAGCCATCGATAATTTCTTGACAACATCGTTGTAGTCGTTGAATATACCCTCGAATATCGAGAGCGCGCCGCGAATTTGACCTCTGAAAACAACATACATCATTATTTTATTATAAAACTAACGTGGTTGTTACACATTTTTATTTGAACAAACGGGTTACTCACATATGAGAACCATATGAACTTTTGAAAAAGGTCGGAGATTTCAGCTCAAAAATAGACGTGAGTAACCCAATATATCCATATATATCATATATATAAGTAACCCAGTATGTCCAAAAAAAAAAACATACATTATTATTAACAGCTATTTCACAAATATAGAAAGTTGCGTTAGTTTTATAAGCAATGGAGTATGCCTATTATTTTTCTATTTTATATTTTTATATATTATCTTACTAGCTCAGAAAAATCACTTTTCACGGCTTAGAACAAGCGTGGAAAAGCGCATTTATCCTCTAGTCGGAACATGGTGAAGTTAAATATTTTTGGTAATTTCCAACCTCTTTGTGCAATACCTTCATAAAACAAAGACTAACATATAAATTCAAGGAGGTTGCTCTTTGCTTATAGAAATACTAAATATTATCTTGAAATTAATTTATGTAAAATAAATAAAAAAATGCACTATTTACTTATATTCTCTAAGATTTTTCTAGATTTTTTAGAATTATACGAAAAAAGTTCGAATGTGTTAAGATTATTAAATGAGTTGTGCCAACCCTACTATAAGAAAAAAATAGCAGTTCATAAGGATCGTCCTTCTTCATCGGGTTAACCTACCCTTCTCACAATGAGAAGATAGCCCGCGCCCAGCAGTGGGACAGTTTCTACAAACAGGGCTGATAAAAAAAAGGATCGTCCATTAATCACGTAAGGCTGAGGGAAAATCACGGGATGTGTAGTGAGACATCACGTGTATTTTTTTTTCGTTGAACGCACGATTGCGAAACCGAATAGCGGCGTGTGACCTCGTTTCGCCGTTGACAATAAAATTCCACGCGCCGCGATGGAATTTATCAAGATAATCTAAGCCCCGAAATACACGTGATTTTGGATACGAAGAAAAAACTTCGCATGATGTAATAATTTTCATACATTTTGATGTAAAATAATTAGCTAAAAACAATGTTATAAAACTCAAATACTCCCGATAAAAAAAAGAAGCATAGCTTAAGCATGAAGCATAGCTAAGAACACTATCAATATCAAATCTTTCAAACAAAAAAACTATATCAAAATATGAACCTTCATCCGTTTGAGAGCTACGAAACCACAGACAGACACATATGTAGATAACACTTTATTAAAAGACCACAATACAGAAACATTAAATACAAAGAGAATAATATTATAGCTAGGTGTTTACAGATACACACGTCAAACTTATAACACCTATATATAGTCTCTGTTTCATGAGATACAATCTTGTAATTTTCAAGGCTAGAAGATATATGTATATATCTATTCAAGATATCTTCTAGATCGACGAGCTCCATCCTCGTCCACACCGTCGCTTGGAATCGTAGATTTATAAAGCGTAAAAAACCCTCTCTTTTCAGGAATTAAAATATATGATACTTATACTGACACGTTAGCGAGCGCGTCGTTCTGCTGCGTCTCGAGATGTCGCTTGACAGCCTCCAAGGCCGACCTGAAGTCTTCCACTGAGCTCTTCTCCACCGCGAGCTCATTCAGACTCAAGATCAGCACTATTGACTCCACGAGGCTGTCCGACAACCTGGAACCGTGACCAGGATCATTTAACACTGTAGCTCGACCATCGTCCGACTCGCTCGCGCACACAATCATACTTGTAGATATAAAATGACTGAATGAACTCATTAAAAATATCGTCCCACAGGACCATAGAAAGCAACATCATAAGTTTTCGACACTGAACCGATTTTGATATCTTTTTAAGTACATATATACTTTCAAACAAAAAAAAAATATTTTCGAATCGGTTTAACGGAGTTATGCAGTTTGTTACTTTTTCACAGCTAAACAGCTGAAACAAAAATTATGAAAATTAACACAGATATTATTTAGGACCTGGAAGAAGGAATTCTCATCGCTAATCAATAAGTAGAAGTGTGTTTAATTATTTATATATTATGTGAGTATATTTTAGTAGGTATGTAAGTATTTATGCACTTTATATGAGTACACCACCGACCCTAACATTTTTCTTCTCTTAACTCAGTCCATCCTAAAGTTGTCGGGAAGAAATCGCTTTAGGAGATAAGGCCACCCATTGTACTTCCAAATATTGTTTTGCTTATTTTATTCTTATAAATTCTTTCTGGCGGTGTGCAATAAAGATAAATAATAGTAATAGTAATGTACGCGGGTGAGACCGTGGGGCACAGTTAGTTACAAATACAACATACCCGGTGGTAGCTTTGTTGAGGAGCGCCGCGAGATGCTTCAGCGTCCGGTCGTAGAGCTTCACGTGTGACGTCAGCGTGCCGCCCCCCGCGCTCGGTTCCGGTTCCGGGCTCATCACACGGACCGGCTGGAACTCCTGTGTGACGGGACACACAACACGGTTTAGCACGAGACCACAAGACTGCGTTTTCCGTCACGTAATTGGATGTTTGTTCTGTGTCTGGGTGTTTCTATACATATTAAGTATGTATTTATGTATATATTTGACAGCAAGCGCAGCGAAGGAAGACCAGCCACGAGATGGACCGAAAACCTCATGCAAGTGGCGGAAAGTCGCTGGATACAAGCGGCTTCCAATCGTTTTTTTTGGAATTCCATGGAGGAGGCCTATGTCCAGCAGTGGACTTCTTATGTCTGAGATGATGATTTACATAAAATAAGAAAATAATGTAATTATGCACTCTATCATTCAAAATCTAGGACTGGGAGAAGAAAACATAGAATGTATGTACCAGCTGCTTCTCTTCCGGGTCATACTATAAAGTCTGTTAATGGACTTGAGGGAAATTGGCGTTTATGTAGGCGATGGGCTGACCCCCTATCACTGCAAGCCAATATAGCATCTTTCCCACTATTCCCCTCTAACCCTCTAATACCCCTCTTCCATCTAATCTTCTAACTACGGTTAAAAATGGCGTCAAACGGCCATAGAAAATTCAGACTTAACTTCATCCAACACAAAGGTACAGAGATCCGATTGACTTAGCAAAAAAAACGAAACGTTTTAATTCTACATTTCTCGTACGGACCGCTAAACTGTGGAATACGCTTCCTGAGTGGATCTTCTCCGATGGATACAATCTGGATGTCTTTAAATCACGAGTGAATCGGTTTTCCACTGTAGACCGTAACATCGCTTAACATGAGGCGAGTTGGCGGTCAAACGTAAATCTATCTTGTGTATAAAAATATGAAAGGAGGAGGTCACCACCAGATAGTTGTGAGTGAGACTTACAGCACAGGTGGACGCTTCTTTTATTTTGTTGCCGAGCTGGTGTATGGTCTCGCGGTGCGAGCGGACCACCTCGCCCATCTCGGACTTGTACTTCGAGAAATCCAACTGAAATATAAACACGACATAAGCACAGAACACTCTGTTAGCCTAGTTGGGTTATAATATCTTTTCATAACACTCTTCCCAGAATATATTTCCGTAATATACTTTCTATAATATACTTTCCATAGTATACTTCCCGTAATATACTTCCCATAAAAATATCATAGATAAAATCTTGTCAAAAAACTCAATAGCCAAGTTTGATTTGAACCTCACCTTCACATTCTCAAGCTCTAATATCTTCAGGTTCGCTGTCTTGAGATCGTTATGCAGCCGAGATATCTTCTCGTTGCACTGCTGTATGTACGCGTCGCGTTTCTCTATCTCGGGGCCGAAGTTCATCTGTAATGTTACAGCCGGTACTAGGTTTGCACAAGTAGACATTCGCGGTTTTATTAAAAACTAGCTGCACCCCGCGGTTTCACCCGCGTAGTCAAGAATAACGGCGATGATGATGATGAGAAATAGTAGCCTATATCTGGTTCCAGGTTCACAGTTATCTCTCTACCAAATTTCACGATGATTGGTTTAGCCGCTAAGTCATGAAAATGTAACAAACGGACAGAGTTATTCTCACATTTATAATATTAGAATGTAAGGATCGATACGTTATTACGAACGATATTAGTTTCTTCAAGGATGGCAATTATAAATTTTTAACAGAACCAAAAGTATGCATCTCTATTGTTGTGTATATTCAGTGTTTATGTAACGAATATAAAAATTCTTTAGTCCCAAACAGCGACATTACGCTCGCAGAAAATTTTACGAGCATATCTAGTAACAAAATAGATAAAACAAATCTTTCTTTACTTTATTATTCAATAATAACCTTGCTCTTAACCACCAACTCGCCTGATGTTAAACGCCAGTTGCGGTCTACGATGGAGCGCGCTTGACTAGAAGGAACCTATTCCCTCGCGATTTGAAGTCATCCAGATTATATCCATTCGGAAAGACCTATTCAGGCCGCTCATGTTTCATCTTCAAACTCGTACAGCAAAGAGTAAACCATGAGTGTGCGTGCAAGAGAGTATATATAGGGTACGTACACAACTCAATTGCTTTTCCATATCTTCCTTCGCGTTCCTCGTACTGTTTAACTCGGCGGTCAGCTCGGACACTTTGGCGGACAGCATGCACTGGAAAAAATACTTTAATATAAATAATTATATTACTTCAAAATACGCAACTCGTTTATATGGATGACACATTTTACAGTTATTTTGTTATAATAACCAAATTATTGAACCGATTTTCATAAAATTCATATGAGACCACCTCTGAAGTATGATCTATAAAACAAAAAAAGAATCATCAAAATCAATTCAAGATGGGCGAAGTAATCGATGAACATACAAAATATATAGTCAAATTGAGAACCTCCTCCTCTTTGGAAGTCGGTTGAAACACATTTTAGGCACACACTTTTATTGATTTAACTATTGATCATTATTATAGTTAAAAATCTTAAACCAACCAATAATAACCAACTTTAAAATGCGCAATGTTGTTTTATCACCAAACTACTGAATCGATTATGATCAAATTGAAATAAAATAACCAAAGTATATTTCAAAGAAAAAAATAATAATTTTCAAATTAAATGACGATGTTATAAGGTAACAAAAATATAAAACCGAATTGAAAACTTCCTTTTTTATGTCGTAACCGACTTAAAAAAGCACGTTTACAATGGCGACAACAGAGTTGGTCAGACACGCACTTGATGTTTTTTTTTACTTATTTGTGTTCAGCCACGCCCTTCTAAGATATCCGTCCTTCGTCTAAAAATAACTCAAGGGCGCAATTTCATATGACGTCAAAACTTGTGAACGTTATTTCACGACATCCTTCCTCACCTCAGCGTTTTTGAGTTTCTCTTTGAGGTCGTCCCTCTCCTTGGAGGTCGCGTCCACGATGTGCTCCAAGGACTCCTTCTGCCACGTCAGCTTCTCGTTATCTGTTATCACCTGCAACCAACCAGTACAATGGAACACTTGCACATATTTTGTTTGTTATGCATATTTGCACTGGCCTTGTGGCTCAGTTGGTAGTATGTCTGCCTGCTGTGCCGTAAGTCGTGGGTTCAATCCCCACCCTGGGCAAACATTTATGTGATGAACATGGATGTTTCTTCTGTGTCTGGGTGTTTCTATGTATCATATGTATATATTTACAACAAAAAAAAAAGGATATAAGTATTCTATCAGCCATCTAGTTCCATAGTACAAGCTTTTGCTTAGTTTGGGCTAGATAATGTTGTGTGAAATGTCCACAAATATTTATTTATTTATTTGTAAATGTAAAAAAAAATGGAAGAAAAATGACAAAGATACAGCGATATCAGTGTACATACGCAAAAATAAGAAAAAAAAGAGAGAGCAATTACGTAGTTTGTGACGTAGTCTCGCTCGCTAAGTGAATGAGTATGCTGTCATATTTTAACTTACTGACCATAACCGCAAATAAGTCGCATTTTAAACGGGGCAAAAAAGAATCCAAATATAGTCTAAATAAATCCTAGTGTATACTTAGAGTTCAAATATCTCTAGCGTGAATAAGCATTATTTTACTATACGGGTTCCTCTTATTAGCTCTAGAACATTGAGCTTTATCTCCAATATCATACGATCGACATCCAAACGATCACCGTCCTTCATTTCCCCTCTAAACGACAATAATTTAACCCATATTAACATAAAGTTGAATTTCCAACGCACCTGTCTCCTCTGTTTCTCGACAAGTTCGAGCTGCGCCGTGAGTCTGTCGATGGTCTCGTCGTCCGGTGACGTCACAAACTCCAAAGCGCTCGAGGGTCCAGACTTGGTTAGGACAGGGTCTGACTTGGTCTCGCCGGTTTCTCCGTTCACGACGGTAGACGTGCTGTTAGCGTCGAGGAGGGAAGCTATGTCGTGCTTTAGTTTCTTGTTTTCTTGACGGAGCTGAAATGAAAAAATAGTCCTTATAGGTGAGGAGGCAAGAAAAGGCCCAATGTGTGCAGAATGGCACCGGACAACGGCGTTGGCGCAGATTCCGTTACATGACGACGGTGGGAAAGACGCATTCTAGAGTAAGACACAAGTATCTATATACAAAAATAAATACAAAATATCCGACTGCAGAAAAGCAGCATTTGCAGTCAGTCCTTACGATTTCGTTACGCTTGATACACTGTTGATTGTAAATTTTTTGTGAGAAAGTATGCGTAAAATCACCATAAAAGATTATAAATGCGCATTCATTAGAATAAATTTAAAAAAAATGTCTTGTTTATTACGAAAAAGTTCGTTGGAAGTTACGAAAAAACGCATTTTTTTAATTTTTGCGTGAGATGTAAATATTATTATTATTACAAAAATATAGCCTATGACACTCAAGAAGTGAAGACGAATCTAACGACACCTCACACATTAAAATCGGTCAAGCCGTTTAGATTGTAGGCGATCATATAGAAACCATAGATACATACATTCGAAAAACAACCCTCCTTACGCAGTCGGGTAATTAATAAACATACAGAACGGACACTCTCCGCCTCCCACTAATCTCGGGTTCCTCACCCCGCTCCTCCCCGCACTCGCCCTATCGTTTGCCGGAGTTTCACGGTACATGTGTCGCGTCTGCGGAACCTAATAAGCCTAATAATAATAATAATTACCGCAGGGGCGGCTTTGTGGCGAGCCGTCGGTGAGTGGCGACACCGCGTACCCCGATGTTTCCCTGGGGCTAAATGAGACCCCTGACCTCCAGCTTGCCTTAACCGGCCGGCTGTGAGGTGGAAACTGCAAGAGCTAAGACCCCAAGCTCCAGGGTGGAAGTGTTAAAGGGCATAACGCCGCTAGTAGCTCTCAGTGAACGCGCAGCACACCTCTCGACACCCTTAGCCACCCACACCGATGTTGCTTCTCCGGCGCCAATATGCGGCGCCACTATGGGGGGCCCATTCAGTGGGTGGCGAGTCATCACCTGCCTCAATATTTTTGGATAATGAGACAAAATAGGCAGGTGCCGATATCTCATTCTGATGCTCCCACACAGAAGTACCTTATCTTACTCACTGTGTGGGAGCATCAGTCAATAAACTAGTTTTATAAATCATAACCATTTCATTTCAATAGCCCCGATTTGTCAAATTCCATATTGTACAATAGTTCCATCATCCATCCACATACCGAAACACTGTATTTTTTATTTTTTTGTAAAGGGCCTCTTAGTGTTGGCTCCACTGATGCCCATCAAAGGTCCGGGCTGCAACCCGAGATTTAAATTGAATAAAGAAGAATAATAATTAAGTGTGTAGCGCCCCTTACAGAGTACAAATGTTTTACTCACTCTTTCAACAAGCTCTCTGGTTTCTTCGAATTTCTCCTTGTGCAGCGTGTGGGTCCTCATCATGTCTTCTTGACAGGACGCGATTAGCAAGAACTGTTGGTGATAAACTTCTTTTTAACATATTACATATGAACAAAATATGTTCACTTATTCACCTACAATTCGGTATGCAAGCACATCGATTTACACCAAAATACCTTCGCTGAGTGACGCTTAAAAGTCCTAAAGTGGCTCCTCTCATTAACCGGCGAGCAAACCGAAAAACTAGTGAAATACAATGAGATGAAACGTATGGATATATTCCCTCCTCTTCCATCTCAGGCTTGTGTAAACAAATGATCTTTGCATTTAAATAATGGTATCTCTTAATTTACTTGCAGTCAGAATACACATTTGCTGCATAATCACTTCCCTCCCCCTGTGCACATACACACACATATACACCCCCTACACACACATATACACCCCCTACACACACATATACACCCCTCCCACACACACATACACCCCTCCCATACATAGACATACCCTCATACATTATTGTCCTCCTTCTTTTTCACACTACACACACACATGAAATTTTGTAACAGGTATTGCACCAATTTTAATGATCTTATACGAAAATACTATCGTAGGAAGTTATAATAATTTGATTATAATAATATATGGCACTAAAATTCAATTTTAATTTTTTAACTCAATTTAGTTCTATGTTTTGTTTTATTAATTCTCAATACTATCTCAATCAATTTAAGATTAATTATATAAATATTTGTATTAGATCGTAATTTATTAGATCGTATTTGCATGCATTGTTATTATTTTTATTTCTAATCAAGGTTGTGTTTATTTCGTGTTATTTATTTTGGACAAAACATGTATGATGTTCACGTCAGCGCAAATGAAAAGTTCACCTGCTAAATTAAATTTTTGGACGCCCAAGATACAGGCCTAGCCTAGTTTGGGGCCCATAGGAATCAATTTTTTCGATAATTTCCTCTCTTTTTAATTGTATTCAATTGCATAATTTGTATTGCTTAGTCAAATAATTATTATTAACAATTATTATTACTAAACTTTGTGTAGTATTTTCTTTTTTGTTTGTTTGTTTTTCGTTTTGTTTTATATTAAGTTTTGTTTTTGTCACTAAAATATGTATATATTTCTAGTCTATGTCTATGAGAAAAGATAGGTTCTCAAAAATGTTTCCCCATTTCACATTCACATCCTATTACATTCAGAATTTAATCTAAAAACTGTGGTAATAACAAACAAAAAACACTTTCAATGATAATTATTTTGAAAATTACATGACCACAATTTTTCGAGATATTGCAAAATATATAATTCATGACGTATCTCTAAAGACTTTTACCTTCTTGTAATATGGTCTTAGAATGGTTCTTCAATGGTTTGATTTTGGTTTCCATAGCCATTGTCTGACAATATTACAGATCTCTACAATAAGCGTGTCTCGACACGTGCTTAGCCAATTATGATTTATTTTACGACGTCTAGTCTAGAGTGCAACAACAAACCAATCCAGTCGATAGTCCAAACAGTCCAGTGTCGAAGACACATCTTTTTTAGACTTCTACCTATACTAAGGATGAGGCCTACTCCACGCCACGAACACGCAAGATACGATGTCTGTCTGTCGGTCTGTCTTACAGTTCAACGGCTGTATCTTAAGAACGTTAATAGATAAGGCTCAAAATTGGCAAGATTGTAGGGTTTCATCATCATCATCTCAGCCATAAGAAGTCCACTGCTGGACATAGACCATGGACTTCCAAAAATACCTATTGAAAGCAGCTTACATCCAGCGTCTTCCCGCCACTTGTACGAGGTCATCAGTCCATCTCGTGGCTGGTCTTCCTACGTTGTAGGATTTACTTTGATGTAAATCAACAAATACTAAAAGAAGACTATTATAATATAGATAACTATTCACTCTGACCTCGAAAATAAGATTATAGTCACCTGTTCCTTCATAGAGTCGTTGTTCTGCTGCAGAGTTTCCTTCAAGACGACGTTCTCGTCAAGCAGCTCCCCGAAGTGCTTCTGTAGCTCCTCTGTGGACTTGTCATCAGTGATGATAGTACTCGCCACCATCATGCTGGCTGGGGACGGCTGCAATCCAATATACACTATTAATGAACGAGTGAGCAAAGCGAACGAAGCTCTCTGCCAAGTTATGAAAAATCAACTACCAAACTTATTGTTCGTCTGTCCGGTATTTTTTTGGATTTACAATCAATTTCAACTAGACTATCTATATTTAATTTTATCTATTCAAGTCAAATCTATTGTTAGTTCATCATCATCATCATCTCAGCCATAAGAAGTCCACTGTTGGACATAGGCCTCCCCCATGGATTTCCAAAAAGACCGATTGGAAGCGGCTTGCATCCAGCGTCTTCCCGCCACTTGTATGAGGTCGTCTGTCCATCTCGTGGCTGGTCATCCTACGCTGCGCTTGCCGGTACGTGGTCTCCACTCGAGAACCTTTCGGCCCCATCGGCCATCAGTTCTGCGTGCTATGTGCCCTGCCCACTGCCACTTCAACTTGCTAATCCGCTGTGCTATATCGGTGACTTTTGTACGTCTACGTATCTCTTCATTTCTGATTCGATCTCGTAGAGAGACTCCGAGCATAGCCCTCTCCATAGCTCGTTGCGTGACCTTGAGCTTCCTTATAAGGCCCATAGTTAGGGACCACGTTTCAGTGCCGTATGTCATCACTGGTAACACACAATGGTTGTAAACTTTCGACTTGAGGGACTGGGGAATATTGGACGAGAAGACGCTTTTAAGTTTCCCGAACGCTGCCCAGCCGAGTTGGATACGACGATTGACCTCCCTCGTAAAGTTGGACCTGCCTAATCGGACCGTCTGTCCTAGGTAAACGTATTCGTCAACAACTTCAAGAGTGAAGTTCCCCACAGATATTGGGGTGGGCACTACATGGGCGTTCGACATAACCTTCGTTTTGTCCATGTTCATTTTGAGGCCCACCCGTTGGGAAATTCTATTGAGGTCTTCGAGCATCGTACTGAGCTCTTCCATCGACTTTGCCATGACTACTATATCGTCGGCAAACCGAAGGTGAGTGATGTACTCGCCGTTAATATTAATGCCGAGCCCTTTCCATTCCAGAAGCTTATAGGCATCTTCCAAACCGGCGGTAAACAGTTTCGGAGAGACAACGTCTCCCTGCCTCACGCCTCTTTTCAATGAAATTGCCTCTGAGTTCTGGTCTTGTACTCGGACTGACATGGTGGCGTTGTTGTACAAGCACTTCAGCACTTCGACATACCGATAGTCAATACGGCATCGCTGGAGAGCCTCAAGCACCGCCCAGGTCTCGATCGAATCAAAGGCTTTCTCATAGTCCACAAACGCTAAGCAAAGGGGCAAGTTATACTCTTCGGTCTTCTGTATCACTTGCCGCAGCATATGGATGTGGTCTATGTTAGTTAAAATGTATAAAACTGTAAAATGCTCACTCGTTCTGATGAGCCACACTTACACTCACAACTAAAATACTGTAATATGAACTTCAACATACATGCATTCAAGTATTTAATACAGGATGTAGTTATACATAGCCTGAAAATTTTAATGTACCTCGCTTTACCTGCGTAGTGATGAAAAACCGTAATGAGATTTCATTATGAAAACTGACGGGGTCCTACTATACTTTAATTAAACAATTAGCCACCACACCGTCGGTTACCATCAGGCAAGTTGATGGTCAAACTTAGATCAATGCTTATTAAAAAAAAAACGTCACAAAAAATTAGTAGAATGTATTATTTCTGTGACACCCTGTAGTGCAGAGGCAAGATTGTAAATGGAGTAGGTACGAATAGGGAAGTCCCTGTGGTACAGTGAGTGCATTCATTATATACATCATACATTTATGACCTACAAATGTATCTTGATAAATTGTAAATACTTTCCAGTACAACTGGTCACTTGTATGTTTTTTTTCTTGTAAATTATTAGTACTTTATTAACCAATATACCACTATTATCAAACGAAATACAATGTGGCACCAAATATATTAACTAAAATTCTTAAAAACGCAAAATTCTACAAGTATCTATAATAAAAGAAAAACAAAATACGCAGCGATATCGATCTACATTCTTGATGCGTACTGTACAGGAATAGATTCTTTGTCGCCATCTCAATTTCCTGATACCTAAAATCTTAGAATTTTCAATGGCTAGTGTAAATAGATATCTTCTAGATCGACGAGGTCCATCCTCGGCCACATCGTCGCTTAACAACTAACTCGCCTGAGTTAGTAGTCAATCGTAGATCTTACATAAAAAAACCGGAAAAGTGCGAGTCAGGCTCGCCCACCGAGGGTTCCGTACAAACTAATAGATAAAAGGGGGAAATCATATATATTTTTTATATTTTCCTTCATAAACCGAAAAATATTTAAAAATCTAAAAAACCTAAAGGTTTTTAAATTCAGCTCTTTCTTATGATACCGTACGTATCATAAGAAAGAACTTTAAAATTTGGACCCTCATCCCTTGCATAAAGACACAATTTTTTTGTGATTAAATTAAAAATATCCAGTTTTCGGATTTTTCCCTATATGTGTACTCTAACACAATTCTTCTTGCCAAATTTCAAAGTTCTAGGTCAACGGGAAGTACGCCATAGGTTTTCATTCCCTTGTGAGTGTCGAAATATGCGTTTTTTACGACAGTAGCGCTCGTGGCGTAGCTTGACTAGGTGTTCCCGAACGTTCACCAAGGTTAAGCAACGGACGGACCGGTCAGTCTTCGGATGGGTGACCGTGTCCGTGTGGGTGGGTGGCATTTCTTTCTGAGCGCTACCGTGAATCGGATAACACGTTAAATTGTAGGTCCCGGTAGTTCAGCAATGGTCAAGCCAAGTCAGAGGCCTTTCGGCGACCTAAAATAACTCTGACAAAAGGGCTGGCCACTCAGTCTATACGAACTTACTTACGACATATTCGGCTGTAACTTTTTTTAACGAAAACTGTCAAATTTTATTTATGTTTCTGCAACAAGAGACTACTAGATACAGGTCTTGACCCCCGGACGGACGGACAGACAGACAGACAGACGGACAACAAAGTGATCCTATAAGGGTTCCGTTTTTTCCTTTTGAGGTACGGAACCCTAAAAAAGACTGCAAAAAAGTAGTTTTTGCTGTCGTAACTTACGATTTCGTTACTGTCTGTTGAGGGTACGTTTTTTTGGAGAAAGTATGCGTAAAATCGATGTAAAAGATTATAAACACGCGCATTCTTTAGAATGATTCTTGTAAAATCACTTGTTTATTGCGAAGTAATAAAGTTCGTAAATATTGTACATTAGATAGCTCCCCGTAACAAGCAAGTGACTGTTCTAGTATTGCTCAAAAGAATGATTCTTGTAAAATCACTTGTTTATTGCAAAGTACTAGAATTCGTAAATATTGTACATTATAATAGCTACCCGTAACAAGCAAGTGACTTTCCCAGTATAGCTCAAAAGAATGCTCATTTAAACAAATCGAAGCGAAAATCGCTTTTGAACAGTCGAGTATTTTGATATAAAAACTGATAAAAAAAGGTTATTATTGATCCTGAAATAACTCATGACCTTTTCCAGATACACAGTAATCTGCTTTATCAAAATAATGGTTATCTCTGTATCTTTAATTTCATTCAGTCAGCAGTAGAAGTGCGTACAAGAGCTTTGCAACCATATTCCACCATTCTCATTCCATTACAGGACAGGAAGCTAGTGGGAACACTACAATTGATTACTTGTTGAAAAAAAGTACCATATAACAACACTTGACTCTAACAAACAATATCACTTCAAAGCTTATTCTTTCGAACACGGACCTCTAAATTGAAAAATGAGTTTTGGACACCTCCAATGTTTTTGATTACCTATTCAATGATACCCCAAACGATGGGGTAGATAAGAAAAAATAAATATTCATCCCCACTTTACGTGTATGTACTCGTACCTGTGTTACCTCAAATATTTTTCCAAAATTTTATTCTACCATTTTGTTGTTGATTGTTTTGTTACATTAATATACATTGGTGTATGTATACACGAACATGTTATATGTACATGTATTAGAAAATACTATATTAACTTAAAATTACAGGATAAAGAAATACTAAATTACTACTAATACTATACTATCGTACCTAATACGTAAACATTGTTAATAGATAGAAAAAATTAAGTGATTTAAGGCAGCACAGGTAATTAATTAACTAAACTTAACTACGGTAACTTATTTTTTTTCTAAATAACGCGCGCATCTATAGATTTTTACAGTGGTTTTACGCATAATTTCTCAAAAAAACGTACACTCGACAACATAATATCAAGCGTAACAAAATCGTAAGTTACACTGCAAAAATTTTGTTTTTCTTTTAATATAGGTATATACTTGTTTTAGAAATTATTTTAACGCCTAGCATATTGCCTTAACAATCGCCTTTGATGGCAATCCTACTGAAAGAAAAATGTGAACAGTTGCAAACATAAATATATGTACCTATATAAATATGAAGTTTGTTTTGCTGAGTAATTAACCTAGGTGTGTTTAACTTGTGTGAGAGTGAGAAAATACAAGTTAAAAAAAAAAAAAAAAAACGAGTATGTCCAATTTCTTTATATCACAATAATTACACCAGTAAATAAAAGAATTACTAAATAGCTCCATCGATATCGGCGATGCGCAAGCTACTAGCTATATGTGAGACCTACGCGGAGGAACACAATATGCTATATAACTCTGATAAGTCTGTTTACATGATTTTTAAAAGCATTAATAGCCGAGAAAACTTGCCTCCACTTACAATCGGTGGTGCCCAACTAGAAAAAGTTGATGAGGTCCGGTATCTCGGACATATGATTACCTCCGACCTCTCGGATCACGCCGACATACAGCGACAGAGACGAGCGATCGCAGTACGAGCCAACATGTTGGCTAGGAGATTCCACCGTTGTAGCGAGGCGGTGAAGACTCAACTCTTTATTAGCTACTGTACGAGCGTGTACACGGTTGAACTGTGGAGCAACTACACGAAGGCCGCTATGAGCGAGATGCGCGTGCAATACAACGATGCGTGGCGCGCGATGTTCCGGCTGCCGCGGTGGTGCAGCGCCAGCGGCATGTTCGCCGCGGGGCGCGCGCCCGGCTGGCAGGCGCTGCTGCGGAGCCGGTCGGCCGGCAATCGCGCCACCCTGCACCGCTCCGACAACGCACTGGTGGCTGCCGTGAGGCATTGGGACGCTAGTCCCCTTCATCGGACGTGGACGGCGTACCACGCGCCTATCACCTAAACTGACTTAATATTGTATATTTTAATTATTCATTATCAATCAATTTAATTCAGTTCATTGCAATTATTTATTTATTTATTTGAAATCTACAGTTAATTTTATTTTATTTAATGTTGTAATTATTTAATTAATTTAATTTATTTCTCGTCGATTATTTCATTTTATTTAATTTTAATTTAATTTTTAATGCTAATGTAAGTTCTATGGATGCAAAACATCCGGAATAAAATTATTTCATTTCATTTTTCATTATTTCATTTCATTTCATTTCATTTCATTTCATAGCTAGCAAACATGGTAACGCATACAAAATCAAAGTATGACTAGCAAACATTCTCCTTATCTTAGAATGTGCCACCAAAATATTTACTTGAGTCATTATCAGTAGGTCTGATAATGACTCAAGTAAATATTTTGGTGCTTCTATAATGAAGTAATGAGATCGAATCAGAAATGAAGAGATACGTAGACGTACAAAAGTCACCGATATAGCACAGCGGATTAGCAAGTTGAAGTGGCAGTGGGCAGGGCACATAGCACGTAGAACTGATGGCCGATGGGGCCGAAAGGCTCTCGAGTGGAGACCACGCACCGGCAAGCGCAGCGTAGGAAGACCAGCCACGAGATGGACAGATGACCTCATACAAGTGGCGGGAAGACGCTGGATGCAAGCCGCGCGCAATCGGTCTTTTTGGAAATCCATGGGGGAGGCCTATGTCCAACAGTGGACTTCTTATGGCTGAGATGATGATGATGATGATAATAAAGTAAGAATGAATGAGATTTAATTTTTTTGTTGCTGTTTCACTTCAATCAGTCACTAGATCTAGTCCACCTTGTCAAAGCTAAATGCCTGTACTTGACTAAACAATACTGCCACTTATAACCAGGACAGAAGAATAACATGAAAGTAAAGGAAAAGTAATAAAACACTTATTTCTGTGAGAAAATGCTGTTGATGAGTAGTGCTGCTAGTAACTGCATGGTTGTTACAATATTATATTGTATTGCGATTATATTGTTTGATTGTTTCTATGTACTTTAGTTATGTGTATTTTTTGTTTTGTTATTGATCTTTTTATGTGTTTGTGTATTTAATTTATTATTATTATTTAATTGATATTATTGATATTCTATTAATTTAATTGTATCGATATAATTTGTTTATTTTTAAGCTATTGCATAGCTTCTATCGCGGGCCTTGAGCGTGGAGACCGAATCCAGAAATTCCGTAACGAAAGTAACCTAACACACCGCGCGTAAAGCTATTATGCAATAGCTTTATCGCGGCAGTCTCCGAGTGCCACACGTCTTTTTTAAAATATTTGATTGTACTTTTCTTCTTCTCTCTCTCTCTCTTTCCATTTTGTAATTACTTAATTTTATTATTTTGATCGGTATTATTTGACCTGTTATATTATTTAGATTTTATTGGCATACTTATACAATTTACCTATCTATATTTATTTAGCAATTTATTATTTTATTATATGTTCATGTAATGCTAGATTGTCGCGCGCATTGGTGTAAACTGTAAGCATGGCACTCGTTTGTAAATAAATAAATAGATCAGCAGTGGTCACTGTGAGTTATTGCGGTTGCTTTAGCCTTTGGGCTCTTCTGTATAAATAAAACTAGCACAGTACAAGATTCACTAACACACATGGGCTTCCATACATACTGGTCACTCGGCAAAACAAGCTTTATTTTCTTCTAGCTGTTGCTCATGCTTTCTTTTTAAAGATAAAGATAAAGATAATTTATTTGCATACAACACGAGAATTTTATACAACAAGTGCATAAAAGATGTTACACTAAATTTAGTCGCTTAAAATCATATTGTGCCGAATTAGGCGTACAAATGTCAGGTAGACAGCATCATGCATGTACGCGCCGTTTGTCTTGGTCGCGCCTATTTCTTACAGTAGTATCAGATAGTGTGGGGAATCGCTCCCGGTTTGTTTTTACAAAAAGGGCCGTTTCTAAAATGTGTGTAAGAACGGAAGTGTAAGAATTTTATACTTTACAAAATAGGGCTTACAACTATCTCTTTTTGAGTTTAAACATTGAACGAATACAGCGTTTCTGCCTTTTAAAAATAATAATTTTATCTGTTGAATTTCCCCAAAAAATAATCCCGTACCTCAAAATTGATTCAACAAATTTCATCTGCAAAATTGATACAACAAATTTCATCTGCATAGTCAATGAGATGTTATCTATAGAGCGGTTATACTCATTGAATACGAAGTTACAACATGGCAAATCTCAGTTCTCATCACTTTCGAGGTTATGACCACCTCATTAAGGCCTTTTAGTATCTTGACCTTATACACATGTCTTGGACCTTGGTGTTGTACTTTTTAAACACACAGGATGGCATTGTCACTGTTCACAAGTCACAACACGCGTCTAACAGCGTTGCTAGACGTGTCGCGACTGAAGACAAGACGGGCGATTACCTTACTTGAGGCTTGCCATGCAGAGCTGGGGAAAACCTATCTACGTATAATACATAATTGTGCATAGTGATGAAATATAATAACATCTAGCCTCTGTCCTTTTCCAGGTTCTAAGGAATCTCTGTGCCAAATTTTGTAACAATTGATTCATGAAATGTGCTATTTTAATTGCGCAAAACTGTGTACAATTTGATAATTAAGTTTTGCTGTTAATCACACAATAAAATTGTCACATGGTATTTCAGTTCTGCCTAATTGTTAAAAGGAGATAAGTGAGTTTATGTGTTTATAAAAGTACTTACTGAGTCCCCCAGCTTGAAACTGGCTTTTAACGCCATACTGCCTTCCAAAGACAAGTCCTTCATAGCGTCTTCAATCTGTGCTTTGTCCAAGCACCCATTCTCAGCACCATTGCATTTACCATTCTCACTGTTCTCTTTCAGGTATCCCATGTCTCCATTACATTTGATGTCCAGGCTGGTACCCGGCGACGTGCCGAGAATGATGAAGGACTCCTCATCAAAGTTTTGTTGATCTGCCATTTTACGGCATCAATCTGAAGTATGATTAATTTAATTAATTATTAGTTTCTTCTTGAGCTAAAGAAGAAAAGTAGATGAAGTGCACAATACTTGAAAATGAATGAAACTTAAAACAAAATATATTTATACTTTCTGTTTTGTCTAGTCAAAAAATAACTAAATAATTACACATTAGTAAAATTAATTACCAACTAAATTTTGTCGACACTCACAAGGGAATCAAAACCTAGGGGGTACTTCTCGTTGACCTAGAACTATGAAATTTGGCAAGAAGAAATGTGTACACATAAGAAAAAATCCGGAAACCGGACATTTTTAATTTAATCACAAAATAATAGGGTCTTTATGCAAGGAAGGAGGGTCTAAATTTTTAAAGTGCTTTAACCGTATCATAGATAGATAGATAACTCTTTATTAAAAGACCAGAGTACACATGGAAAAAGATACATAGAAAAATAAGATTATGGCTAGGTTTTTAATTGGCGGCCTTATCGCTAAGAGCGATCTCTTCCAGGCAACTATGCACAAATTATGCATCAAAATTAATTTATCATGTGGGGTATCATATAAAAGAGCTTAATTAGCACAAGCTAAAACAGGTTTTTAAATATTTTTATGATGTATATTTTTAATTTATGAAGGAAAATATATAATTTACCCTTTTTATCTACTAGTTTGTACAGAACCCTCAGTGGGCTAATCTGACTCGCTCTTGTCTGGTTTTATTTATTAACTACATGGAATCTAAGATGATTAAGCTAAGATTTCTATATTTTGCTCTTACAAATTTTGATATTACTTCAAAGTTAAAGAGTTAGAGGTTCGAAACATATAAAAAGAATCATTATGAGTCCGTAGTTCAATCATCGTCTGTGTACCTCCCACATACCCACATTTTTGAAGATATAAAATGTGAATGAACTTATAAAAAATCTTCGGTTTTTTAACTATATAGGTAACTACATCACAAATACCTATTCAACAAAAATTTCAATTTGATCCTAGTTCATTTTCATACACAAAAATAATTTTTGCATTAATAATTTCTAAAAAATATTTTTATGTATGAAAATTAACTTGGATCAAAATAAAAATTATGTGGAATATTTTTAATGTTGTTTACTAGTATTACAAACAACGATTTTTACAAGTTTATGTAGTCATTTTATATTTTCAAAGATGTGGGTATGCACGAGCGAGACAGTTGAACTAGGGACTCTTAAAACATATAGTAATTAATAGATAAGTAATTTTTTTAAAACAATATTTAAGGGTAGATAAAAATTTCTCCTGTTGCATGGAAAGATTAGTGATGTTATTTAAGATTAAAGATGAAAGTTGTGGTCTCAACTATTTTCTTAGTGATTAATGATTATACGTAAACAATGACTTCATTTGTGCATTGACAGGTAATAATCTCTAAAATTTACAGATATATTGTCGCAATAATTTCGTCATCGAGAGGGAAAAACCTCGCTCACCTACCTGTAACATTTTAAACAGCAACGTTGTTTGGTTATAACTTTACAGTAACAAATTATTATAGAAAAGTACCTTGAAAATAGCACTCAAATTATATTTCGACCTAGAGCTATATTTAAAATAAAGTTTTTTTGATAGTTATGTATGTACCTACCAACATATTTTTAAGAATACGAGATTAACGACTTACCCCTGTTGTTGTTACAATTTGGTGATAAGAACAGCAATTTTAGGGAACTTCGGCGTACCAACTCTATTGATAAACTGATGAATCAGTGCTTCCTATTTGCGAATTGCCTAATAATTTCTCTCACTATTTTCACAGAAATAAAGAAAAAGTAAAAACCCAAAGCAAAGCCATGCCCATGACATATTTTGACATTGTGTTGTGATAGTTAAGTGACATTTAAATAAAGTTTTTTTTTAAATTAGATGTGGATTCGCTTAGAGCGTTTTCCAGTGTCAAGTTATAATTGTGTAATTATACATCCAAAAAAGTTTTAATGTCTAGTCACAATCTATGTCATGTATACGGTCTATAACAGAGATGGAGATATAGATTCCGAATTAGTTCTACCCCCGTATTCAGAAGTCATTCGGATTCGGAATCTATATCTATCTCTGTCATTTCCATAGAATGACAGAGACGGAGTTATATATTTCGAATGAGTTCAGAATACGAGGGCTGGACACGGAGACAGTTCCACTCTGTGGTTCCATTTCTTTGGGTTAGGTACTTGGATGACATATTTTATCCAGTTTTTTTAACATAATAATAAGTACTAATCACACAGTCAAAAATCTCGTCTCCACATTTTTCACAACCACTAGTAGCCATAGGCGACGGTTATTGCTTACCATATGCAAACCGTCTCCTTTTTCATGGTGTATGTAAAAAAAAAACATTTTAGAGGCAAACAACATTTATTAGCATTGTAAACTAAAATTATATCTAAATTAGGAATGTAATTTTAAAGCAACATTTTTAGAGTACACTGTTAATGCATGTACTTATAATTTTGTAGATATACTGAAAATTTGCATAGCTTCATGCTGGGTCACACTGAAAGATCACACAGAAAACGATGATTCTTTCGGTTATTACATCTTGACTTGACGGTGCACCACTGCACAGACGGATACAGCAATAAGTTTGACTTATTCACAGTATGTACTTAAAATATTTACAAATAAAAGAAATACTGTCAACGTGGGTAACTTTGACTCCGCGTCATGCATTGTACACGGCCTCATTTGAAGGTTCTTGATTTCTTTTTCCTCAAAAGATTAGTAGTAATGTCAGTCGCTTTAACTAATATTTTGAGAAAAAATCAAGAATCTTTGAACAAGGCTATGTACAATATTTGACACGGAGTCAAAGTTACCCACGTTTACAGTACAGAAACGTCACTTTGCATCATTTAAGATAGCCCCTAAAATTACTTATCTTTCTTTTTCTTGCATATTTAAATAAAAGTTAAGCAGATAATTTTAGGTATACCTATCTAAACTGTTCAGAGTACAATAAAAAACCGACTATTAAAAAAAAATGGTGTGATAATTGTAGTATTCATAGCGGCAACGAAAATACTAAAGATAACATTGCCTATAATGGGGCCAAAGGCCAAACCTACAGCTAGTTTCCAGTCAGAGCCACCATTTGATGCTGATTTTGTTTTGGTAGATATAACTCTTAAATATTTGCTATGACAGAATATGTTAAAAATTTCTAAAACGGATTTTGTATTTTCAAACTAATGTTATATATTTCTTTATTTCTCCTCTTATAATACATATAGATAAAAATTAAGATAGATACAAATTAAGATAAAAATTAAGTATCTGATACAAATATAAAAAAATATGTTTGTATTTCTGAAAATTACAATTTAAAATTTTAAAACTGTTATCTGTGGTATTGTTTACTTTTTTTCAGTAATATTTATTTAATAAATATTTTTTAAACTTAAAAATAAGTAACATGTTTAATAAAATAACATATAATAACAATGTAACACATGTTTACGAAACCAGGCAAATTTGTGGCATATTCATGTGGTAGATTCAATATCTAATAGAAATGGCAAAAAGGGCAATTAAAATAGATACGATCACATTGATATAGACCACAGAACTCTGACCGTAGAACTCTCTGTTAGGGGTGACACCTAAAATAAAAACGAATACAAAATTACACTTAATCATTATTATTTACACTACAGTAAAATGGCAGCTATTTTTTTAAGAACTGTAAGTAAAAATTTATTACAAATACTAATAAATCAAATCGAAAATTACAGAAGTCTATTAAATAGACTTCTGTAATTTTAGACAGGTAGGTACGGAAATTTTCCGTACCTACCTGTCTTGTGTAAAAATCATGGCGTATTGATCAACAGTCCGCATTTATTGTTTACAAAGCAGACATGCAGAGAAACACAGGAATTGAAAATTTGAATAATAATAAAAATAAAAGTTTTTGTAGTAAATTCAATAAGGAAAATGTGAAATTACCAATATTACTAAGGCAGATTAGTTGAATAAGTTTGAATACTTTTTTTGTAACATTGTACAGCAACTAAAATACGATTTACTGAAATATTTTCTTGAGGTATCCCAATATCAAACTATATTTCTGATTGCTGTTCAAAGTTACAATGAAAGCTCCAAGTTACCCATCTTTATTATTTAAGGTTATATGACAACATTTTCTTAAAATAACTATCATATTAAAATTAAGTATAAAAGCTACCTATAGGTATGATTATAATGAGCAACAGTTCGCATTGAGCTCAAATATAATTCCAGTGCGCGCAGCTTCACTGTAAGAGTCACTAAATTAATAAAATTTTCACTTGTAGCAAAATTAATAATTATAATTTAATAACTGAAAAAAAAAACAACTTCAAAATACGTAATACAATACATATGTACGTGCCTTACTGATCAGTTTATAAAGCTAGGTAAGGTAACCAGAAGCAGAAATAGTATTTTGACCAAAATGACAGTTTGACTTGGCTGGAAGCTATCCAAAAAAAAAAAAAATTAAATAAAAGTAAAGGTACAGGTACACTAATATTATGCTCTTACAGTTTTGCTGCCCGTACTGTGTTTTTGGCAATATTTGTATACTTATATGAAACATTTTTATAAAAGTGTAAAATTTAGCCCCTTGATTATTTTACGTACAAACATTACATAAGCATAATTAAAATACATTTTAAACTATATTATATATTTAAATTATTATTATTTTATTCCATATTATTTAAGTTATCCTTTCACTTAACGAGAAACGAGATCTTTTAGTTTTATATGCTGGTATTGTTTAACTGCTACGATCACGTCTGTCACATGTAAAAATACTTAATAGGTTTTACAATGCAGCACGCATAATGGCGCGTAAGCATACCTTGCGACGTTGATGACACGTAAGCATGCTTTGCTACGCTGATGGCGCGTTAGCGCCTTGTGCACAGCGCTAGTTCGTTAAAATTATGCACCAAAACTAAACCAAAGTATTATGAAAAGGAGGTTGTTTGCGTACTTATGTCACTTTCAAGGCTAAGTCAAGTATTTCCTCGCTAGCGAGTATTTCCTATTTCCTCGCTAGACTAGTGAATTCTGACAAAAGCAGTAACAGTGTGCTACTTCGCTGCTTCTTCGACTTTAATACATAACTAATACAAATAGATTAATATTTCAAGCATTAAATGTATCGTAAATTATATGAAATACGTCACAATGTCATATAAGTTTATCAGGAGTATCATTGTGGCGAAACCGATAATGGAAGAAACTCGATAAAATATTTATAAATTAAATTCTGATAAAGAACATAATCTGATAAAAAAAAGTACACGGTTTACCGACTTTTCAGAGAAACTATACGACTTTGCATAGACTTTACATTATTCATTCTTATAGATTAACTCATCAGGCATTTTTTAGAGGTAGTCGGCGAAGTAGGACCACAGTTCACCTACTGTAAATATATTACGGTGTAGATGATAAGCGCACCTAAACTGGAACGGGTACTGGCTATCAATTAAAGCTGCCCGAACACATCTTTAGTTGATGTACGATCTAGTTTCATATCGAGGGTGGGTGGCTCACTAGAGAGTACCGCCACATTTTGGTTTTCTTTTGATCACTGAAAAAAAGTGGTGTACTTTCGAGTCAAAATTGTTATCGAAAGTGTTAAGTAAATGTTATTTTCTAGTTTACTGCAGGACTAGCAGAAAGTCGGCGCATTGCTATACATTTCTGAATTGAAATGCCAAAACTCCGTACTCAGTGATATCGGTCCACGTTCCTGACGCGTACCGCACGGGAACGGAATTCTTTGGTGCCATCTCCATTTCCTGAGAACTACAATTTTGAAATGTTCAAGGTTAGAGTGAATAGATACCTTCTAAATCGACGAGCTCCATCCTCGGCTACACCGACGCTTAAGGCTAGCTGGTGGTCAATCGTAGATCTATCTTGCATAAAAAAGGTTATTTTTAATTGCTTATTTTCAATTTCCCCCGTACGATATCCTGTCACGAATAAAGGAATTTATTCTCTTTGACCAATTGGTAGTATTTATGGAAGTTCGTCCAGCGTCATTAATACGTAATGCGTAATTAGACTTTAAAGACGCAGTCTAATTTTCAGTTAAAAACATTAACACATACTACGGACAAGGACATAATAACGTCCCATCCCATATCTTTAAAATGAAATTTGACCACTCAAAATGCCAAATATTCGGCAAATTTAGCTTCGCCAGGCCAAAAGTGCAGGCCTGTGTTAAATTTGGCCTCACCGCGTGTTTAGGGAAGCTGGTGGAATTCGAAGTCGGTGTAGAGCTTCTCCACTCGACTGTAGACCTGATCGCAGTAGGACAGCGTCTGCGGTAATACTTCTAGCGCGGCCGTGAGACTTTCGTCTGTGCCGAAGATCTGAAAATATACAAATACTTTTGTTTTCTGGGTTCTGTACTAAGGGTGCGCTGCGGGAGTTTGTTTGTAAGGCTACGGTGTCTGTCTGTCCTACACTTAAACAGCTGTATCTTTCGAACGGTAACAGACACAAGTTTCAAAATTAGCAAGATTCTAGGGTTCACTTTGATGTAAATCAACAAATAATACTTAAACAACAAGTACCTATATTAAAAGAAAAACAAAATACCCGACTGCAGAAAAGCAGTTTTTGCAGTCTAACTTACAATTTTGTTAAGCTTGATACGCTGTTGAGTGTACGTTTTTGGTGAGAAAGTATGCGTAAAATCGCAGTAAAAGATTGTAAATGCGCGCATTCTTTAATATAATAATAAATATTGTATTATAAATATACATATAATAGAATAATTCTAGTAAAATCACTTGTTTTTAACCGTCTTCCAAAAAGGAGGTTATTAATTCGGTTTGTATGATGTTTGTTCACCGATTACTCAGCCTATCGAAAACCATCGCCATGGACAGTCTAGACGAGCTCGAGTGATATTTGGGTATAGCGATCGTTACCACTATCACTTATCATTGAATCAATAAACATCTACAACGCGCAAATCAACCTGAAAAGGTCACACGTGGAGTACATGTGTTGCCATGAAAACCGCTCGCCGGGATTTATGCATATTTTTTCTTTTAACTTCGCGAGAATCCTCACAAACCAATAACACGCGTTGGACTCCCGTTACAAAGGCACGCTATTCGGTGACACATAAGCAAATTGACGTTTGTGTGACCCCTTGACGTCCATTGGAATTCGAACGCTTGAAAACCGCAACGCTTGTCTCGACTGACAAAGTCCGGTAAACGACAGGACGAGCGCGGGCAGCGGATGAGAAACCAGAGATTGACAGGAGGCGAAGTGTCCTTTCTGTATGTAAGTAATATTATTGTCTGCTGTGCCAGTATCATGTTGGATTCGGAATAGAATCGGAAACTATATCTCCATCTCTGTAATTCTGTATGGAAATTACAAAGATGGAGATATAGATTCCTACCCGATTCTAAATCCGACAAGTTGTGACTATATTGAACCAAACTCGGTTGAAACCTGTATAGAGCGTCTTTGGTTGAAATTGACACGAAATTTGAATTGTGCGCATTTAAGGTCAGGGCTTTTTATTTGTGACGGGACCTGGGGAATCCTATGTCAATATTACTTTGACCTCTGTCTTGCTCTCTCATCTGTAGAAAGAACGAGACACGTCAAATTAAAATTGAAGTGAGGCTGCGTGTACGCATGTGGTACAGCCCTACAGTGAGATGAAGTTGACAAATGGTAAAACTATCGTCTGTCACATTAATATTATAGTGTTATAATTACCCGGATCGGTTGCCCAAGGCGAGTAATGTTTTAAAATGTAGGCATGTATGTTTACGGTTAGCAGTTCGTAACATAAAATCGGATCCACAAAAAAATATCGAGTTTATGGACTATCCACGATAATAAGATGTCGCTCTTTCTTCCTTCTCAACAAAAGAAATGGCAGCCGAGAATAAAGTTATACTATACACAGTATGATCCGATCAGAGAGACTTCAGATGATATCAGCATCACCGAATAACACTCACGGAAATGTAAGACGTATCCGATACATGCATGATTACTCACGATGTTTTCCTTCCCTGCTCCGTTCTGTTCGTATAGTTCGAACATTCGTTTCGTTTCGCGGAGTGGAACTAGTCTTACTTGTCACAATGAGAATACAGCCCGTAGCCAGCAGTTCATACTTCACTTCACTTGTCCAGGTGGATAATGAATCAAAAAATCAATGAAGAGGGCTGAGCTTAGAGTCTATGGAATCAGAACCGAAGAGATCCGTAGATGTACGAAAGTGACCGACATAGCACAGCAGATAAACAAGTTGAAGTGGCAGTGGGCAGATCACGTAGCACGTAAGAACTGATTGCCGATAGGGTCGAAAATTACTTGTGTGGAGCTTCGGACGCTCTTGTGGACGCATCGCCATAAGAGCAGCATAAGAAGACCATACACGTGACATGAAGACGCTGGATGCAAGCCGCTTCTAAGAAGTCTTTTTGGAAATTCATGGGGGAATCCTATGTCCAGGAGTGGACTTCTTGTGGTTGAGATGATAATGATGATTAAAAACATTTTAAGCTATTGCATAGCTTCTATCGCGGGCCTTGAGCGTGGAGACCGAATCCGAAAATTCCGTAACGAAAATAACCTAACGCAGTAACGCCGATACAACCAATGCCACCTAGAGGCGATTTGCAGAACTAAAGAGACAAGCGTGATATTTCAAAAAGTCATTAAAAGTTCTGCTATTCATCGATAGATGGCAAAACTAAAAACTAAAAAGTATCACCGCTGTGCCGGTCGGAGTGGGGGGTATTAGGAATACTGCATAAATAAAATAAATAAATAATTATAATTACATAAGTTGATAAAAATGCTATGCAATAGCTTTACCGCGGCAGTCTCCGAGTGCCACACGTCTTTTTTTTGACATCACAATAGAAAGTAACAAGAAATAAAAAACATATAAGCCAGTAAAGGTGGCATGAAGATGCTGGTTGTAAGCCGCTGCCGTTCCTCCGTGCGGTCACAAAGATTGTAACCAACTGTATTCAACCAGCGTGATTACAAACAACCTTGAATACAATAGCATACGTCAGCGGCAGCCTATTCACATGATTATCAACTACTGATTACCGCGGAAGGACGATTTTCCACCTTTAAACTAAGACACATTTGTCACCAGCAAGAACTGCGCAGCTGAAGCATTTCAGACCACTTTCTTAATGTGTATTGCACTGGAGTGTAAATCCCTGCCACCTTTGTTTCCTGAGAACTATAATCTTGACATTTTCAAGGCTAGAGCGAATAGATATCTTCTAGATCAACGTGCATATATCCTCGTCCAAAGCGACGCTTACCATCAGGCGAGATGGTGGTCCAACACGAAATTGGGAAGTGAAAAGTAAAATTGCCATCGAATGCACCTGGAACATCGTTATCGCGACGAGTCCCATGCAACTAACGCTTTCGCTCGTTGATGGGGTTCAAGGGTCAGACAGGGTTTTGTTTACATTTTAATATATATATATTTGCTGCGCCCCGCGGTTTCACCCGCGTAGTGATGAAAAGCGGTGATGTTGATCAAATATACATATATAGCATATTCCCCTTTCCAGGTGCCCAGCTAGCTCTATATAAAATTTTATAACAATCAGTTGAGCCAACAAAGAGAGAGAGAAAGAGAGATAAAAATATTTTCGCCAACTAAATGTTGCATTGGTTGGTAGCATCAACACTTGACTAGACATAGTAGGTCGCATAAAGAACGTTTATTATAATTTACAGCGACATTTCAATTGATTTTAACTTTGGTAATTTGAACATCTGCAATACACGCAAAAACTTCTAACCCATATAATTCCCGATAGATATAATCTGGGTGTCTTTAAATCGCGAGTGAATTGGTTTCTTCTAGGAAAGCGCGCTCCATCGTAGACCGCAACGTCGCTTAACATCAGGCGAGTTGGCGGTTGAGCGCGAACCTATTTCTACATAAAAAAAATGTACATATATATACCCAGGCAAATGCGGTATTTCGGTTATATTCACGATGACTTAATGATTGATTTAATGAGAGAAACATTAGTAGCAATAACTTAATCGATCGATTGTTTTCAAAGGCCACTATCTGTGCCGTCTTTCCAATCCGTGCATGGTTGCATGGAAGAGATCGCTCTAAGCAATAAGGCCGCCAATTAAAAGCCTAGCCAATGTATATTTTTCCGTGTATACTGTGGTCTTTTAATGTTTTAGTATAGAGTTGTCTATCTAATCAAATAAATACACATTTATCACATTTTATATCAAAGTTACATAAAAAGATAATACCGCTAAAATTTGTATGTTTATTATATTTCCTTGCGATTCTTATCTTCTTCGTAGTTCTTCGTTTTTATCGGATGCTTTTAAGAGGTGATAGTGATAGCAATAATATAACATCTGCTCCAATATTAGTACAGTACACGGCATAATGATACTAATTATGTAAGCTGTAAGCCCAGATTTCTCCTGAGTGATGATGAATAATGGTGAAGATGAAGATGAGCTGTGGCCTATGGGTCCCTAGATCGTCACCGTCAGCTATCTAGGTAGCAGTGTTCTTGATCCACCACTGGTGAAACATCACTAGCGTGGCAGCGTTCCTGATGTTCCACGGGTAGAACATCGCTAGCGTGGCAGCGTTCCTAATGCACCACGGGTGGAACATCGCCAGCGAGGCAGCGTTCCTGCTGTACCACGGGTGGAACATCGCTAGCGTTTCATTATAAGTTTCTATAATTCATAGTGTCGATGTTATCTGTTGCTTACCTTCTTCATGAGGTCCGGCCGCGACGGCAGCGCGTGCATCGCTAGCGTGGCAGCTTTCCTTATGTACCACGGATGGAACTCCGCTAGCGTCTCGTTGTATGAGTTCTGACAGGTGGTACAGGTGTTCATATGATCGTCTGAATCACTCAATCGCTTTAGGAATAACCGGATAAAATCTGAAAATAATATTACACTATAAATCTCTCTAGTCTCTGAAGAGAAAGAAATATGGTTGCTAACTTGTTTTTGAAGTGAACGCTTCTTTAGCGGCGTTGGGCATTTTAGGGATGGGTAAAAAATGTTAAACTCGCGTCAGATCGTCGGATCGTCAGACGGACAGTCAGAAACCTATTCTAACATTTCTAACGTTCTGCATTTAAAGTTCACTATTGTATGTACAAGCGCCGTACACGAAGCGTTAGCGTGTTTTAAGAGTATACAGCGCCATGTAGTACGTTATTATAGAACTAACTTTATTATATGAAGTGTTCATAAATCAATATCTTCACACAATATCTTTGGTCAAACCCTTCACGAGTCAGTCTTGTTGCTATTTTATTTTTTAGTTTTCACTTCTGCCAGCACTCCCGGAGTGCAACCCGTTGTTTTTAGGGTTCCGTACCTCAATAGGAAAAAACGGAACCCTTATAGGATCACTTTGTTGTCCGTCTGTCCGTCCGTCCGGGTGTCAAGACCTTTATCTCGGGAACGCGTGAAGGTATCGAGTTGAAATTAAAATCATATACGCAGATCACAACATCGGAACAAATTATACTAAAAGACAACCAGTAAATTTCTGCACTGCAGGATATAGGCTCATCAGCTTCTGCTGCTTGCCTATCATCAAATAAATAAATAATAAATAATTGATTTAGAAACTTTTTACATCAACCATTCTTTTTTAAACTCCAAATAAAAATAATTGTAATACCTGTATGCTTAAACCTCATTCTGCATTTAATGTAACCTACTGTTTTAAAATAGAAGGCATAGACACAGTTATGTTTGTTTTGCCAGATAATACATACTTAGACTTATCTTACATAAGTGGAACATCAAAACTAGCACAATATAATATTAGTTTGGTCAGAATAAGAAGTATAATTGTGAAGTTATTAAGTGCTAGTGAATGCCTACTGGTCTAAATGTAATCATAAAGTTAATAATAACGGTACCACTTAACTGAGTCTGTTCCTGAGGTATGGGAGCGGCATGGGAGGGTTAACATGTAATAGCAAATCTAACACCCGACTTGATTTGATGTACTGTAAACACACCCCTCCCATACCTCAGGAACAGACTCAGTTAAGCGGTAGAGTTATAGATTCTGTACTTCTCCATATAAACTTAATCATAAACAATTACAAGCATGTATAAATATAGATAGATGTAATGTAATATGAATTTCATAGAATTAATTCATTGTTTTAGTAGATTTTGATAAGTGATAAAACTATATTTAATATCTGCCCACCAAGATAACCAATTTGTTTAATACATTTTCAACTTTCTCTTGTTTAACTTTTTTTTGATTGTTGTACATTTTTACATACTTACAAATATGTTAATTATTGTTTTATCAAGAGAATTCTTGAAACTAGCATGTTTGTTTTTATTCTATTGACTCAATTTATATTATAGTTGGACCCATGAATTACTAAGTTTTTTTTTTATATATTATTTGTGACTTTTAAGATTCTTACTTTACAGTTACAATACCAAACCAACAGCCTACCCATTTATGATTCTTTCAATTTAGAAAATTATGAACAAAGAACATAAATTCAACCACAACCATCAAGTCACGAGGACTAAAAAGTTATACATAGCTCCACACCACCTCTCATGATCATGATCACACACCATTGCTGTACATTCACCTTTGTGATTTAATTAGATTTTATGGATAAAACCTACCACTATCAAAACCTGAAATATGAGGCACCAGGTGTGCTGACTTTTCTTGCATAATATAAAAAATTGTGGGCCTCAACCTCCAACCTGCTTTTCTACCGAACATATTTTTAGCATTATTTTGGAATATAATTAAAATTGGCTCTGGAGTCCCCCAAACCCAGTGTGGCCATCTCTTTAGTTTGACACTAAGTGTTTCTATAGTTAATATGAAAACTAAACAATGAATGCAAATAAATTATTCATTTTATCAGCATTTTCCATGAAGAAATTAGAACAAATTATGTTCAAAGGCTGAGTTTCCTTACAAAGTACTTAATAAACCTCTATTCTTAGGTTTATTTGAGTCATTTACATTTCATTGTAAGATAAATCCGTTCTTAACTCTTGTGAATATTTTACTGGTAATTTAATATTATATATTATATGACGTTTCCGGCAGCCTAGTGGTGAGACCATCTGACTTGCGATCCGCAGGTCCTGGGTTCGAATCCCACGGCACGCACCTCTGTCTTTTCGAAGTTATGTGCGTATTGTTGATTGCCGCCAACTTCAAACGGTGGAGGAAAACATCGTCAGGAAACCTACGACTGAGAGTTCTCAATGATCTTGAAGATGTGTGAAGTCTGCCAGCCCACACTTGGCCAGCGTGGCAGACTATGGCCTAACCCTTCTCACAATGAGAAGTTGGCCCGTTCCCAGCAGTGGGACAGTTTGTACAAACAGGGCTGATTAAAAAAAATAAAAAATATTCTAGTACATTTTTAAATACACAGTGAAAACCACTTAATCATTGAACATTGTTGATCGAGAATAGATATTATAAAATTTATAAACGCGTCCAATTAGTTGAGAAAGTATCATTAATGACTTGCACTACATTGTGTTGACTTAGAAAATAACAATGAAAAGAACTTACCCAATCCTCGATGTAAACGAAGCATTGTTCTAGACCCAGACACAAAGTCATTCGCGCTTACTAAGCTCGTTTCTTTCTCATACTTCATCATCTTTTTGAAAGTATCGTAGTATACTGCATTTTCACCGTCTCTATGTTTCTCCATTACTTTGATTTTACTCTTCACATCGCTGCTGACGAAGGAAAACACCGACCCGATAAGGTTTAGGAACCTAAAAGAGTACGCTTTTAGTAGATTGTATTTACCATATGGCTAGAATTGATAAAAACAAACGCTCACTTCACAAGTTCATTGTATCCATCGATATAAGCCTCTATAACCACATCATCTTCTTCTTTGAGGCTCCGTTGGAAGCATTGTTGTACGTGATGTAAGTCTAAGCTATTTTCACTGGGCATTTCTTTTATTTAATAATTACGGTGTATTTTACAAAAATATTCTATCCGTTGCCTTCGATGATCTCTATCAAACTGACGTTTTGAATTCATTTTCATGTGTTTGTGTCATTCATACTAGAGATTGCAACCCGGTATGTTTCTCA
Source organism: Lycia hirtaria (assembly GCA_947563715.1). Lineage (NCBI taxonomy): Eukaryota > Metazoa > Arthropoda > Insecta > Lepidoptera > Geometridae > Lycia > Lycia hirtaria. The sequence goes on from OX387384.1 coordinate 16,920,262, forward strand.
ACCCGGCCGGTTTAGCGGGTTGATGTGTTAGCGATGAAACCGTTAAAGTTTTTTATGATAATTTGCTATATAAGAATGGAAAAGGACAATGATTCAAGGTTACGAATTAATATTTATTTCAAACTAGCAAACCAACAATAATCAGTCTCAATCAAAGTCTCAAAATCTCTGATTAATACAGAATTGATTACTACTTTTACTTATGGACGGAATAGCAAGCAAGCAGGTCTTTCTCTTTACTCGTTATAGTGTCCATTTGAAACATAGTATTAGAATAAGAAACTAATAAAGCTTAAAGCACTAAACTTGTCATAACAACTTAGATTATTAGATAGATAAACTTTGATATTTGGTAATATTTGGTATAAACAAAACAAATTCTTATTAGCGCGTCAGAATGGCAACGTGGCATCTCGCAGCGGTTGTCATGCGAATTTTCTATGATTTCGCGCTCCCTCCCGCACCGCGGTTTTCATACCTACCGGGTCCAGTAACCGGGCCCGGTAAGAATGGCCGGGCCCGGTTTGCAATCTCCAATTCATACTGACTTTAATGTGACGTTGATTATTTATTCTTTTTTGTATTGGACCCCGCTATTAGCTATTTGCTAGTCAAGTATTGAAATATTTTCAAGTTTCTTGAATAATACAAGTTCTATAGTGTTCTAGTTACAGTCTAAGTCACGTAAACAGTGATTTTTAAATTTAAGTCTTGCCTCAGTAAAGCGCTCTTTCGGCGGCGTCGGCGGTTGACGTCTTTACTAGAAGCTTCTATGGAGTTTTGCCGACAACGTAAAATCACACGTTTCACTGCATTATTTCACTTGCCCACACTCACGCACTTGATCGAACACTTAATGAATAAAACACCACCATTTTTAAAGCATTAATGTTCAAAATTACACAAGTTTAGGAAAATAAAACAAAGCAACAACATGTTACTAAGACGTTCCCGCCAAAACCCCCGACAATTACTTTAATATTTTTATTTGTCAATGTACATAGCATAGACAAAGAAAAAAATGCCAGAAGTACCGTGTATTTTATTGTTTCGTAGCGTAACCGTGTGTAAACGGGTATGAGATAGCGATACTGATGTGTCTTTATTATATTCCCATAGAAATCAGGCAAAATAAGTGTGTGATATCATTAATGTCCTTAATGAAATACGTTGATTACGGCCAGAGGTTTTAATAAATATTAAAAAAAAAAATGAAAATGTAATATATTGACCACTACATGCCACTAAGATTTGTACTACAGCAAATATGTCAAACATGGGATAAACGGTTATACACTGATAAAGACAAAAATGCATAAATCTCTCTTTCACGCTTCATCATGACCGGACAGTGCGGAACGCATATATATTCACCGAATAACTAACAAACCTAAATATGGATTGCTCAGCGTGTTTTAGTAAGATAACTGAAGATCAAGAAGAGTACTTGCGCTGTACAGTATTAAACTGCGGAAAATGTTTTCATATCATGTGTACCGGTATAAAAAAGCCGACCGAAGCTGTCGCTAAGTCGTGGGTCTGCCAAGAATGCATCTGTGGCACTAAAAAGGGTGGTGACAATAGCTCGACCCCGGTAGGTGCATTAAAAAAACACCGAGATATTAATGTAACAGTCCGACAGAAAGTAGTGCATGTACAATCGGAGGAGGAAGAAAGTCGGAATGAAACACAGAATCTAACTAACTCAGTAAGTTTGAATGAAACTCAGAATCTGACTAACGTAGCAAGTCTGAACGAAACACAAAATTTGATGCATCTAATTCGCGAGTTGCGTGAAGAAATGATGGTGATGAAAGCGCAGCTTTCTAATTCTAATACGTTAATAGCTAACTATGAAGGCCAGCTACGTCAATCAGTGTCTGCTATTGCTGAATATGATAAAAAGCTTTCTCAGTCAGCATCAACTATGGCAGTCTATGGGACAAAGATGGAAAGCTATGCGATTATAATCGACAAATCATTAAATAAGCTGAAGGAATTTCAGTGCATTGGCGCTTCACAGGGGGCTAGAGGTTTGGCAGAAAACAGTCCCCAGTCGACTGAGGTACCAATTGTGATGACCCAGTCTCAACCTGACTATTCGGAATATATGCCTCATGCCTCAGCATCAGTGCTCGAGCCGCAGCAGCAGCGTGCAACGATATCTCGCAAAAAGGAAGTTGCTGCTGGAATACAAACGCAGAATTCGATTTGGCGTCCCCCAATTGCTAAACCAGAATCTGGTAAACCGGTCCAGAACCATTCTCCCAGTCTCCCAAGATCTAACCGAAATACCAGTCACGTCACGGCATCTGATACGACAGAAATCCCAGGAGGTAGTAATACTCAGCAGTGGACTGAGGCAAAGAAACAGAATAGTCGCCGTCCAATCTCGATGTGTGATGAAGCATAAGCGTAAGCTTATGCTTCATCGAAACTGGAAGCGTACTAATTCGAGAGAGACCTATAGCATATTCTCTACCCTGAGAGCGGAGCTTAAAATTCGTGTTGCTGAAGCGTACAGATTGTATATTGCAGATATTGAGAAAAACATCAAAACAAATCCTCGTGAGTTTTGGCGCCATATATCAAATTTGAGGTCAAAGGGTGGATTTGAGCCTACCGTCACTTACAACGGTAATACTCTAAAGGGTAAGCAGGCCTCTCAAGCGTTTGCCGATTATTTTTCAAGTGTTTTTTTAACTGAATTGCCTAAACTAGATGCAACAAGTGCATCGAGTGAAGATTCGAGCTCTTCGAGCAGCTATATCCACATAAAGGAGATATCGCCTTGGGATGTGGTTGCCGGGATCAAAAACCTGAAATCCAGTAGGTCTATTGGGCCAGATGGTGTTCCACCGTGGCTTCTTAAGGAAGGAAAGATGCTCTTAGCTTATCCTCTCTGTCGTCTGTTTAACCTAGCGCTAAACGACGGAATCTACCCTCCTCAATGGAAGATATCACGAGTTACACCAATTCCTAAGAGCTCCATCAAAGGGTCAGTGGAGGAATACCGACCCATTGCGTTGTTACCCACTGTTGCGAAAGTTTTTGAGCGCATACTTCATAAAAAATTGTATGACCAAACTGAGCATTTACTATGCAACGAACAGCATGGATTCAGGAAGAAGAGGTCAGTAAATACTAATCTCCTAACGCTTACCGACTATGTATCTACCAAGCTTGATCAAGGTGTCCAAGTGGATGTGCTTTATTTTGACTTTCGGAAGGCGTTTGACAGAGTCCACAATGATGTACTGCTGAAAAAACTCAGTGCTTTGGGTTTTACCCCCAAACTTCTAATTTTCCTAGCGGATTTTATGCGCAATCGGCAGCAGTATGTGCGTCATGGTTTGTACGAGTCTGGACTCTTTTACACGCCCTCTGGAGTAAGTCAAGGATCAGTAATGGGTCCTCTTCTCTTCTTGTTTATGGTTAATGACCTTCCCACAGTCATAGAGCATGCAAAATGTCTCTTATATGCGGATGACTTGAAACTATATACGGAAATAAACACTATAGAGGATTGCCTTAAGCTACAGAGAGACATCGACAAGATATATGAGTGGAGCATACAAAACAAGATGGACTTCAATCCTTCTAAATGCTTTGTTATGTCTTTCGGCCGAGGGCGGCGCCCAATTCAATTTAATTACAGATTAGGGCAGGACGTGATATCACGTGCTATATCTATGAAAGATTTGGGTGTCGCGTTCGACCGAGAGCTAACCTTTAATGAGCATATCATTGAAGTTGCTAAGCAGTCATATCAACGACTTGGCTTTGTGCTCCGTAACGCTCAGGGTTTCCAAAGCGATGAGGTCGTGAGGCTTATCTTCAGTGCATTGGTTCGAAGCAAACTAGAGGCCAGTGCATGTGTGTGGCACCCGCATGAGAACAAATACACCTTGTTATTAGAGAAGGTTCAGAAGGCTTTCCTCAGATACCTTTATAAACGCAGATATGGGTACTACCCTTATATGTACCCAACGGATTTTTTGCACGGTGCTCTAGGGTACAACTCGTTGCAAGTAAGAAGAAACCACGACCAACTGGGGATGATGTGCAAAATATTGCACAGCAAAGTGGATGCTCCAGATCTTGCTGAAAAACTGTGCAATCTTTTCGTCCCTGATAATTATCTTCGGAGCCGGAAACATAAACTGTTTTCTGTTCCGAAGTGCAGAACTGTTGCCCACCGGACATCACCGATACCGCGATCCCTTGCGGCGCTGAACTCTCTTCTTGACACTAATCCAGAGTGCGACTTATTGGCGGGCGAATGGAGAGACATCATGTCACAGTGCTTGTCTTATTGTGAGGTGATGTCACATAAGCAGTCGAGCATTTCTTAAAATATTGAAATTTTCCATTTGACATTTTATTTTTTATCATTTTATATTGACATTCTATTTTTATTATATTGTAAATATTTTCTGACATTTTTAACTAATTGACTATATTACTGTTTAAATTTTTAGCTATAAATTTTTCTGTATTTTTTAATATTGACATATGTAATTTAATTTTAATGATTTATTATTAACTGTATTGACTTTGTTTTTGTAAATATCATTAGTGTAATTCGCGACAACGCGGTACTAATTTGATTAAATAAATAAATCATCTCAGCCATAAGAAGTCCACTGTTGGACATAGGCCTCCCCCATGGATTTCCAAAAAGACCGATTGGAAGCGGCTTGCATCCAGCGTCTTCCCGCCACTTGTATGAGGTCGTCCGTCCATCTCGTGGCTGGTCTTCCTACGCTGCGCTTGCCGGTACGTGGTCTCCACTCGAGAACCTTTCGGCCCCACGCTTGCTATAATCATACTATTATACGCTGGGGAGTGAAAGAGAAAGTAATGTGACGTGGTCTATTGTTTTCTCTCTCTACAGTACGTTCAATGTACCACAATTTTTTAAACCCGACTGTGTAAGGAGGGTTATGTTATTCGAGTGTATGTATGTATATATGTATGTGGGTATACATGTATGTTTCTATATGATCGCCTACAGCCTAAGCCCGATGTTGATGTGCGAGGTGTCGTTAGATTTGTCTTCACTCCCCGAGTGTCATAGGCTATATATACATATATATTGTAATAATAACAATACATCTCTCGCAAAAATAAAAAACAATGCGTTTTTGGAACCTCCTACGACTTTTTCGTAATAAACAAATGATTTTCCTAGAATTATTCCAAAGAATGCGTATTTGTAATCTAATACAACAATTTTACCCATATTTTCTCTCAAAACAACGTACACTCAACAAGCGTATCAAGCGCACCGCATCGTATTTCGTGGTTTAGACACTACTTAGTTACTAGGTACTAACTAGGTTTTTCCCACAGACAAGGAACTTAGTATTTCTGTGACGTTGATGTTAACATGTGTAGATAAGCATTACTTTATGCTGAAATCCTTGGGGATTTGGGTGATTTAGTTAAAATGTGGATATTCACATTCAACAAGGCTTAGTTTGAGCTTTCCATCAAACTAAAATCTGTCATGTGAAACCACCAAACATTTCATATGTAGTCAGTTTATTCGATGCTAAAATAAACAATAATTTATCACATACTAGCATGATCAACATAACAATTTAATATTAAAATTAAATTAAATAATTGTCTAAATATTTAGAATGTAATAATTATATCTCACATTTACAGTACATAGTTAACACTATACAAGTATAGAAGTAAAAAAGTTATTTTTTAAAGAGGTCAAGCCTAAAAATTCAGAATTTTTCACAATCTTCGACGTATGTAATTTCATAATTTATTAAACGTTTTATGAAACTTTGAACTACTTTGAGACAAAAAAAAATGTGATTCATGTTGTTTTTATATATTTTTTTATTATCATTATTTTTTTAAATTTTGTAGTGTTGGGAGCCTGTGGAAATGTTGGCTTAGTCTTTTTGACTAATCTTCTCATTAATAATAATAATAAATAAATATTTGTGGACATTTCACACAACACCATCTAACCAAACTAAGCAAAGCTTAAAATAGTTCAAAATTTCAAATATAAGCATGAAATACATACCTAAAAATTGACTTCAAATAACCCCTTAGTATACAATTTCAATCAACGTCTCGAAGTAAATACGACTATGAAATAAGAACAGATTTAATAAACAGCAGCGCCTTCAATGCCACATTAAATCTCGTAACTGAAGACTGCACAATCTACCGCCTCAGGCGGAGGCTTCAGTACTTTGTAAGAAAACATATGAGCTATGAACGAGATGCACACTGTAAGGCCGATTTCACAGCTGTCCAGGGGGCAATTCAGTTAATCAAAACCGATCCATAACTAAACCTTGTGCGAAGCATTTCCTGTCGGCTACTATCTTTCTTTGATTTAGTAACGAGAGAAGGACGTGTCATGTTTCATCAAATGTGTCAATTGTATGACATAAAAGTGACTGAATCAAAAAAATAGGGCGGCCGATGGGAAACGGTTCACGTATGGTTCTGTTACAGAGCGGTATTGATTAACTGAATTGCCCTGCAGGTACGGGTCTCCCGGACAGCTGTGAAATCAGCTAAAGCCAGCTTCTTATCATAGCAATTTCATCATAGTTATTGTTTTTGTAATTTAAAATGTGTCGCTGTGGACGAGCCCATACATATCAAACTATTTTTTTACCCAACCGCGCAAGGAGGGTTTCGTAGCTCTCAAACGGATGGATTTTGATCTAGTTTTTTTTTAAAGAGGATTTTGTTGAGTGTTCATAGCTATGTTCATCAAAATCGGTTCAGCTGTTTTTGTCGGGGTTTGAGTGTTCTAAGCTTATACTTGTTAAAACATAAATGTTAGTATCTTAGTGTCAATATTTTTATTTACATTTATTTATGGATGGATCAAGAAGAGAAGCCTCTAAAATGTACAACTTGTACAATACGAAACTACAGCATTCAATACTTAACTCTACAAATTATATAAAGATCTTAACTTTACTTTAATTTACACATTAGGTATCAACGGTAACTAACAATTAATTTATGAGAAATAAATATATATTACAATTATTTAGAATACATTTGTGAGGAATCTTTGTTAAATCTGTTTAAATGAAAGTATTGCCTGTTAGACTCGACATATAGCAAATGTGCAAGTCGCATGATGCCAACACCAAGAGAAAAAAGTGTTCCCTGGCTGTCAGTATCAAGCTTGGTAAATATACGAAATAAATTTAACAAACCTTTTTAATAGTTGTCACCGATTGTTGCATTTATTGGACTAAGTGTCATTTACCTCTGTAGTTTTACAGAACTAAAATAATTGTTAGTTGGTTACACATATAACGCGATTACATCGCGACATCCATGGGACTAAATAATATAATTTGAAAAGGAATATGAAGTTTTTCTTTATAAAATCTTAAAAGATATTCTTACTAGCAACACTTTACAACAATATTGCAACCACAGCGCGCTGTTTGAAGTGACCATTACAGGCTGACTGTTTGGACACTAGCAATATTCAAGGACATGTTATTTAATGGTCATATGAAACGTATGAAGAAATAAAACCGAAACAAATAAAAAAAAAAACTAAGAAAACCTCCGTTAAAGTTTTAAAGTTTTTCTCAAGACTCCAGAATGTACGAGTATGTACGTCGCGCACTGTCACACACCGAGCGATCGCAAGTCACATAACTACGTGAGGGTACGTTGCACAGTGATCGCGCGACTTGCATTTACTCTCGGCGCAAGTGGTTCGACTGTCCGTAATTTTTTTGTTTGCTCAGGATAATTAGGTCAAAAATGGACCACCTATTTTGTTTGATTATTTGGAACGAGAATCATCGAGTACTGAACACCCTGTAATAATATTGCTAATGTTCAAATGGTCACCTGTATAACTGAATGCGAACGGACTCGTAACATAAAGAATGACACTAGTATATAGGCATAATACTTAATGGGTGGTCATGCGATGACGTACATTTTGTTAAATTAAAGTGGTGATGATATCATCGCGCAACAGACCGATAACTTGGAGTACCATACCTATATAAATGTGTCATGATAAAAAATTGTCTCAACTCTCTTTTGCATGAAAAAGTCAACTCTTTTCAGTTCACCGTAGGTTCGAAATTGTATGTCATATTGATATAGTTTAAGATAGAAGAGGCGAAATGATTTTGAACTTACAGTAAAAAGAAAAAGGGCTAGTTTTGTAAATCGCTTATTCACCTAGCCAGTCATTGGACTTCATGACGTGTTTTTTGCCAGACTTGAATTAAGGCCTTATGGTGGTCCCACATTGCGTATTGGAGAAGTATTAAAACAACAAATGTTAACAAAAATATCAAGCAGCAGAAATTGTTCACACCCTTTCCTTTAAAATATTTTGAACATTTCGTTGCAAAAATATACAAATAAATATATTGCAAATTACGAAATTATACAACATCCAATGTGGGACAATCATTACATTTTTGGATAAAATAGTTTCTGGAAGATGTACATCGACTTCTCAGAATATTTTCATGATACTATATCTACATTATGTAAGTATACAAGGTTATTAGGAAATGAGGTCCATGCACATTTTTTTAAATACTCAGATTTGTAGTAATATACATGCAGTAAGTATAATACAACAATTTGTGTCATTAAAATATTAAAATCCGATGAAACGTGACTAAGGTACAGCAATTTTTGTGCATCATACACAAAAATGGTGAAATGAGACGTTAATCAAACCGTCGTGACGTAGTCGTTCTCTCGCTCACTCACGTGTACATATAATTAATGTATATTCTGTACTCACACATGCATACCTACATGTGTAATGAGAGTGAGTGTGCTGTCACGTTCCGACGTCACAGACCATAACCGCATGGCGGTCGTGTTTTAGACGAGGCAAAAAGAAAACATTAATAACTTCATCATTTCGTAACGGATTATATTAATCCAAAAGAATACAAAGTCTAAAATTGTAGCGAACACGCCTATATACTTAGAATTCAAAAATGTCAAATTTACATGAGCCCATAGTCACCATATTGACTAAAATTTATCTAAACTCGGACTATCATTACATAATTATTATAATAGAAAAAAGTGAAGTAAATTATTTAGCTTGGAATTGCATTAATAAAGCTATTAAGTTAACATTGAGTTGAGCTGTCATTATAACAACTGAAATTTATACAGGGTTAGTTATAATTACTTCGCATCCTCGTAAGGACTATTTTGTTTACAACATTTGAATATATACAAATGACAATAAGATTGAAGAATTGAGGCTGTAGACGACGAGCCGCTTGTTGTTTTCATTGTATTCATTATAATTTACTACATAAGACAGTCATTATCACGACACGGTTTATTAAACCACTCCCGAATACACCTGTATTTAATTTTGAATGTTTGCAAATTTACTATTTTAGCGTAAGCTTTTTTATGTCTTTTGCAACGTTTTCCTCTTGCAATATGGTAGTTTTTGTGTAAGGTTGTTGTTTCGGAATTAGTTTATATCATTGTCAAATAACCCAATTTAAATTGACAATAATCAACCAACCATGATGTAGGTGTAGCTAATTTTCACGAACTGATTATTTAAATAAAAATATTGCGTATATTTAGTAGTTTACTTGTAAGGTGTCAGAAAATGAAGACACAGTTAAGAAGTTGTTCGAACAATAGGCTCACCTCCTGAGAGTGATGCAAAAGCAAATGAGCCTCATGCAACAACAGCTTCAGCACGCTCTGCCACCGTCAGGGTCGTCCGAGGCTATACGCAGTAGTGCCAATGTTCCCTAGCCGCAGCCTCTGATACAGGATGACTGTGATCCGTACGAGATTTTTTGTAATTTAAGAAACAATTGGGTGCACTACTCATTAGCAACAGGTATGAACATGTGGAGCTCTGATAAAGCCGATATTTTATTGAACGCCGTGGGCAGCTCAGCCATGAAGAAATACTTGGAATTTAGTCTAACTGAAGATGACAAAAAGAAGGAAGCATCCATATTTGCGAAAATGGAGTCCGAGATTATAAAAAGAACGAATATTATATATTCTAGATACATATTCAACATCAGAAACCAGCAAAAGGATGAGACATTCGACGATTATCTACTGGTCCTGCGTAAACTCATAAAAACATGCAACTATCCTAACAGTTGCTTAGAGACAGATTGGTGATTGGTAATGAAAAGAGGATGTCTCGGAATTAATTTATAGTATAGGATCCCGCTATACAACGACCTTCACCGAGATGCTTATTTAATGAGACGTATTTTTTATGTTATTAAATATGCCAATAAATATATCCTATATGGGTTGCCTAACAAATTTCAGTCCAGAGTATTTTTAATTAATAATTTAAAAAAATTTTTTTTTTAAACATTGCACCGGTGTGATTATTAAATAAATTTGATACCAATCGAAAGTTTGAAGCCCATAGAATATGCAAACGTTAGGTTGCCTATTTTTTTCCGGTCACAACCACGGGTTGCCAGGTATAAACAGGTAAATCTATACTAGCAATTTTTTTTTTTTCGCCGCGCGCCACTAAAACCTGGATTTCTCCTAAAATTTGTATGAAAACTATATATGAAACTTATATCACTATAATCTTACTGAACAAAGCTAACTGAATATCAAACGTATATGTCGTTTAATTAAATCAAAGTATCCCCCTATCTAGGCTTAAAGTTGAGCATGCGATTTTTTTCGCCATTTTTTACGAAAAAAATAATATTAAAAAATATTAAAAACATTTCATAAATATTATTGTTTTATTTACTTTAAAAAACAAGAATATGCAGATATCCGAGAAAAAATAACATCATCCCATACATTGTTTAGATAAACCCGACCGTCATTAGTCACCCGCTGTTCAAGTGGCCATTAAGAATGCCATAAAAACCGGTCGATGTTTATAAATATGAACTGGAGATCTTATGAATGGAGTCCCTTGTTTTTTTGTGTTGAAACGATACTGTGATTTATAAGCTTTAGTATTGTTACAGTTTCGCTGATAAAAATAAGTTTTTTTTTTTTTTTGGATACCATAAAAAAAAACTCGTTTTTCGGTTGATGATAATGATGATGATTTTTGAAAAAAATACGCTAAGTCAATTAGGACGTTATTGAGCAAAATGGGTTGCTTTATTTCAAAATATTTTTATGTAATCGTATTATAACTAAACCTATCTATAAAATTAATAAAAAATACTTACATGTTGTAATTGAAGATATGTTTCAAAATCGGCAATAAATACCGACGGCGTTCCGGCGGCACGGAGTTTCAATCACTTTTTCTCGTTCGACATCTATGCGTTTAGACACTATTTATTATAAATAAACACATCCCTTAGTTAATTTAACACTTGTATCGTATCACTGGATATATATGGGTCATGTATTACTATTAATTTTGAACTAAGTGATAAAAATTTATTTTCAAAACAAAAACACAACTTAGAAGTCACAAAAAAAACACTCAAATTTCGGCACAAAAAAGGTCCCTCCACGTTCGGTTCGATACAAATATTTCGTTTTTTTTATCACACAGACATGTATTTGACACTGTCACTAACTTGATTACTGTTTTTGCTACGTGTAAAACATAACATAATATGTATTTAATTGAAATAAATACATAAAATCAGTATTTAAAAATAGATGGCAAGAGCGGCCGCCATTACGCGTTTATAACCTTGACCGCGCGCGTCATTCTGATGCAATTTACACAGAAATTTATTTCGGAAGTACCAATTCTAACGTATCCTATTGGTAGTTTGTTATTTTTCTTGTCTGTGATAAAAGTTAGAGCAGAACAAAACATTATATTACCGCAAACGCGAAAAGGAAAGATATAGGCGGAGAAGCGTCCAGTAGATGGACGCTCGGCGCTTGTTGCATATATGTGTGAGTCCAGGAGATGGACGGCGGCCGACTCACCGGATAGATACAAGTGAAAAAACGTGCTGCTATTTATTATTGGAAAAAATGGCCAAAAAGTGTTTTTTGTGTGATTCGGATGACGGAATAATTGATTTTGATGATGAAACTTTTAAAAACTGTGCATTAAAGTTAGCTTTTCGTAAAAAAAAACATTTTAAATACAATTTTGTTGAGCTACCCAGTGCGTCACTCCAATTTGTAGGTTATCATACCACGTGCTACAAAAAAGTGACTGTTTTGAATAAAAAATATAACGAAGAATTTCTTAAATTTATCGCTGAATATACAGTAAGTACATAATAATTGAATCTTTAAAATTATCTAAGCTAATACATCTTCTATATTTTTGTCATGTTGAAGTAATTGCTAGTAAAACTCACTTATGGTTTTGTTAATTTTCGACACACATATTTTTTTTGTAATTCACTTAAAAAACGGTAGTTGAAAATTGAACAAGAAAATGTTCTGATTTCCTTTTTTTTTTTTTGGAATAATTAAATGAGGATGTTTTAAATCAACTATTCTTATCAAAAATTTTTGAAAATTTATAATCAAACATTTTCATTTAATCGCAAAAATTGTTTTTTTTTTAGGAGCATACCGATGTATCTACTACTGAAGAAGAACCACAACAGTTGAATCCTAGTGTCGATTCCTGTGCTACAGTTGCTGAGGATGAAACGAGTAATGTTGAAGACCTGCCTCAAACTTCTGGGGGCTTTGACAAGGTAATAAAAAATTATTATTTTTTTTAGCTTTTTTAAAAAAGTGACATGAAAATCTATTAATTGAACTTGTATTTTCATTTATATTTGTTTTTTTCCATTTTTACTCAAAGAATGATTTAAATCAAACATTTTCATTTAATCGCAAAAATTGTTTTTTTTTTAGGAGCATACCGATGTATCTACTACTGAAGAAGAACCACAACAGTTGAATCCTAGTGTCGATTCCTGTGCTACAGTTGCTGAGGATGAAACGAGTAATGTTGAAGACCTGCCTCAAACTTCTGGGGGCTTTGACAAGGTAATAAAAAATTATTATTTTTTTTAGCTTTTTTAAAAAAGTGACATGAAAATCTATTAATTGAACTTGTATTTTCATTTATATTTGTTTTTTTCCATTTTTACTCAAAGAATGATTTAAATTCTTTTAGGAGCAGTCAACATCAACAGCATCGACATCAACAGCAACGACATCAACAGCATCGACATCAACAGCAACGACATCAACAGCATCGACATCAAGCACAATTATTTGTCTTTTTTGTGACCACAGCCAAAAAAGATGTGGAAAGAAGCTGGTTAATCTTACTTTCCCTAAAGGTGACAAAGTACCACTACAGATCAAAAATATCGCCGAAAATTTAAGCGATTCGGAGATTCTCTCCAAACTTCAACATCAAACTATCGCGTACCATCTGCCTTGTTACGCACTGTATCAATCGAAAAATAAGCGGTCCACGGAAGAATCTACCGATTCAACGTATAGTAAATATCGACAGTTACATCAGTTGGCTTTTCAATCCATATCAAATTTTATTGAGACAGAAATAATTGAAAACAACCAAGTTATGTACTTGGCTCAATTATTTTTAAGATACCAAGCTTTATTGCTAGAGTTTGGAAATCATGAAATTGATTTCGATGATATTCAAGATTACCGATGTGAAACCTTGCAAAAAAAGTTAATGAAGAAATTTGGTAATCTTATTACGATTGAAGCGTCAATGGGAATACGTAACAAAAAAATTGTGTACAAAACAGACATGGACGTTTCTGTAATGGCTAACAATTTTAAATTTTTGGAGACAAGAAATGATTATGAGTTTGAAAATGTAGCATATTATTTGAGAAGTTGTATTAAAAATATAGATGTTCATCCGCTTTCTCGCAACGTAACTGCTGATGATGTCATTCGTGGAGAATGTGACATTCCTAAGCAATTAATAGATTTTATGCGAAACCTTATTGAAGGACCTAATCATTCTGATGAAGATTCGAACGGACTGAAAGCTAAAATAACGTCAATATGTAGTGACGTTATTTATGCTGTCACTAGGGGTGCATGTAAGCCCGCAAAAAGTTTATCTCTTGGATTGGCAGTAAAGTCTTTAACCAACTCTAGGCAAGTAATTACGATACTTAATAGGTATGGCCATACAATTGGATATAATTTGGCAGAAGAATTGGAAACCGAAATGACGTATACATCGATCCAAGATAACAAAGTTATACCAAAAGGCATCACTGCAGCAAATGGACACAGCACCCACGTAGCGTTCGATAATTTCGACCGCTTCGTTGACACAACTTCTGGAAAGGACACTATGCACGACACAGTTGGCATTATTTATCAATTCTCTAGTAATGGAACTGATAATTTTGATGATGGTGAAGCTACAACTTCACCAGCGCCTCAAGTAAAGGACAACACAAATGAAGAAGGGCCTACCCGCAAGAGAAGGCGTTTCAATGAAATATCACGAGAAATTCGACCATATTATTCGAAACCTAAGGCAAGTATGCAGCTGATTACTGTAGATTCGTTTACCAATACAACCGAGTTATGCAAAGGTGCTACAGAAATAGCTACAGATAAAGATTTATTATGGATAATGTCGTTATCAAGAATTGATTCTGTTCCTATGTGGTTGGGTTATAACTGTATGATATCTTTAGACCACAGTGAGAAGCAAAGAGTTGAATATTTGCCTCCCATAAATTCATCACCAACGTCGTATGCAGTAGTCAATGAAACATTAAACATGGCTAAAGAAATCGCTGAAAAATGTCAGCAGCCAGAAATTATTGTGACATATGATTTAGCGATAGCAAAAATGGCTATGCAAATTCAAGAACAAGAAAAACCGCTATACAATAAAATTTTTGTTAACTTGGGAGCGTTTCACACAGAGATGGCATTTTTTAGAGCCATCGGAAAATATATTGACTCCAGTGGATTAGTGGAAATACTGGTGCAAGCTGAAGTATTAGCCGGCGGCTCCATGAATAGCTTTTTGGACAGCAAGCACTTCAATCGCTGCAAGCGCTTACATCCGCTAACCGCTGCCGCATTACAAATATTACATTTTGAACAGTATTTATCGACAACTAATGTTACACTTGAGGCGATGGATGAACTGCTGCAAACGCAAATACAGAATGCATCAAATCAAACTGCTTATGACGCCAACGAAACTATCGAGTTACCAGATGTATTGAGTCGAATTGTTAACGGTTATAAAGAATTCTGCAATCAGACTTTAATCGGAGAAAAAGGGAAAACTGCTCAATTTTATTACCAGTACTGTGAGTTAATTAATTTATACCATCGGTTTTCCAGAAGTATCCGCACCAGTAACTTTGAACTGTACGTGGACTCGATTTTCAACATGGCTGATATTTTTTTTGCGTTAAACCAGCCCAATTATGCCAGATGGTCCTTGTTATATTTGAGCAATTTAATCAATTTGTATACTAATAATTCATCTTTGGTGGCTGAATTTCGTCGAGGTGCCTTTGGAATTAGACGAACTGCAGCGAATTTCGCTCGATCACCGGTTGACTTGACGCTAGAGCAAACCATCAATGCTGATGCTAGCAATCAATTGGCTGATAACCTTGCTGCGGATTCAATATCTGCACGTCAAAGATGGGCACTCAGTCATAGCATGAGGACGAAGATATTAACATCTATCAAACAAAAAATCGGATTAACGAAAGAGGATGATACTTCGCACTCATTGCAACGAAGTAAAATTAAGAAAGACAAGAAAAATCTTCAGAGTATCATTGAAGCAATAAAATGTACGATGAATCCATTTGATGACACTATTGACAAAGATACATTATTCAACATTTCAACCGGTAAAGCTGCATCGAAAGAAGTTACTGATTTTCTGCTGAACGTAAAAACAGCAGGCTCTCAACAAAAATTAAATTTTATCTCGGAATGCTCTTCAACTCCCGGAAGATTCGATAAATCAATAAAACGAAACAAAATCTGCAATTTTGCTTCTCAATGTATGACTAAAGTCTTGAGTACCAAAGACAAGAACAAGAAAGTATTGTTGAAAATGGAACGAGATGTATTTGGGCGACTTTTGGCAATAAGTCTAAACAAAAAAATTAATCTCGAATTTTGCCTAACTTTTCCACTAGCACCATTGCCCCCTGCTCTTTTTGCATGTACTGGAGAGATGTTAAAAACTTCAAAATCAACGTTAGCAAAGGTTTTGAAATCCAAAACTAAAATGGTTGAGCCAACTCATATCAACGTTGAAATAATAGATGGTTTTTATTACTTGCATATAATCGGAGCTGCTATAGCTCAAACTTTTGATAAAATTGCCGAGTCAATACTCATAAAAATATGTTCAACAAACGCGACAGAAATACATTTAATTTTTGATCGCTACTTATCACCGTCAATCAAAGATTCCGAACGTGAAAGCAGAAAAGAATTCGATATTCCGTACAAAATTTCAGGACCTCAGCAAACTAGACCAAAAAATTTTTTGCAAAGCCTGAAAAATTATCGCTTTAAAGAGGCTCTGGTGCAGTTTCTGGCTGATTATTGGCAAAACGACAGTTTGGTAACGATAATCCAAAACAAAAAAATTTTTTTAACCGTCGACCATCATTGTTACTCTTATCAAGTTCAGGAAAATTCCGTAAAAAAAACTGAAGAAACTAATTATGAATGTCATCACGAAGAGGCAGATACAAGGATTATTTTTCATGCTTCTAAAGCGGAACCAGGCTCAAGAGTTTTAATTAAAGCCTCTGATACTGACGTTTTGATTATTTTGTTAGGAAATATGCACAAACTTATCGGATCAGAAATTTGGCTTGCCAGTTCAGCTACAAAAAAGAGTAATAATCAAACTGTTGATTGTATTAATTGCACCGATTTAGCGTTGGAGTTAGGAATTAAATTATGCCAAAGTCTTCCAGCATTCCATGCATTTACAGGTTGCGATTACACGGCAGCATTTTACAACAAAGGGAAAGTAAAACCTTTTCAGCAATTTTCAAAAAATGAAAAATATCAAACAGTTTTTGCGTCATTAACAGATGCTGCTGATATTTTCATTGGTGAAAAAATGAAGACTGTTCAAGAATTTACGTCTAGTATGTATGGTATCAAGAACTGTACCAGTGTGAATGATGCGAGACATCGCATTTTTTTGAAGAATTACTCTGCAAAAGAAGACAGCGAGCACTTTTTAAAAAAAATAAAAGGCTTCGACTCCAACTCCATACCACCTTGCTGGATATCATTAACTCAGAAAATTTTACGAACTATTTTCGTAAATTCCATGTGGCTTAATGCAACGGATCCAATATGCGTGAAACTTCAGCCTGAGAACTGCGGTTGGTTCTTAGATGAATATTTAAAACCAGTAGGATTCATTGGGGATCATACACCTTTAAAAATAGAAGACATTGTCGAAAAAACTGAAACGGAGAGTGATGACGAAGAAGATTCAGAAGTTGGAGATCACAGTTATATGTCCGATGACTCGGAACCTGAATAATTTTAAAAAATTTTGTATTTTAAATTTTTTTCAATAAACAGAAGTATTCTTTTAATTGTTGTTTTTTATTTCGGCTCCCAATAATAAAGATAAAATTTGCCAGATAAGTAATATATATGTTTTACTCTAACTGTCTTTTTTACTAAAGATGTGTATATACTTTAGTGTCACATAAACAATAAACATAGATAAATAATTAATTGATTAAAAAATAAAAAATTAAATAACTATTTCTGTACATCAATAATTAACTACTCCAAAATAATGCACAGCATATACGAGTCTATCGCTATCCTTTTCATTTCCAAGCACAAATAGCATGCGCACTCTCCTTCTTTAAATGGGCGGACTTTAAACAGCTGCTACGCTGCGTCCTTTTCTACCGCATGGGATGGTTGGTGTGGGACCTCTCTCTCACACACATTCACTCGCAGCGATATTTTATTATTTAAAATTCGACAACCGTAATTCGGGACTGATTTTTCGCAGGCAACCCTATACCACCGTGTTCCTTATGAAATAATCTTTCAGTTTATCTAAGTTTGATTCAATAATCAGACCGTTGCAAAATGCTAGTATAGATTTACCTGTTTACACCTGGCAACCCGTGGTTGTGACCGGAAAAAAATAGGCAACCTAACGTTTGCATATTCTATGGGCTTCAAACTTTCGATTGGTATCAAATTTATTTAATAATCACACCGGTGCAATGTTTAAAAAAAATTTTTTTTTAAATTATTAATTAAAAATACTCTGGACTGAAATTTGTTAGGCAACCCATATAGGATATATTTATTGGCATATTTAATAACATAAAAAATACGTCTCATTAAATAAGCATCTCGGTGAAGGTCGTTGTATAGCGGGATCTTAGACTATTATGTCACTGTCAAATAACTCAATTTAAATAAAGTTATGTAAACCGGGACCCGATAGAAAATAAGGAAACAAGGATCACGTCGAGGAATCCGAAGTCATTTTGCAGCAAATCCTCGACACTTGGCGACCTTGAATCATGGAAAAACTCATCAGGCTATGCGGCATCTTGCGAGGTCAGTTTACTAAAAAGGCAAAGACGTTCGAAACTTTACTTGAGACAATTCCCGCGGATGTAATCACGGTTACAAGCGCAAATAAGAGCATTAAGGGGCTTCATAAAGAGCTAATGTTGTTAGACCAGAAAATTATATATTTTTTTCTTACCGAAGCAAAGGACGACGACATTTGGAATAAGATCGAGAACGCCGATCGATATCAAAGGTACTTTTATCATACTGATACGAAACATGATTTATTTACTAAACAAACCAGGATTTCGGCTCCCACGTCGTCTTCAGACCGCCAAATAATCAAATTACCCAAACCTGAAGTATCAAGGTTTAACTCTGATATAAAACAATGGCTGCCATTTTGGGTACAATTCAAAATTACGAGTACGTGGACTTCAGCTCTGAAGACAAATTTATATATTTATTGCAATCCATAACTGAAGGAACTGAGGCGCGAGAATTAGTAGAAAGTAATCCCATATCAGCGACGAATTATACGAAGTGCATTGAACATTTAAAAGCACGCTACGGCCGTGAAGACCTACAAACACAAATGTATGTGGGCGAACTCCTGTCCATCGTAATTAATCGTGACAATAGCCGTAGTTTAACAACACTTTTTGATAAGATTAGCGCACAATTATACTCAATGGAAACATTACGAGTGACAAAAAAAAATGCTACATTTCTTCTCCACATAGTAGAATCGGCACTACCGGAAAGTTGCCTCAGACCATGGCAAAGAGTCTGTCACCACGGCGACAGTATGGAGGCTGAACTAGGCAACTTACTGTACTTTCTGAAAACAGAAGTTGTAAGTGAGCAGCGTATGAAGATGGCGCAGGCAAGTATATGAAAAAAAAATGAAAAATGAAAAAATATTTATTTCCAAAAGTAAAAGCATACAAATTGAGTTAATAGTGATTTCCGCACTAGGCCGAGCCTGTGCTGCGGAAATCTAATACGATTTCTTAATTCGATTTTCACCTCTAATTGAACGAACAATAAAACACAATAATTAAATACAATATTTACTTTGGAACCTTCTGTGTCAAATCAGAAGACGGCCGAATGTCTTGTCCCAATGGATATAAGCAAACCTGAATGCATATGGTGTGGTAAATCGAACCAAGGTAACCTGGAATGTTTCAGGCTGTCCAAGCTAGCAATTAGGGTTTTTGTTTTTTCATCCCGATTACCGGGAATTCCCGGGAAAACGAAAATAATTCCCGATTCCCGGGAACGAAAAATATCCGGGATTCCCGAAACCATACTCTCAATAGAAGACAGAAGGAAAATTCTGAAGGATAAAAAAGCTTGTACGAATGTCGGTCAAGTTTAAGCCTATTTATGAATTTAAAAAAAATCATCCTCTTTGACTTTGTCGGTTGAAAATCAGCTGTTCCTTAAAAGTTTATTTTTACAAATAAAACTGATTTATTTTTATAATTTAAGTCGCTAATCAAAAGTTGTTTGTTATAATACACATAAAGTAGCCCTTAAGATGGTAGTACGTAAATCACAATTAACCCTGTATACACAAGTAAAACCAACAAAAAATTATATCATTTAACCGCACATCAAAAATAGTATTAGAGATTTTTTTATAAAAATGTGTAATCGACTAGCCGCGTCAGTACATCACTCACTTGATGTTAAATTTCATGCTTGCCAATAAAAGCCCAATCCACGCAGAACTTTGGGCTTCAACAGTTCAAAGCTTTTAGCGGCAATGAACTCCATACGTCACTCACTCCATGATATTAAATCTCGTCATGCGGGACAATGCGCTGGATATTACTTCACTTATAAAATTATCTGCATTTTCGACTTCTACGGATTAGTCTTCATTTTGTCTTGTCTGAGCGTATGGCCAGGTCCGAGACACGCACAACAACGCATGAAGACAAATTAATTTTGGCAAGTTTACACTCAAACACAAGAACACTTCCAAGTCTTATTTATACAGGCCAAGACAACTTATATTTAAATTCGGCGCGCGATAGTGTTCCAGTTTCAGCCAAGGTCACACAAAAAAAACCCCACCCCTTACCAGTCTGATTTACATTGTAAATCTTACACACGGCAGCATACCAAGGCAAGTTCGATGAAAGGGAACATGGGCGCGGTAGCGTTCCAGCCAAATTCTACAGTAGCAGGTGATGCTAGGCTTGTGGTGGCTCGTCGAGCGGGTTCGGCTGCGGGAGCTCGTCCCGGGGGTTCTCCTCGGGAGGCTCGAAGTGCGGCGCTGAGCTCGAGGATGACGACGATGATGATGATGACGATGCACTCGAGTTTGGCTCCGTGTTGTTTGTATCTCTGTAAGTACAATATATTGGACAGTAGTAGGATTGTTTTATAGACTGTCTGGGGAAGTACCACACTTTTGCTACTTATTCAGCTACCGAGTTCACTCACACACAGCTCAGTTATTAGTATGCCTGCTTCATAAGCTGTAGGTCGTGAATTTGATCTCCTCTCCACCCACATACATCGTAAGTATCTAATTAGAAAAAAAAATTGTGTGCTTTAAACCACACGACTGAAGTGAAAACTTCATCAAGGCGATATCAATAACACGAAATACAACTATATCTCTCTCGCTCCCATAGTCGACTAGAGCCGACTTTACCCGAACGAGCGTTAAATAGTCGAGCGTGACGGCTCAGTCTCATTCAATACCCACAAAATAAAGTGCTCAGCGTGCCTACACTTCAAAAATATAATAAGTATGATATTATCAGCTATCTAGTTTCCTTTGCTTAGTTTGGGGCTAAATGGCGCTGTGTGAAAATTTCAACCAATATTTTTTTATGTGTAAGGTGTCGTTAGATTCGTCGTCACTCCCTGAGTGTCATAGGCTACAGTTTTTGTAATACTAATACAGCTCTTGTAAAAATAAAATAAAATGCGTTTTTTCGTAACTATTTCGTAATAAACAAGTGATTTTATTAGAATAATTAAATAATGCGCATTTATAATCTTTTACATATATTTTACGCATACTTTTTCACAAAAAAACGTACACTCAACAGCGTATCAAGTGTAAGGAAATCGTAAGTTACGACTGCAAATACCTCTTTTCTGCAGTTTGGTATTTTGTTGTTCTTTTGGTATAGATACTTGTTATATTATGTATATGAGTACTGACTTGTGGAAGCCGTTCGTCTGGCAGGTGTTGTACGCGCCGCAATGTTGACACTTGAGACCCACCACATGGAACTTTACCGTTGATAACTGGAAACAGTACACGTTATATCACTATACAGGATGACTGTTTTAGCACTAGCAATATTGATACAGGGTGTTCAGTACTCGGTTCTCGTTCCAAATAATTACACAAAATAGGTGGTTCATATTTGACCTAATTATCCTGCACTCTTTCTCTCTCTCTCTTCCTAGGTATTCATCCCATATGGTAGGGGGGTCAGCTTTTCTACTTTTATTTCTCCACTTCTTCGGTCGATAATTTGTTTCTCCACTTTGAAGTGGAGAAACAAATTATCGACCTAATTATCCTGAGCAAAAACAAAAAATACAGACAGTCGAACCACTTGCGCAGTGAGTACATGCAAGTCGCGCGATCACTGCGCAACGTACTGTCGCGTGGCGTAGTTATGTGACTTGCACTCGCTCGCTGCGTGAGAGTGCGCGACGTACATATCTTAGTTTGGAATCTTGGGAAAAACTTTAACCGAGGTTTTCTTAGTTTCTTTTCAGAATTTGTTTTGGTTTTATTTCTTTATACGTTTCATATGACCACCAATTAACATGTCCATAAATATAGCTAGTGTTCGAACTGTCAGCCTGTATATGTAAACAGAACGCTCGACTTGGCGGGGCCACTGCCGTGCCCCCAGATATATACTGAGGCTTGTAGTTTTATCGATTTCCTGATATTCTGACGCGAACACTATTTTCTCGGTTCCTTGATCAGGCCTCCGTCATCGTACTGGGTTCTTACAGTAATCTGCGATGGCGAATCGTGGATATTTTGGAAACGAAAGCCCATCTAAAAATATCTACCAAAAAATAAACTAAAATATGCATTGCTGTGAAAACAACTACAATAGGTCATATGAACGATTTTTTTATTTGCTCATATAAAGCTAACTACATACAGATCCATTCCACAAAAACAAAACTAAAATATCATCAAAAATATGAAAATTACAAACATTTTAATTTCATATTAGAGAGAGAGCATGGTGCATGACGTCACCTACCGCGATGGAGTATTGCGGAAGATGACGTCAGGCATCACGTGCGCCGTGCAAATTCAATACAAACTAACGTTTTGCGAGAAAGGGACAGAGCATTCCTTCCCAAAACATCTTGTTTATTTCTCGGATATTTATGGTCAATAATATTTATATTATTTTATATTATTTTTTGTATGTGTATAACATTTTTGGATATTACACACTAAAACTATTCCTATGACCTAAGAAAGTGTGGATGAACTGTGTGAAAGATGATATGTGTGTAAAGGGTGTGAATATAGAGATGACCGCTGATAGAGTGAAGTGGCAAAAGGAAACATGCTGTGCCGACCCCACCTAGTGGGATAAGGGCAAGAAGATGATGATGACTAAAACTAACACAATAACAAATACAAATTTATGCATATTCCCTATTACAGGCTCTCCAGCACAATCATACAAGAAAGCATCTATACCCACCATGCTTGTTATATTTGTAAAGGCGTACCTTATGGCAGTCCTTGCAGAGTATGGTGGCCTTGTAGTCAGCGTACTCGGGTGGCATCGGCGTCGCGGCCACTTCCGAGTCCAGGTAGCTCCACAGCTGGAAACATACTCACTTCGTCAACACGACCTTTCCAAACCTTTACCTTGATGCGTACTGCACTGGAATTAAATTCTTTGGCGCCATCTGTTTCCTGAGAACTACTACCTTGTAATTTTAGGCTCAAGACTCAAGGCTAGAGTGAATAGATATCTTCTAGATCGACAAGGTCCATCCTCGGCCACACTATCGCTTAACATCAGGCGAGTTGGTGGTTAATCGTATATCTATAATAAAATCAGTAAGTGAGTATGTATGTACCCCTCTAAGCTATATTATTAATTTGTGTATATCCACAGGCACATTTCCGAGTTCTCTGAAAACGACCATTATTAAACCTTTATTTAAAAAAGACAATAGAGAGAAAATGGAATGCTATAGGCCCATTGCACTTATATCGATATTTTCAAAAATTTTCGAGAAGTATGTTTATAATGAGTTAAATAATTATTTAGAGAAAAATAATATTCTATGCAATGAACAAAAGGGTTTCAGAAAAAATAGAAGTATTAATATGGCCATATACGATTTCATTAAAAACGTCTTAATATGTATGGATAAAAGCACTCCGGTGTGCGCCATATTCTGTGATATGACGCAGGCGTTCGATTACGTAGATCACAGAATCTTAGCTAGTAAATTAGAAGCGTATGGAATACGTGGCAACGTTTTAGATTTGATAGAGTCTTAACTAGCAGATAGAATACAAATCACGGAAATCAGTCGAGTCAATCTTAACACGAAAGCAGAAGAAATATATAGATCGTATGAACGCAAAGTGGCGTACGGAGTTCCACAAGGTAGTGTCCTGGGACCACTTTCATTCATAGCATACATAAATGACTTGCCTAATGCTACATCTCAACCTATGACATTATTTGCAGATGATAGCACTATCACCGTAGCATGTAAAACACTTGACTCTTATGAAAACGATATTGTTAAATCTTTGACCTCAGTTATATCTTGGCTTGACAACAATAACTTAAAAATTAACCTAAATAAAACAAATATAATGCATTTTAGACAAAGAGAAACAAACAAAGGTAATATTAATGTAGCATATGACAATAACATTATAAATGAAGTAGAATGCTCAAAATTTCTTGGATTATATATTGACCGAAAATTGAATTGGAAATCACAAATAGAGCACCTTTCGAAAAGAATAAGTAGCCAAACATATGCCATCGCCAAACTAGCTCTTACTCTAAATATAGAATCTTTACTTAAAGCCTACTATGGGTTAGTTGAATCAATTTTGAGGTACGGGATTATTTTTTGGGGAAATTCAACAGATAAAATTATTATTTTTAAAAGGCAGAAACGCTGTATTCGTTCAATGTTTAAACTCAAAAAAAGAGATAGTTGTAAGCCCTATTTTTTTAAGTATAAAATTCTTACACTTCCGTGTTTATACATTTTAGAAACGGCCCTTTTTGTAAAAACAAACCGGGAGCGATTCCCCACCACTATCTGATACCACTGTAAGAAATAGGCGCGACCAAGACAAACGGCGCGTACATGAAGGAAAGACAGCACTGATGCAAAATAGCATCGTATGTATGGGTCCTAAAATCTACAATAAGATTCCTAAGTCAATAAGAGACCAGAATAGTAATTTATTTAGAAAAAAGTTGAAGGCATTGTTATTGCAGAAGTGTTATTATTCCATCAATGACATTCCATCAATGAAATTGACATTTTAAATGACAAATTTTAATTTTATTTGACATTATGTGTATCTTTTATTGCTTCTGCTTTGTCATATTTTATATATTTTTGGTTTGTGTATTAATCTAATAACAAATAATAATAATTATTATTTTTTAATTTTTCGCATGTGCATGATGCTGTCTACCTGACATTTGTACGCCTAATCGGCACAACATGATCTTAAGCGACTAAATTTAGTGTAACATCTTTTATGCACTTGTTGTATAAAATTCTCGTGTTGTATGCAAATAAATTATCTTTATCTTTATCTATCTTGTGTTGCAAATTAACGATATATTGTACTATGCCTCAATATAGACTCAACAACCCAATCATCATCATCATCTCAGCTACAAATAGCCGCTTCCAAATAGATCGATTGTTTATCTGTCCACCTTGTGACTGGTCTTCCTATGTTGCACTTGCCGGTGCGTGGTCTCCACTCGAAAAATGTTTCGACCCCATTGGCCGTCTGTTCTACCTTATAATAATTAATGAAACATTATTAGCTGTTCTAAAAATGGTATATTCGGTAACCTATCTTTAATCCGAAATTCATTTGTATGAATCTTACTTATACAAATCTATTTAATAGATCTGCCTGATTCCAGATGTGTTACTTGCCACGACTTTCTGATTCTATAAGTTTGTTAGCCAACAGTTTCATCTGCCTGAACAGTTATTAGGTTAAGTTAGGTAACCGTTAGGTTTCTGTTTAATTATATCCAGAAATCTTCTTATATTTACGATGGTTTGGTTATCAGATGTATCAATTATTAGGTTACGTTTATTAGCTTTCCTTTTATTATACACATAAACTTTCGTATTAGAAAGATTTGGTTATCAGACGAGTTGTCTGAACTTTGGGATTTGGATTTTTAATGGATCAATGGAACAGGTGTAAAAAGCCTGACGATTCTTTGGATTTTGACGGTAACCTCTGAGTTTATTGACTTGGTACTTTGAGTACTTACCCGAATGGTTATATTTTACTTTGTTTGATATATCTTTTTTTTTGTATTGACATGCTAGGCGTATTGCCATGTTTGACATGTTTATAATGACATTTTAAATGATATTGTATTTATATATAATGAATATTTCTTAATGTTAAGACATGAATTGTTTAAGAATAATTTTTGAATATTGTGAGATAATTGTAATTGGTCTTTTTCCGTTTTTATCTCAATAAACAAATATGAATATATGAATATAAATTGATAGGGTTTGTGAAAAAAAATAATTTCGTTTTCTAGGAAATTATATTCGATATTTTACAATTCGGATTATGGATACGCGAGGTGTATACTCACATTAGACATGTCGATCATGCTGGTCTGGCAGGTGGGGCACGCGTAGTGACCGGACTGCAGCAGCTGCTCGAAGCAGGGCCGGTGCAGCAGGTGCCCGCAGTCGGGGATGTGGCACGGGATGCGCGACGTATGGATGTCCTCCAGGCACACCGGACAGTTAGACCGGGACACGTTCTCCACGCACTAATCACACAGATTACGAACATAACATTAATCGTCAGCCTTGAAAGGGGAGAGGGGGAGAGGAGAAACAAAAGATATCATATGTATTTTTTTTTGTTGAATGCACAACTTCTACACCTAAAAACGTAATCTTGCTACTTAATTGTCAGGCACCAATTTCCCCGAATCTAAGATTGGGAGGGGTAGTAAAACCTCATTATGTATCTCCAAAAGAGGGACGGGTTAAAAGTTGTCATAAAACACATGATTAATCGACAACCCCTTAGCTGGTTATCACTTCAGAAAATTACTATTGGGGTGGAATTAGGTCGTGAAGCTCTTACGCACACTCCCCGAAATTAATCCTATAGAATATTAGCAGACATGCTAAGTTACGGCGGTGCTCGAGAATAAGTAGCTTCTTGGTAACTAGTTTATCGTCACCGATTATATCATCAGCGACTTTCAACGTGTTTGTGGATCTCTTCCATTTTTGATTTGATCTCATAGACTATTTTAATGAAGTATGATGTAATGGAATGCACATTTATTTTGTGTTAAATCAGAGGTGCCATCTTAGGCTAACATAGGAACTAGCAACTTTTCTGTCTACAGGGAATTGAATGTTGTTGCATGAATGAACCTCTCTAGTATGATGAATGCTGATCCTCATACTCACCCGATGCCCAGCTACCTGCAGCTGCATGGGCAGGCACATGTTACACCGCTCGCAGTGGAAGAACCGGTCCCTCCCCCCAACCCGACAGATGCCACACCCCTCGCAGTGGTACTGCTTCTTGTCTTCATCGTCGAACAGGTTGCAGATCAAGCATGTATACTGAAATACACATACATTTATTTTATGACAAATACAACAAAATAAAAACTAGTAGGTATAATATTTTACAGGAAAAACCAAATATCCATCTGCATATGAGCGATTTTCGTACTGTGACTTACGCATGGAATAGGGTTGTTATGCTGTTGAGTCCACTTTTTTGTGAGAATATATGCACAAAGCTACTGCATAATATCACTTCTTTGTTGCTATCACTTCCTCTGTTGCGAAAAAGTTTGTTGGAAGTCACAAAAACGCGTTTTTTTTTTATCCTAGAGTTGTATTATTATTGTTACAAAAAAAATTGCCTAAAAGACCCTGGGAGTGAAAATCATTTTAACGACACCTCACACATCAAAATCGGTAAAGCCATTTGGGGGCGTCCATAAATTACGTGAGGTGTTTTTTTAAATTTTCTGCCCCTCCCTCCCCCCCTGGTGAGATGTCGTGAGATTTTATTCAACCCCCTCCCCCATCCCCGAATCTCACGTGAGATTTTTCAAAAATTATTTTCTTTCGAACGAATTAGTAAATGATCTTAATCGTACTACGATTACGCTTAAGATTAAATCTTAAGCATGTACAATCTGGATTAAATAGACCAAAATAGAATAATTTTTTTTTGTTTCAATCAGAAAAAAAAATTGCGTGATATTTGCCGAGACCCCCCCTCTCTCCAACGTAAGATTAGATGAGATTTGACTCGACCCCCTCCCCCCCTTAAACACCTCACGTAATTTATGGACGCCCCCTTTAGGCTGCAGGAGGTAATATAGAAACATACATACACACTTGAAAAACAACAATCCTTCATACAGTCATTAATAAATTAAAATTGTGTATGCTTAAGTTAACAGAATATTTGGAGCATTGGTCAAATTTGTGAATGTTTTTCAGAGAAATTGATAAATTTTTACAGTAGGGTAATTTTAACTTATAAGTATGACTACCACTGATACCAATGGTTATTACCTTCCCAAAGCGAACCTTGCAGTTCTGGCACTCTTCCTGTACCTTCTGCCTCGTGTCACACTCGGTGCAGATGAGCTCAGTCACCAGCTTTCTGTTCAAGTAATGTTGCTCATTTTCATCATGGCAGTATCGACAGATGTACACCTTATTACAGCATGGTGTCTGGAATTACAAGTATATCATTTAAGAAGAAAATACGACTCTATGTTTTTACATCACTGACCTATTTACATTGAATAATTTTACTGAATAAGTATTTCCAAATACATAAAACTTGAGTTTTCAAGCTGCCAGTGAATAGATATTTTTTAAGCAAGACCATCCCATTGCAGGTCACAATAGTTGCTTTTAACATCTGACAAGTTAGCAGTGAATTACAAGCTTATTATCAAATAAAAACATATTATTATAGTATTTTCCATGCTGGACTGGGAGAAAAAGAAATGTACCTACCAACTCATTCTCTTTCTCCTATATCAGTTAAGGGATTGAAGGGAAATTGGCATTTATGTACCTTTGGCTGAACCCCTGTCAATGCAAGCAGCATTACATATTACCCTCTAACCTAATGCCCTCTCTCTCCCACCTAACTCTCTTAGCATGGTCAAATGTGGTGTCAAACGGCCTATGTCATATGTCCCATTTATGTATGTATAAATAGTAGTGGTATTATTACACCATTATGTTGAAGTTTAGCAGGAAGATCTTTAGAAGAAAGTCATCCCATTTGATATTTGTCAGAGTTTTTGACTGCGGATTTTACTAGAAGATAAAATAGAGGCGACCTAAGTAGCTATGCTACAATTTCTATTTTATTTTCTTAAACTAGGTATTACTTCAAATGTTTAATGCGTAAATAGTAGTATTTTATTTATAAAATGTCTGATCACATCAAGTGTTGATATATTTTAATTTTATTGGCAAAATTCCATAGAAGATTGCAGTAAATCTTGATTACTGAGGTGTGATTATAACTTAGATGACATTATTGTAATAATTTATCTTGGATATTGCAAATGCGAAAATTATGCAAACTTAATATCATCAAAAAGGGAAACCTGATTGTCAAAAAATATAGCCTTTGGGCGATATTATTTGTTAGGAGGACAGTAACAAACTACACTTCAAGTGAGCATTTTTAAATCTGTTATACAAAGAAATATTGCTTTTAAAATTCTCACAGCTACATTGTGAATAGGTCTGTGTTTACTGTTATAAGAAATATTCTACAAGACAAGGTAAATAAGAATCGTAAACAGAATTACTAAATTCTTCAGAGAACATAACAGAGGTATATTTATTTTACGTAGTTTGTATACCACTGACTGAATCGACTATACACAACAAAAACATTTTTTTTTTGGATAAACGTAAGTTATAACTTTGTGGTGTATTATGATGAAAAAAACTATATTAGAAGATCTAAACGTGCGCCCCAAAATGCGTCTTCAAGTTCCTTGGCTTTCCTTTGTTTTAATCCCAAAATCTCATCGTGATCTCAAGATTTCTACGCGTTTTAAGATATATTTAGATCGGGTGTTTTGAACCCGGCATTGTCAGTCAAACATCCTAAAACCGAGCTGAACCTTTAAATTAGATGATTGGCGACTTTAACTTACCACAAACTTCGATCTGCGCTTGTAATGAGCGCATCCAATGCGTTTTTCAATGTTAGTTTCACCTTCTTTTGTGGGTTCATGACTACTCTCTTGTGACATTTTGTAGCACCGCAATCACAAACATTTAAACGAATAACAATTCTTCAAAGTCTACGGATTAATTATTTCTTGACACAAAGTTAATTGAATGATGTACAGATTGAAAAATACAAATAAATTACAACAAGCTGGAGTTGGCCGACTGATTGAACGAACTGACATTTCTGTTTCTGATTTAATTGATTTGTGCATTTTGTGCTATATTCTCTTTCTGTATTCCATGCTTTAAAAATTTTGAAATTAAATGGTGGAATGGCTGACGTCAACTATATATTTATCTTTGTTTGATTAATACAACCAAACAAAGATAGAAAATAACCAAACTATTATTATGCTAAACATTTGACACTTGATCTGAGAAGCTAATTTAGGTTTTATTTGGTTTGAAAATGACA
Source organism: Lycia hirtaria (assembly GCA_947563715.1). Taxonomy (NCBI): domain Eukaryota; kingdom Metazoa; phylum Arthropoda; class Insecta; order Lepidoptera; family Geometridae; genus Lycia; species Lycia hirtaria. Next base: position 16,950,713 of record OX387384.1, read on the forward strand.
TTGACAACTTTGAGGGTTTTGGAGCAGTTTTTTAAATTGGATTTGGACCCGCTTAGACCATTTGCCAGTGTCAAGTATAAAGATTTCTTGAATAAAATAAGATAAAAATGTTCTAGTCACATAAACTGTCATTTCCAAATTCAAGTCGTGCTTCAGTAAAGTCTACTAAGACTAGTAAGACTAGACTAGACTAGTCTAGACTAGACTAGTCTAGACTAGACTAGACTAGACTAGACTTTCAGTAAAGTCTTACTAGTAAGACTTTACTGAAAGTTTCTATGGAGTTTTGCTGACAACGGGAAAAAACACATTTCACTGCTTTATTTCACTTGCCCACACCCAAGCACTTGATTGAACACTTGAATAAAACAATCAAATCAAATCAAATCTATATGTTTTGACTTCAACGTCACCATTGAATTTTTGCTCAATTTGAGGGCTGCTTGATTGTCTATTAAGACGACAACTTGTTCATAGTCAGCTCCTAAATCTTTGAACAGACTTTTCAAATGTATCGCCTCTTTTGCAGCTTCGGTTAAAGCGACGTATTCCGCTTCTGCTGTCGAAAGGGCGACGCTCTTTTGTTTTTTCGACATCCAGCTTATAGCCGTGCCAGCATATTTGAAGCAATAGCCTGAAAATGATTTTCGGTCAAGCTTACAGGAGCCCCAATCCGCATCAGCCATACCGTACATGTCTTGGCCGGTCTTCGTGAATGTCAAGCCGACATTCTTTGTCGCTTTGAGGTATCGAAGTACTCTTTTGGCGCACTTAAAGTGCTCTTCCTTGTAACAGTCATTAAACTGTGATAGGTAGCTTATAGCAAACATAATATCAGGACGTGTCGCCACTGCAAAATACATAAGCGTACCTATTAAATTTTTATACGGAAGATTAAGATGTTGACTTTCATCTCTTCCACATCTTTCAAGTTTGAGGCCTGGCTCCATTGGTGTTGATGTAGTTTTGCAGTCTTCCATTTTGAATTTCTTTAGACTGTCTTCTATAAATTTCTGTTGGTAAATTTTAATTCCATCCTTATTAAATGTTAAATCTATACCGATGAGCCGTTTTGGTCTTCCCAAGACTTTTAGTTCGAATTTTGAATTAAGCATGTCTTTGACTTCTTTAAGTTTTCTAGGACACGAGTAGGCAATCAATAGGTCATCGACATAGATAACTATTATAATTTTAACTCCTCTTTTCTCTAGTAGGTATACACATGGGTCAGCTTCTGATGCTCTGAAACCGATGTGTTTTAGTTCTGTGTCGAGCTTCTTGTACCATTGCCTCCCTGCCTGCTTAAGTCCGTAAAGTGCTTTAATGAGACGGCAAACCTTCTCTTTTGGGTTGTTCTTTATGTCTCTCAGCATCTCAACTGTTTTATTGTATATAGTTAAATCTTCTTTTGTACTTTCTTCGACCATAATCTCTGTCAGGTATTCTTCTAGGTAATCAGGGTATTTCATCACGATATTTTCTTCCAGTTCACCATTTAGGTACGCGGTTGTGACATCCATTTGGTTCAGATTTAACCCTTCTTCCACAGCTACTCCGATGACAGATCTGATCGAGCTTAGTTTCGCGACGGGTGCGTAAGTGTCATTGTAATCGATGCCTGGTCGCTGTGTAAAGCCTCGTGCTACAAGTCTGGCTTTTCTGGTGATGCTGTCATCTGGCCCAACTTTGTTTCTCAGAACCATCTTGTAGTCTACGACTTTCACATTTTCAACTTTCTTTTCGACTTTCCAGGTTTCGTTTTTTACATGTGCTCTTATTTCTGCTTTTATGGCATCATGCCAGTACTCGTCGTTCTCATCATCATTTCCGTCAGACAGGTAAGTAATTTCGTTGAGTAAATGACTTTCTTGACTTTCTTCAGTCTCATCTAGTACGTAATCTCTAGTCCATGCAGGTGGGTGCCTCTCTCTTTGTGGCCTCTCATTCTCAGGAATTTCCGATGCGTCGTCGAATGATTCGTTTTCGTCTGAGTCGTCAGGTTCTAGAGGTAAGTTTTCTGGATGTTGAATTTCATTGTTCATGGTGTCATTTTTCTTCTCTGTAATTTCAACTTCTATTTCCTGTCTAATTTTGTTCTTTTTTCTTTTATTTATCTTTTCTTTTTCAGGTGTGTTCGAGTGATGGCGTTCCTCTTCGTGTACAAGGTCTTCATAATCCGTGTCTTTTTCTTTGAAGTACATCTGATCTATAACCTTGATGTCCCTGCTTATCACCACATCATCATCTTCAGGTATGTATACTCTGTATCCTTTTGTGGTCAACGAGTATCCCATGAATACGCCCTCTTTGGCTTGCTGAGTCAGCTTTCCTCGTCTGTTCTTTCTCAGGACAAAGGTTTTTCTGCCAAAAACGTGAAGATGATTTCCAGACGGTGTTCGGTCGACCCATTTGGTGAATGGTATGTCGCCGTTTAACGCTTTCGAAGGGCTACGGTTGATGAGGTAGTTGGCCGTATGTACCGCTTCTGCCCAGAGCTTCTTGGGCGTGTTTGCTTCGATCAACAGGCATCTAGCTTTTTCTAGCAAAGATCTGTTCTTCCTCTCGCTTATCCCATTTTGTTGCGGGGTATACACTGTGGTTAATCTTCTTTGGATACCACGGAGCTTGAGGAAATCGTCAAATTCTTTGTTGCGATATTCAGTGCCGTTGTCAGTCTGCAGGTGTTTTATCTTTTTGTTGTGGAACGTCTCGACTTCGCTTTTATATTGCTTAAACGTGTTGAAAACGTCACTTTTCTTTTTGATGAAGTAGACGTGGCAGTATCGAGTGAAGTCGTCTATGAATGTCACGTAATATCTCGATCCCGCTAACGTTTCGCACTCGAAAGGTCCACATACGTCGCTATGAATAATTTCTAGCTTTTCCGTTGTGTAGAGGCCTTCGTGTCGCGTGAATGGTAATCTTGACAGCTTGCCCTTTATGCAGGTTTCACACGCTTCTAATTTTTCATCAGTCGGTTTCATTCCATACATAAGGTTGTCTTGAGCCATCTTCTTTAGATCCCTTTCATTTATATGGCCTAGTTTTTTATGCCATTCCATTAAGTCGCAGCCATTTCCATTTCGGATGTAGTTTGACACTTCTTTCTTCTTAAATTCGAAGTAGTATAGACTTAGACCATCTAAAAATGGACGCGCCTTCCAAGAGATTACCCCTCTGCCAAGTTCTATAAGACAAAATCCATCGCGTTTATAAAAACTATTTTCAATCGACATTCATCAGTCCTGATACCGATGCAGAGGTGTAAGGAAGTCTCTAAAAATGCCCAACTGTGCAGTTTTCGACTGTGGCAAGAGATCAAATACTTCTACAATCCAAAAAGATGGTGTATCATTTCATAAGTGAGCATTTTTTTTACAGTAATTTTGGTTTACTTTTAATAAAATTGTTTAAAATCATTCTTATGAGCTCGTGATTCTAGACGCCGGTGAAATCTCGAGTACAAAAAATAACAGAATATCCCTACGTAGTATCTTCACTCAATTATGTATCTTATACCTAAAAGCCAGAGTCTATATTTCTAGTGGAAAATAAATGTCTTGAAACCACAGGATTTACGTCATCTAACGGTTTTTTGAGTAACGAGACAATTCATTTTGATAGTCAATTTGTGACCTTATTTCGTTTAAACTTAGTTCCATATTCGATAGCAAAGTAGTTGCTTTGTTTCTTTCTCTCACGCGCTAGTCTCGGCGGGGAATCCCAACTAGTGATGTACCTTATTACCTCACACAGTTTACAGTGTTGATATCGATAAAAGGTCTGAGTGAATTCCTTCCTCTGACACTTTTTTAATCTACTGCGGTTTTTCATTATAATATAATATTATAATGTGCGGGATATATACCGCGGGTTAATTGATGTTTCAGCGAAGTTGCATTCAACATGTTCACGGGAAGACTAGAAAGTGTATGTTGATTGGAAAAACAGTTAAAAGTAGATGTAACGATCTACGTTTTTAAGTATTTTGCAGCGGAACTTGTTATCACCGGTTCTTTATTGCGCTCTATAATATGTAAAAACATAGATAATATATTTAAGACCAATAATAATGTAGGTATATACCTAACGTAAACCTGATTGAAAAATAAATAATGTATGTTAAAGTGAATTAACTGGTTTAATTTTTTTCATGCATCAAACATCGTAGAAGATACAATGACAACATACCTATATCAACATTTACATTTGTTGCATCAAAAATGAGGAAGTTTCATACAAACTTTCAACATTCTCGTTAGTCTCTTAGAGGATGTGTTTATTTTTCATTAAAAACGTTGTCATTATTTAGCTTATATTCTATAACTTAAAATATAAAACACTGAATGAAATTAAAATATTGACAGGACAAAGTCAACTTATTCAGTGATCAAAATATCGATAACATTATTATCGATATTTATCAAACACTATCGTCATTTGCAGTTTTGATACTGGTGTTGCCGCAGCTTATTTTGCTTCGATTATGGGTAAATTCTGCGCCTCCACTAGTCTGATAAACGCGGTGCAACTAACGCAAAAAAAAGTGACAACGAACCTGTAAATTTCAGTTCCCAAGTTTTGTCATCGGGCTTTAAACTTTATAAATGTATTGCTTCTTTTACAAAAACAAATGGACAAAATAGTAGTTCCCAAGAAGTTTAGCACCTTTTAGATTCCAAGTTTTGCCGTCGGACTGTAGTGGTGGTGCGGGCTCTAGTCTCTAGTCGATTACCTACAACACTCGGAATATTGTATAGTTTTAAAACTAGGGTGAAATGAGGCCCTCGCTCCGCAAACGCAAACGCCACCCCCTTTGTTACTTACATCCCGCGTATAGTAGGTACTTAATATATGTCTCGTATATACTATTATAAAAGTACTGTTATTTTCTGAGAAAAATGGCTGTGTTATAAGGACAAACGAACATGGATAATTTATAAGGGTTTCTCATTTACTTTGGAACCCTAAAAATAAACCAAACTGACTTGATTATAAAGTGTTAATGATAACTTTTTCTAGTTACTTATACGATTTCTAATAGGTTTTCTTATAAGTATTTTTTATCAACTGCATATTTGGTGTAGGTACATTATTTTAACAATCATAAGGAAAAAATGGCATTTACATGGCAGCACTGTTATGCAGAATATTACGTTTATTTTGCATGTTGTTTAAGTCTCTTGTTTGTTTATGTAAATTTACCCTAACCACGCCCTTTTTTGTAAAAGTGTTGAACATTTGTATTTGTGTGCGAATATAAATACTAGAAGAGTTAATTTGTGTGACGATAGTTTTTAAGTGTGTGTTTGTCCTCGCCCCCCGCAAAAAATGGCAGAAATTTTTGTTCGTAGCATTTAAACTAAGGCGCGTCCATTTTTAGATAGTCTAAGAGTATAGACCGTCTTTTCTCTGTGCTGTCAGTGACACCTCGCCACTTTTTTCTACGATGTAGGCTTTGTCCTTTTCAAAAATGACTTTGTGTCCTCTGTCAGATATTTTGCTCACTGACAGTAGATTGACTGACACATCAGGAACGAATAAAGTGTCATTGAAGTTGTAATCTATTTTTTCTTGGCTGACTGTAACTTTTCCTTTTCCTTCAATTTTGCTCGTATATTTATTTGATGCCAACTTTAGGGTTCCATTTTCAGGGGTCAGAGCCGAAAACATTGTCTTGTCGCCGCACATATGGGATGAGCAGCCACTATCTAAACACCACGTGTTTTTATTGGTGCTTGAATTCGCAGTACTCAGGCAGACGTTGAAGTTTCTTGGTTGGCTTCTGTTAGGCTTCTCATTTGAGCGATCCTTCTTTCCCCAGCATGCCTCGGTAGTATGGCCCTTCTTCTTGCAGTTCTTGCAGTACAATTTCAACTTATTTTTCTTGAAGTGGTATGCTTCACTACTCTCAGGTGCTTCTTTACCGCTCCTGGCCTGGTATTCTTCAAGAATTTTTACTTTCAGGTCGTCAGGATTTGGCAGTGTGTCTCTTGACTCGATGGCTATTCGGAAGTTTTCGAATGACGTTGGCAAACTGTAGAGCAGCATTATACTGAGCAGTTCTGGTGGTATTTTTATGTCCATATCCGCGAGTTTATCGACCACATCCATGAAATTATTTAGGTGATCACGGATGTCCTCATCAGCTGTCATACGTTTGAGAACTAGCTGTTTCAATAAGGTTGCCTTACGTGCAGGCCCAGTGCTTTGGTATGTAGCTTTAAGTTTGTCCCATACAGATTTCGACGACGTGCATGTTTTTATTTGCTTTAGTTCGGAAGGTGACAGCAAAAGTAAAATTTCAGCTCTTGCCTTGAGGTCTTCCTTTTCGAACGCAGTTTTTTCCGCCGCCGCCGCAGTTGATGACAATATTTTCGTGCCACTTACAATATCCCAATAGTCGTTTTTAATCAGGACGGCTTGCGCTTGTAGGCACCAAGTATCGTAATTTGACTTGGTCAATGGTTGGATATTTCGGTAACTCGTCGATGCCATATTTTTACCTTTTATTTAGTAGATAGTCGTATAACCATGTAACCACGCTCTGCTACCAATTTGTTAGGGTTTATTTATCATGGAAAAGCATGGCGAACACTAAATACATTTTTATTGGTAATCTTTTAACAAACGGAATAATATGACAATGTATAGATTTTTGTTTTCAGTATCTTGTCATTATTTCAAATTCGTACGGAGAATCATAGACAGTGCTGTGTCCAGTACTCACAATTATACATACCACTTCAATGAATGTCCCTATATAGATTTGCTAAACTCATGTTCAAAAAACAAATCATGGCTATTATGTTTGTCGCTTAGAATTTTTTTTCTTTCCACCATCGATATTTAAAAAAATGTGTTCTTTTTAATTTTATATGAGTTTATTTGTAAAGTTCAAAGATAATATAATAATTATGTACATTAGTTTACTTGGGTCAGCGTCAAAGAAAATTAGTACTCTTTAAATAAGCGTAAAGTTGTCAGATTCAGAAAAACATAAAAATAACATTATAAAATGTAAAAAAATCACAAAAACATTTATTCATAAACCATATTTTTCTACAAATATGAAGAATTCCCTCCTGTTTCTTTTATTAATCGGCCAATTAGCATTATGTCTGATCCCGCCGAAGTTTCAATGGAAGAGCATCGACTATGCTTGGGACTCTGGGCAACTGCGGGATAATGCTATCCAAAGGGGAGAGTTTGTCTTTGGAAATAGTATGCCCAGCGGAATCGCTAGGTGGAAAAACAAATTGTTCATAACCGTTCCTCGATTGAAAACAGGTTTTTAAAATTATATTTGACCCAACTTTAAAGGTACTTTAGGAAGTAGATGAACATTTATAAATATTATATTTTTAACAAACGAATTAAGTAGATTAAATAGTACCGATTTGCGTATTTATTCTCTTTACGATTTGCTTTTGCTGCCTTGATCAACTATAACTATTTATTGCACATTGTACAGTCAGTACTATTTCTTTAGTAAGTAATGGATTTGACTCCATCTAGCACCATAGCACGTTTCCGTTTTAATATCATTTAAGTTTCTATTGTATAATTATGTCCAGTGTTTTAAACCAATAAAAAAAATTATATAGAGTTTATACTATAATATAGGTAGATATTCCAAATAGTAGTACAACAGCTCGACTACCGTGTATAAGCAATACACTGTAACTTAAGTTACGGTGTTTTGGGTTAACAGGGCCCATTGACTTTCATGTGATCTGTTCTAACCCCCTGTAAAAAATAATTCTACTAACCTTTATCTACACTGATACAATACTTTTAAAAACACTGTATTCGACAGAACATTACAGGTTTATTATTCCAAAACACGGCAATAAAACATACCGTGTATTCAAGGGCGTCGCCAAGGGGGGGCAAGGGCAAGCTGCCCTCCCCCCCCTAGAGATTAAAAAAAATTAGTCAACTGCAAAGCAATCAAAGTCCTAAGGCCGTGCATTTGTACCTGTACCTACAATTCATATTTTTCTCATCCTCCATAATATTAACTTGCCCCCCCCCCCCCCTGGGCCATGGGCTGGCGACGCCCTTGCGTGTATTGCTAAAACAAAACAATGCGCGCGAAAGTTAAACCGTGTCAAAAAACCAACGTTTCAAGACACACGCGCTGCGATCGACAAGCGATAGCGCATACGTTTGCCGGGAGCTCAAATAACAGTGGCTAATCATAATCGTTCGCGATCAGTGTGCGCGCGCGCGCGGGGCTACGCAATTTTGAAGTACTATAGATCACGCTGCACTTGCAACGGGACCGTGCTGTTGTTCGTATAATTTAATTATTTTATAGAGTTTATACGTTAAAAATGTGCGGATTTTGGTAACAAACTCTTGCTAAATTTGTCTATTTGCTAAGCTTGCTAAATGACGTGAATCAATGTTTTGTCACAACAATGGCAACATTATTATAGGAACACTAGTATGGGAAACCACTCTTTTGATTGTATTTTATTTACTATTAAACATATTAGAGTAAATACTAGATGGCTAAATTGATATCAAAAATACCTTTAAAGCAATATCAAACAATGTTCTTGAAAGGCATAAGAAGGAAAAATAATCAAATTAAACCCAAAAAACTAATCAGCCATTTTCTCAAAACACGTTTTTTCGACTTACAGTGTATTGCCTTTACACGGTAGCGTAGCTCTCTTCAATCTTTGGAACCTTAATTAAACGGGTCCACAGAATACCTTAATGTTCTGTAACGGGTCCAGCAGCTGAGTAATTAAGTACATGCTTCAAGCATATTAAGTTACTGGTGGCGCTACCTATGCTTCAAAATGGTACGCGTACAACTAGTAATAATAATATATTAAGTTGTTGGTACAGAAATAGCTGAGAACATAGGCTACATTTCATAATCATCATCACGGTTCACTATCACCATCATTAAGGCACAGGTAGTATTACACATTATAAGAAAAATATTCGTAAGTTAAATTTATTATGTATTTTAGGTGTACCATCTTCTCTAAACTACATCTACACCAACGGATCTACTGAGCAGCCTCTAAACCCGTACCCGTCATGGTCGGACGCGTTTATTCACGCGCGCAACCCGCCAGGGAACAGCTCTGTAGTGTGTGCCTTCCGCGCATACGTCGATTGCTGTGACCGACTGTGGGTTGTCGATAACGGGGTGGCTGATATTGCTGGTAATTAAGGCTCTTGATAAATCATTATAGTAGAAGCATGCCAAACTGCGTCTGGCATGTTTCTACTATGTTGTTATTTATTTAAATGGTTTGCAGAGCTAGTTTTTTGTATAATTAGATTGTGGTATATGTAAGTAACCAACTTAAGTATGTAAGTGTAATAAGGTAAGTTATTCATTTCTGATTTTTATTGCAACCAAATGCCGAGACGAGTAAGGATCACTGCATTCGCATCATATGAGGCCACTGACTGACTAACCCCGACTTCTGGTTAGCATTACCATTATGCATGCTGAGCTCTTAAATTGCTTGCACTTAAACAGCTAAAAGTCAATCAGAAATTTAAACTTCAACAATTTGTTGTAATACACTACAATCGTCATTATAAGATTTAAAATATTGTTACGCTCAATTCAAACTGTAACTGTTGCGGATGAATGAATGGCAAAGGAGTGATGCCTACTCTCACAAGTAGACTTTTATAACATTTCTACTATTATACTCGTAAAATAGAAGAAAGGCTACAGTATTTCGGGTAATGTGGTCTTAGAAATAATAATAAGAGGTGGAACTGCGTTTATTGTGATCTATCATTATCTTGCGACAAGACGCAGAGCTAGAGCATCGTGGATGTTCTAATATATTTCCTTTGGGAAGAGTTCTTTAGACTGTGCTATTATCAAGAATGTCTAGTGACATCACTATCGGTCAGTGACGAAAGAGGTTTAACTGGTTACGATTTCAGGTAAAGCAAAACAAATATCCGACCCTTCTATAATGGTATTTGAGCTGAACACGAACCAGCTGGTGGATAAGCACGTGTTAGGAGAAAATGAGCGGAGGGATTCCTCATTATTCACTAGCATTGTAAGTTATTTACTCATTTGACGGTGTATTCACTTCAAAACAATTTCAAACACTTTGATAGTTAAAACTCATAGACAGTAAGTACCAAGGTAGAATTCGTATTCAATTAAGTCGAGTTACAAAATCATGGTTCTCTTTACCACTAACCACTATATTTCTCTGGTGTGTTTAGATTCAGCATCATCTCAGCTATAAGAAGTCCACTGCTGGATATAGGCCTCCTCATAGTGGCTTGCATCCAGCGTCTTCTCGCCACTTGTATAAGGTCATCTGCCAACTCGTCGCTGGTCGGCCCATCGTTCATGAGATCTACGTGCTATGCACCCTGCTCACTGCGCCTTCAACTTGCTAATGCGCTATGCTATGTCGGTGACTTTCGTACGTTTACGGATCTCTTTGTTTCTGATTCGGTCTCGTAGAGAGACTCCGAGCATAGCCCTCTTCATAGCTCGTTGCATGTTTATGATTATTTTAAAGTATTATTAAAGTCGATAGGGGTCGGAGCTGAGAGCGTACCAAACAGTGCCAGTGAAGGTAGCAAAATCGCTGAATTAGCATTGAGCCTCACTGTGCTCGAGGATGCATAGTTGCGTATAATTAGCGATATAAGGATCCAACTTGTTTATAACGAACGACGACTGGCCCTGGTAACACACAATATTCGCACGATGAGGACAGACGAGAAGCTAGCTGAGCTGGAAGAAGAAATGAGTAGGTTACATTGGGATATCCTGGGGTTATCGGAAGTCCGACGAGAGGGTGAGGACACGATAACCCTGAAATCCGGTAACCTACTATACTACCGGGAGGGCGACCAACAGTCCCAAGGTGGTGTCGGGTTTCTCGTCCACAAGTCCCTTGTTAGCAACATTCTTGCCATCGACAGTGTATCGAGCAGGGTTGCGTACCTGATACTCAGAGTATCCAAGAGATATTCGTTGAAGGTCATCCAGGTATACGCACCGACCTCGGCACACTCGGATGATGAGGTGGAGGTGATGTATGAGGACATTAGTAGGGCCATACACACTTCTGAGACCTATTTTAATGTTGTTATGGGGGACTTCAATGCGAAGCTGGGCAGGAAATGCGAAAGTGAGTTGAGAGTGGGGCAATTTGGATATGGACAACGGAACCCCAGGGGACAGAGGTTGGCCGACTTTCTGGAGAAAGAGGGACTCTTCATGATGAACTCTTTCTTCCAGAAGCCACCTCATAGGAAATGGACCTGGTTGAGTCCCGATGGTTCTACGAGAAATGAGATAGACTTCATCCTGACCACCAAGAAACAAATATTCAATGATGTCTCTGTGATCAACATGGTTAAAACCGGAAGTGATCACAGAATGGTACGAGGCACTTTGAATATTAATGTTAAACTGGAGAGGTCCCGTATGATGAAGTCTACACTCCGACCCACTCGCGCCCATATCCAAAACCCCGAGAGCTTTCAGCTCGAACTATCAAATCGCTTTGAGTGCCTGGAGAGCTGCGCATCGGTGGATGAGATCAATAACATGTTTGTGGAAACTGTCCGTACGGTGGGCGCGAAGTTTTATAAACCCCACCGTACAAATAGACCGCAAAAGCTCTCGAGCCATACCCTCGACCTCATGGCTGAACGACGCTCATTGCAACTGCAGTCTTCCGGTGACGCCGAGTCATATAGGCGGCTCAATAGACTCATATCAAAGTCTATGCGACACGACATCCGTATCTTTAATACTAATCGTATTAAAGAGACGATAGAGCGGAATAAAGGCTCCAAAGTGTTCGCAAGAGACATGTCTATTGGGCAGAGCCAGTTGACGAAGCTGAAGATGGAAGATGGCAGTATAGCGTCGACCAAAGCAGAAGTCTTGAGGGAAATCGAGAGGTTCTATGGACAGTTATACACATCGGTCGCAAAACCTGTTAGCAGTTTAGGCAAAGATCCAAGAGCCAAACTGACTCGACATTATACCGAAGATATCCCGGACATCAGCCTGTACGAGATTAGGATGGCCTTGAAACAGCTCAAGAACAACAAGGCACCGGGCGACGACGGAATTACATCAGAGCTACTGAAAGCGGGTGGAACACCGGTACTGAAAGTCCTTCAGAGGCTCTTCAATTCCGTCATGCTTGAAGGTACAACGCCAGAAGCATGGAACAGAAGCGTGGTGGCTCTGTTCTTCAAAAAAGGAGACAACACTTTGCTGAAGAACTACAGACCCATCTCGCTTCTGAGCCATGTCTATAAGCTGTTTTCAAGGGTCATCACGAATCGTCTTGAACGCAGGTTTGATGACTTCCAGCCTCCCGAACAAGCCGGTTTCCGAAAAGGCTATAGTACCATAGACCACATCCATACGCTGCGGCAAGTGATACAGAAGACCGAAGAGTATAACTTGCCCCTTTGCTTAGCGTTTGTGGACTATGAGAAAGCCTTTGATTCGATCGAGACCTGGGCGGTGCTTGAGGCTCTCCAGCGATGCCGTATTGACTATCGGTATGTCGAAGTGCTGAAGTGCTTGTACAACAACGCCACCATGTCAGTCCGAGTACAAGACCAGAACTCAGAGGCAATTTCATTGAAAAGAGGCGTGAGGCAGGGAGACGTTGTCTCTCCAAAACTGTTTACCGCCGGTTTGGAAGATGCCTATAAGCTTCTGGAATGGAAAGGGCTCGGCATTAATATTAATGGCGAGTACATCACTCACCTTCGGTTTGCCGACGATATAGTAGTCATGGCAAAGTCGATGGAAGAGCTCAGTACGATGCTCGAAGACCTCAATAGAGTTTCCCAACGGGTGGGCCTCAAAATGAACATGGACAAAACGAAGGTTATGTCGAACGCCCATGTAGTGCCCACCCCAATATATGTGGGGAACTTCACTCTTGAAGTTGTTGACGATTACGTCTACCTAGGACAGACGGTCCGATTAGGCAGGTCCAACTTTACGAGGGAGGTCAATCGTCGTATCCAACTCGGCTGGGCAGCGTTCGGGAAACTTAAAAGCGTCTTCTCGTCCAATATTCCCCAGTCCCTCAAGTCGAAAGTTTACAACCAGTGTGTGTTACCAGTGATGACATACGGCACTGAAACGTGGTCCCTAACTATGGGCCTTATAAGGAAGCTCAAGGTCACGCAACGAGCTATGGAGAGGGCTATGCTCGGAGTCTCTCTACGAGATCGAATCAGAAATGAAGAGATACGTAGACGTACAAAAGTCACCGATATAGCACAGCGGATTAGCAAGTTGAAGTGGCAGTGGGCAGGGCACATAGCACGCAGAACTGATGGCCGATGGGGCCGAAAGGTTCTCGAGTGGAGACCACGTACCGGCAAGCGCAGCGTAGGAAGACCAGCCACGAGATGGACAGACGACCTCATACAAGTGGCGGGAAGACGCTGGATGCAAGCCGCTTCCAATCGGTCTTTTTGGAAATCCATGGGGGAGGCCTATGTCCAACAGTGGACTTCTTATGGCTGAGATGATGTTTATAACTATTATTATATTTTTGCCTTGTTTAAAACAAGATTCGTAATCTTAATCTTGACTTGGCACATATTATGTCAATACCTTACTAGAATTTTATTTAAGACCCCTTTCTATAACTTTGTTGTGGATAAAGCTAGAATCCTGATAGAATTTACACAACAACGAGCTAAATCATGCACTATCGCATTAATTACTACTTAAACTTACGCTAAATTACTAACATAATCAAATTGAACTTAATTCTGGAATACCTACCTATCATATGATTTGGAATCGAGTATTTTGTTTTTAATTTCTCAGTAGACTTTTACTTCTTTTCTTCAATTAGTTATAGTTATTCATTACTTCAATTTAATGGGCATTGAAAATAAATTGTTTATTACAGGTGGTGGACATACCATCTAAAGGCAAAGACGTGTTTTGTGCCGAAGCGTTCGCTTATATTACGGACATGGGTTCAAACGCCATCATCGTATACGACTTTAAGAACAACGAGTCCTGGAGGATCGAACACCCGTACTTCCAGTTCGATCCTCACGCAGGAAAGTACACAGTGGGAGGGATCGACTTCTACTGGAGCGACGGAGTCTCCAGTTCTGCTCTGTCGAAGCCGAATAAGGAGGGGTTAGGATTTTAAAATTAAAATTTTCTGTTCGCGTTCCAAAGTACGTTAACAAGTTACGTTATTCAGCCTTGAGTGTTGTTGTCGGAAAAAAATTATAATATACTGTCGAAAATTTCGGTTTCAAAGATTCTCAACGCCATCGCTCACTTTTGTAGCAAGAAACATATTGCCGAATAATAACTAATGCATTGATTGATTTCAGATATCGAGAGCTTTACTTCCATCCAACGTCCAGCACAAAACAGTTCAAAATATCAACTAGACTGCTAAAAAACAAAGATGCGCCCAAAGATGAAATATTTAATGGAGTTCAAGTAATATATTTTATCACATTATCGCTGAAAAAAAACTCTTTGATAATTAAAAGTAGTAATAGTGTGCTATTCATATTGTTACGGGAAGTGGGTATAGGGATTGGAAGGAAACAACGATGTTATTCAAACCCGTTTAATTCACTGACACGTGGTATCTTCTACAGAGCACTCACAGTCTATAACACGAACACCGACAATAATTACAGAATCGACGCGCTGCAAACACACAGAGACCGTGTTCCGATCAACACACTACTACTATAACGTCTCTTCACTATACTGTTCACTTCAACACTTCACTTTCACATGTAACTTTTTCTTCTTTCCTGTATGCTACTTGTATCTGAACTGCCCTCTGTCCGCGACTGAAGCTCCTTATATACCCCGCAGAACCTTCTAGAAGCTTTTATTTCGATAGTCATTTCGTTCGTCATTTGTTTCGTTCCAGAATGTTCAATTTCGATCGTCTTTTGTTTTTATCATTTGTTTCGAACTTTCTAGAATGTTGACGAGATTCTTTATTTAAATAGTCAAGGAGCATTTCCTTCTAGAAATGTCACCATCATCATCATCATCGTTACACTATTATACATTCAAAGATAATTTATATCATTCTTGGCAGAATACTAGACTCTTTTATTCTTAAACTATTTGTCTATCCCAAGGCCAGCCCTGCCTTTAAATTTTATTTGTCTTTAAGAAAGCATTATATCTCTTATGTCAGCCATAAGAAATCCACCGTTAGACATAGGCCTTCCTGCGGATGAATTTACAAAAAGCACTGTTGTAATAAATACCGTCTGAAACCAGCGTCATCGTGCCCCTTGTATGTTGTCGTCTGTCCTCTTTATGGCTGATCGTTCTATGCTGTGCTCTTTCATTAATTAAGTATTAATTATTTTTACTGAATAAACATAGATATTTCATTATGTAAATCTTTTATGTTTTCAGATTCTTGGCGATAAAGGAAATATGTCCCAGACAACTGCCTGTGAATTTGATCCTCATAATAACGTCCTTTTTTATACGCAGGTATATAATGTAGCTTCGTACTTCCATTATATTTAAAGGCTTTCGGAGGAAAACCCTATCGACCATACTTTCCTACTCATAATAACTGGCCTTATAGCTTAGTTCGGTAGTATCTATTAAATCTAAGTGGTAGTTCGTGGGTTCAATCCCAATAGGGCAAACATTTGTGTGATGACGAGTCTTTTGAGAATACTCTGAGTATATGTATTTTCACGTATTTTTAATTGATGATGTTTTATAGCTGCATAATAGTATCTTAGCTCATATATTATAAACTCAAAAGTGTCTCATTCTTCATCCATCTCTCTCTCTGTTTCTAATACATTTCGTTTCTATAACATGACTTACAGAGGGAAACTGCAAGGCGCAATTAGGTGCTGAAGTATAGTTTTAGTTTGGATAATAATCAAGCTACATAGATTTCTTTTTGTTTTTATACAGTTAAGCAAAAATGGACTGGGTTGCTGGAACATTGACAGGCCTTTCACAGAAGAAAATCTTCCTGTCATTCTTAGCGATTGCAATTTGATGGAATTCCCGAGTGATATCAAGGTATGCGTAAAATCTTCGTAAGTTAAAAAGCTAGAATTTGAATCGTCTAATTCAAGAGTGATTTTGAAGAAGCAAAGTATTTATTTTCGTTCTTTCAGAAGAGAAAACAGTTAACTATTGACAAGTTTAAAGATCGTTCAAAAATTCCACCACCCGACAATGGGACTCAAATTCGTATCTTCCTAATCAGTATATTGTATTTCCTAATCAGTACTTCTTACTAGTTTGGCTACGGACGTTAATCACGTAGGATATCAAAAATCTTAAATAGCTTTTTTTGTTTAAAACCAACCAAGCATTGGTGGCACGTTCAAACCAACCGAGAGTCAGTGGCGCTACCTATAACATATCCGTTCAAACCAACCGAGAGTCAGTGGCGGCCCCTATAACATATTATCCATTCAAATCGACTGAGCGTGAAATAAGTAATTTCACTGACTAACAAAACGCTTTTGTATCACTAACTTGTTTTGAGTTTTATCTTGATGTTAGATAGCTAGATATATTATTTATCATAAATCTGATTAGCAAATAAGTACATTTTTTCCATTCCCACTGCTAGTTTCAGAGATTAGAGCGTCAGTTTTATTGTATTATTATAGTAAAGATAGCTAGAGTTGCAATAGAATTGTAGTTAAATAGATATAAAATTAATAAAATAAAAAAAAAAAGATTTGTAGGTAGGTAGGTTTGTATAAAATAGATTGTAAAATAAAATCAATTGTAAAATGAATAAAATTTAGATTTGCTCACACATATTCACCTATGTAAAGTTACAAAATATGCATAGCCTCTATTTCTCTGTTTTCCCCTTTGTTTCAATATAATACCTAAAATGTGTTTGCTCAAATGATGTATACATGCTTTGGAGTATAGTCTGGTTCTGATCGATTGTCACATGTTATCTTATATTATGTTAGGCTATATTCTGTTTTGTATACTTAAATAAATAAATAAACACATAAAGTTGAATTGCTTTTTTTTTTTCAAATTTTATTAACTCTTGAGAGGTTTAAAATTTGAAAAAACAAAAACAGTATTCAGATCTCAACAATTAAGAAACGAGGTTTTTTCAACAGGTTGATTCAGAAAACAATCTCTGGATGCTAAGCAACCGTCAGTCCCGATTCCTCTACGGCACCATGGATCCGAAACAAGTCAACTACAGGATCTTAAGCGCAAGCACTTCGGAACTGGTTAAGGGAACTCCTTGCGAAAAGCAATCGGTCTTGTGTAAGGCTTTCAGTCGCATCACACGACCAAAGTCAAGCTCCAGGACCTCTAGGGCTAACTCGGATAAATAGTTGTTGATAAATCAAAATATTCACGTGTCCTTGTTTTTTTTTGTATTAGACCCGCTCGTTTAGCGCTCTTGCCAGTGTCACGTATTGACATTTGTTCTAGTTTGACTTAGACACTAGTCACAGTCTAAGTCACTAATCGGCATGCCCATAAAGTATGACATTGACAGGTACGGACTGTACTAATATGAAATTTAGGACTTCATAGGCGTGATTTTTCTGACAGCTGTCACAGAGATCAAGCTATATTTTATCGAGTATAGTCATGCCTCTGTAAAATGGTGGTTGCTTTACTACGGAACGGAAACTGAACGAAACAGACTCTTCTACGGAGATTGTTGACCACTCATCACTCTATTTACTTGCAAGACAAGTGGGCTAATGGTTCTAATCCTTTGATATTTTAGTTAACACTAATAACTAAAGTTACTACCAGTTTTCTGAAATGTTTGGGAGGCTACATTATATAGAAGAAAATTAAAAGATGTATTCAAATCAAAGACAGATCTCTAGTAACAAATATACAAAAAAAAGGGTAGCTGAAATAAAAGAATCACAAATAATGACTTAAGTTTTTTATTTAAATATACAACATGATAGTAATAACTATATCATTAAATAAGTCTATGTGTGATAGAATTAATTATAACTTCTGCATGTGTCTCCGTAGAATGCAATCGTTTTTACATTTCGTTCACAATTTTGTTCTTCAGTCTTTTTCACTAAGCATAATTATTGTTGCCTTTGAACCGAAAATATGGATTTAGTAATTAATACAATACAATAAAAACTAATGTGCCGATTTCCAGCTCTTTAATTTACCTATTAAGATCGATTCAACTACTTAGTTGAAGTGACAGACCTTCCATTTAAATATATGTATCAAGTGCAGATAAAAATACCATTTCTGATATATGGAATAAAATTCATCTGCAGCGTACTTACTTTTTAACTAGATAGGATTGAATTATGTTTATCTCTTTCGATCATAATACGTGAAGAAAAAGATGGCAATAATTTTGAACTTATCTTCAAATTTCTGCAGATGCGTCTTAGCTAACAATAAGATGTACTGTTTCTTAAATGTCCAACTACGTAAACATACGTGATATTTTCGATCAATCTCAGCTATCAAATTCATGGATTTACCGCCAAATCTGTCTACATTGTTGGACATCTAAATTAAAACACCTATAAGTGAATACACTTCAGCTAGCTAAACTACTTTACAATATAATCGGTCAAACTATGATAACAAGGTGTCATTTAACAAGCTAATGGTGTAGGATGAAGCCGCGCAGATTTACTTACTCATTTAGTAACAACGAAGGAGGCACTGGTTGATATTATAACGTTACAGCGTACTCGCGCACTACACTGACCAGATGAAAATTGATCCGTCGCTAGTCGCATGCTGTGAAACATCAACAGCTGGTATAACAAGTATACATCTTTCTCATTATTTTGTACTTTTTTGTTTTAACAATCCTGCCGACTCCACATCGACAGCTAGCCCCGAGATACTACTTATACTTTTGTATTCTATTTTTTTTTTTTTTTTTTTTTTTATCAGCCCTGTTTATACAAACTGTCCCACTGCTGGGAACGGGCCATCTTCTCATTGTGAGAAGGGTTAGGCCATAGTCTGCCACGCTGGCCAAGTGCGGGTTGGCAGACTTCACACATCTTCAAGATCATTGAGAACTCTCAGACATGTAGGTTTCCTCACGATGTTTTCCTTCACCGTTTGAAGTTGGCGGCAATCAACAATACGCACATAACTTCGAAAAGACTGAGGTGCGTGCCGTGGGATTCGAACTCAGGACCTACGGATCGCAAGTCAGACGGTCTCACCACTAAGCTGCCGGGAACTTCTGCCGTATTCTAATATTCATAAATTTAATTCTTTTTTACCTTTCAACGCATAAAATGGTATTGCATTGACATAGATGCTATGGCATTGCTTAGTAAGTGCGTTAATCCGTGGTCAAAGTTGCTGGTACATCATCGAACTATATTTCTTAACAATTACTGTATTAACCCTAAACTTTGTTGTGTACTGTTTGTTGATCTTAATAACACAATAATAATAAAAAAGGTGAAAAAGTAGTCAACCGGATTTCACACAATTTTGTAATCCACCGTAAATGTTTATAGGAATAAAAATGAATTATTGATAAAGTTTTTGTAGAAATGATTAAACCAAAAAATTCCTTATCACGAACTATGAAATGCGGTCCATACGACCACAACTGATCTGAACTGGTCGAAAAATGCGCGAGTACCCTAATCAACTTAAGCCATCTTCTAACTTTTAATGGCTACTGCTAATTTAAAAATATATATCCCGCATGATTTAAAAACCGTGTATTCATATATATAACGATAAAGTCCTATTCCATACAAATCATACATCTATGTTTGGATCGAAAACCATGTTTTGCGAGAATGGCATGATTGCGCACATTTATACGCATTGGATTGACGCAGTAAATTATCAACCTAGCAACATGCTCGTTTCGACATTGTATAGCAAAAAAAATGTATAGTGTGTTACTTTTCATACCTACATGTCCAACTTGAAAAAAAATGCGGTTTTTGACCAATGACAAAGTGAATTGTCAGTGCGTAAACAAGTGGTGCTCTGTCATTGGTTCCTCCGCCATCTTAGTTTGAATCCTGATTCATAATTAATGCACATAAAAAGTATTCATTTGTTTGCAAGCTGAATGCGTTTTAAGCCTAGATTTTTGTATTTACATTATTGCTGATATTTCCACTATAGGCCATCATAAGACAAGATAAGTAACATAGATAATACAATCTACTGAGATGAGTCATTTTTTTTATTTGGATTCGCGTTTGACCGCCAACTCGCCTGATGTTGACCGACATTGCGGTCTATGATTGAGCACGCGCACCTAGAAGAAACAGAATCAGTCATGATTTAAAGACACCCAGTACATATTTATTGATAAAAGACCTCTCGGGATTTTTCTTTATTTCGGATTATAAGGCAATATTTCCACTGAAATTACAGGACATATCAAGATTTAATATATCAAATTGACTAGCGCAGTCCATTGCCATACAGGGTTTAAAACTGTTGAACTCTTAAGTTCTTCCACTTTGAGAGTAGGACGAAATGTGATGCATCATTTTTGATCAAATATGATTCGTTAAAATTAAACTACAAAGGTCATGAAAATATTGTATTTTATATTATCTTAGAACATATTTCAATTTCGCTTCTCAAAGTATAACTTCTGTATGGCTAGCGATACTTTTATTGTATCGTTATCGTATGTGACGGCCTTAATGATAGGTCTTCAAGGTTTTTTAAAATTACTATAATGTTGAGCATAAAGTGCTGATATATACTAGGGTAATTTCATTTTGGGACTCATCTCAGTTGATTATACTACATATATTATAATAATCAATAAAAAATTATCTTACAGTAGAGATCGTATTTAACATAATAAATAGTGCTATTCCGACGTCAGTATAACATCTGTAGGGCAATCCACAACTTATCGGATTCGAAATCATGTCGGAAACTATATCTCTGTTATTTCTATACATAGTGACAAGAGATGGAGATATAGTTTCCGACACGATTCCGGATACAACAAGTTGTGAATAGGGGTAACGATTTTTTGAAAACATTAACTTAAATGTTACTGCAACAAGTAATCGACTTAGTATGCTTTTTTAAGGGCCTACGTGAATAGACATAGACCTATTTTATTTGTAACAAAACATAATACAACAACAACAACAATAAAAACAAAAATATAATAACGTGGATACCAAAATACATATATCTATCTAAGAGTAGTTTTTGTCATAAGCCGGGTTCTAATAGAATAATAATAAAAAAAAAATCTGCAAAAATAATTATTAAATAAATGTTTTATTATGTGTGTATTTTGTCACAATAAAGTATAATATCTATGTCCAAATGAATAGAAAAATTGGTGATCGAGAAATAAAACCACTATTCTCATAGGCCTTTAACGTTTTTGCAGCACGAGTAAACAGGGCGACAGTCGCGCTAAAACTATTTCTTGAAGATTCTATTGAGTTTTGTCGACAACATGAAATACACATTTCACTTGCCCATACTCATGCGTGTAATATAGAGCCATTTACAATATGATAACACATGAAAAATAATTGTGAAACACATTGTCGGTTTTTTTTTTGACCTATGCTCTGTATCCATGGTCTTAAGCAAAAGAAAAACAAATATGGTGTCATATTTTTTGTTAATCTAGTTAAAATTCATAACAGACTAGAACGGAATACATAGTAAAAAAAAACTTGAATATGTAGAAGACTAGCATTTATTATTAAATTTTATATTATTACATATTTACGCTACATTTTGTATTCGTATATCAATACTACGCGATTTAAGATATGTGTAAAATGTCTATTGTTCAAGATCTAAAGCTAAAACAAGGCAAAGATGGAATGCCAGATTCAGATTCTGTATTTAGTCCAGGAAAATTTGGGGTTCACCTCGGAATGCGAGATAGTCAGCTATACAGTTGTATAAACCTTTATTTTGACACCCTAAAACTTGTCTCAAAAACTACTTATCGTAGGGTGTCCGCGACTACAGATATTCCAAGGTCGAAGGTAAAAAAATCGATTTTTACACATTTATTGCAAATATCTCGTTTCCTATGGGTTTTATGCTATTTGTATGCATCATAAATATCGTAGGCGATTTTTTCTACAACTTCTGTTTAAACATTTTTTTACCATTGAACCATTTTCGAGATAGAAGGCAGAGCGCGCGCAGTGTTTAACTATTTAGAGTATCATTCGAGGTCAACCTGTAGTCCCGATTACACGCCATATAAAGTTTATAAATTATTGATAAATATATAATTCTAAATAATTTGCATTTAGTTCTTAGTATAGTTTTTTCTTACATGTCGTTTCTGTAAATAAATACATAGTTATTTGCATATTTTTACTAACTATTATATTATAATTGAATGGACTAATTGTTAATAACTTAGGTAATATCGGCTGAATTGTATAAATGTTTTAAGAGTATTCAGTCGTGGACCAAATCGCTGAAGGGGGTACGATTTTCATACAAAATTATTTTTAGTTTTAAAATGAAGTAATTGGGGTTAACTTTTATAACGGTCTTTATTGACGGGAAATTATATTTGCTCAAGAAAACGGGAGATTAATATCAAATATTATTTTTATCGAAAATTATGGATAAATATTTATCTGACATTTTTGTTATTAATCTTAACTTTTTCCCTTCAACAAATGTGATTTTCCGCCAATAAAAACCGATATTACAGCTAACCACAATAATTATACTTCATTATAAAAATTTTCTTTCGACCATGATTTGTAAAAATACTTTTGTATGGGAATCATACCATCTTAACTAATATTTGCCATAAACTTATTAAGACAAAAAAACCTTGATATTAAAAAAAAACATATTCATTGTTATAAAGGTAAGTAATATTAGTATTTACTTAATAATTTAGCATTAGCAATTTCTTTACTATATAATCCGTTCGATTTTTTCGCAAAATTTTTCACATAATGGGTATTTTTCATACATTCCAACTTTGAAATTTTGAAGAGATATTTAGATACGTCGAAACGTCTTATATTAGAGGGTCCATTGTCTACCTTATATCGATAAGCTTAGAGTCCATACATTATTGTATTAATTTAGAACTGACGTAGGATTGTCTATCTTACACTAAAGATTTTTAGAGTTCACATTTGAATCTCGCAAAGAATCCCGAACTTTTCCCTATTCGACGCTCTGTACGTCTGTCCCGCTCGCACGCTCTGTACGTCTGTTCCGCTCGCACGCTCAAAATTATAGAATACTATAAAAATCCAGAGTTTAAGAGTTGAAACCTTTTTGTAACATTCTATATTCAACACAATCAAAAAGTTATTTACATGCATAATTGTATAAAACATATGGATATAAACTTAATTGACACGAACATAAAAATATTTTTTTTACAATTCTACCTTTAGTTATCTCTAAAAAGAATGAATGCGCGAACGAGACAGAAGGAAAATCTTCATTCATTCGAGCTGCCTATTTATGGCAAGGTACCTCGGAGTCCGTTCGTCATACTAATTCCTACCTTAGTATAGTGCGTTTAAGGTGTAAATTCGTAGATTATCTAGTGTTCTCGGCAACTTCTGTACTAGGTTTGTGTTGCGGCGTGTTTTTGGACGAGCTCTCGGTGCGTTTCTTCAGAGGTTGGTTGAACTCCCAGCCGTCTTCGCCTTTCGGACTGAACAACTGGAACGAGAAAAAACAATTGTAATTGTAACAATTAGAATCTTTAAGAAAAAACATTGTATTAAAATAGTGTTATTTTCCTCCAAATAATGTACGATTCATTTGTCCATCATGTGGCTGGTCTTCCGCGTGGTCGCCACTCGACAATTTTATTGGCCCTTAATCGGATTTATACAAGAGGCAAGACGCTGGATACAGGTCGCTTCCATCAGGTCTTTTTTGGACATCCATGAGGGGAGGCTTATGTCTAGCAGTGGACTTCTTGTGACAGATATGAATGTACGACTAATATTAATTATGTCAGAGAGTAGTGCAGGCGTTTGGGTGGTCATCCAAGTTTGATAAGGGGTCAAGGTAGAAGTGTGTGTGGAATAACTACTTCCTGATTATACTGGTAGGTTTGTAACTTTGGCATTTTTTTTTTAAAGTAACCCCCATTGTTCATTACAGATTTCTCACGGCTCATTTTCAGTTCGTTCTGCGTTTTCTGGCGGATACGTCAAATGTTTTCATTTCAGTAGTGAAGTATCTCTTCGACAGGACTCGATCGTTTATCTCTGCCCTCCCGCTGCATTACATACAGCTTTCGGAGATGATGTATGGGAGCTGTGGTGATAGGAGTTTTCGGTTGTGCGTTGCACAGCGGCTCGTTGTATGGAGTGTCGGACGTGTGTGTGTGTGTGTGTGTGCGCGTGCGTGTGTGCGCGCGCGAGTGGCTAGCATCCCGTGCTAGAGGACCGACCTGCGTGGCCCACTTGTCGCCGGTGGCGAGCCGCTGCTTGACGGCGTCGCGCTGCGCCTGCTCGACGGCGCGCTTGGCGGAGGTGGCGCCGTCGCAGTCCGCGGCGCGCAGCGCGCACGTCACGTGCCGCCACACGCGCCGCGACTCGTTCCCCGCCTGCCGGCTCACGGGCAGCACGCGCTTGCGACGCGCCTTCATGTTACACACTTCGAACAACACCTCGGAACGCTGCGGAGAGACAACATCACTTTTATATCATACAGAATATGCATAAATTTTATTTTGTAGGAATTATAATAGTTTTAGTTGATAACACACTAAAATGTAATACAGATACTATAACAATTATTTAAATCGGTCAATAAACTTCAGAGATATAAACACTTAAAAGTTTTATTCTCTTTCCATTTCTTGCAAAACAACAGTTTGTATTGAATTTTTACGGCGAACACGAACCATAACTAAAATAAATAACTTCATCATTCGCTATCGTGTGCTCTCTGTCTAACATGAAATTGAAACACTTGTGACTTTCTTATTTTTGAAGGTATTTTAATTTTGCTTTGTGGGATGGATCTATTTATAGTTAGCTTTTTTATGACTAAATAAAAAAAAAAAAACATGCATATTCCCTATTATTGCAACTGAGAAGACGAGCAAGTAGCTTGCATTTATAACAGTCCCATGCCATCCATAACTCCCAAACTTAATAGTTAAATGTGGCCCGTGCGAGAATCTTGCATAAAAAGTAAATTAAATATTATAATCTATGCTTGACATGACATACGGACAGCCTATCTGTCAATATGTCGATTTACACTATTTAACTGATATTCTCATTAACTTCGATACGTCCCGTCTCTATACGCGGTGATTCCATAAACCAAAATTACTATAATATTTTTAAGTCTCAATAAAACCCACATCTGCTATGTTGGACGTTTTATTCTACAATCTAACGTTCCAACAGCCTGCGCTGAGTAGTTTATACATATATTATGGATATAGCAATACATCTTGAATCCATGGGGTAGGCCTACGTCCAGTAGATTTCTTGTGAGATGATGATGAACACTAAACCTTTACATCCGATGTTTCTTGCCTTATGCCCAGATAGTCAGCACTAAAAGCATTGAATACTGTACTCACCCCTGAATCCGTCCACCGGCCGTCCATCCTCGTGTTCCACTCTCCCTGTGCAGTGTAATACGGTTTCTTCTCAATGCCGGCGAATATCTCACACGTGACGCGATGTTTCTTTCCTCCATAGAAGGGCTTCGTGAGGAATTCGATGTTAGCTTTGTGCCCTGTCTGTAGGCATTCTATGACGACTGACCCGCCTAGCTCGATCCACGGGACCGTTAGTATTGATCTGGAAGGTAGCCGAAACGTACTTTATTATCCACATCCAAAGATTTCTTTATCCCAATACTGGGTATAAAATTTGCTAATTTAGTCCAGTGCCTCACTGATCTTTTATATAAACATAATTTCGTTTTAACTAATTAATTAGGGGGTTAGATAAGTAGCTTTCAATTTCGTGAACGCAAGTAAATTAGAAAAGCAAAAGCAAAAAAAAAGGTATGGGATTGACATTAGCTAACGAAATGCCACGTGACGTCTCATTATATTTTCTTACATTTCAAAGCGTAAACGTTTATAGAAATAGAAACGTTTGTCACTTGTGTAAGGAGGCGGGAGTCACCTTGAATTTGGAACAATAAAATACGTCATCGGTATATTTTAATAATCTACCTACTAATGGGCAAAAGAGATTTCTTTCCCATTAGAAGGTGCATAGGGTGCACCTAGAAATGGGAAAAGAAATCTTACTATAAATCGATTGCACTCTAAAGCACACTCGATTTTTCCTGTCTCAATAACCAACTTCATTTCAAAGTTTGACTGGTGAGTTTTCAGTTTTACCCGTGTTACATCATGAATCTTTTTGCCTATTTTTTTTATATACATGTTTTTCCAGAAAATATTGTGAACTAACCTGCCGTATCCATTAGGGAACGTGAGCGTATATTCCTCCCCGAGGTCGAGCAGTGTGACCGTCCCCTTCCCTATATTGTGGACTCCTATCGAGAGTCCGAGGAACTTGCTCTTGGTCCAGACCCAGGCGTCGAACTGGATGCGCTTGTTGACGTGCTCCGCGTAGAACGCGGATATGGGGGGGTGGTGGGAGACCTGCTCCGCGACGAACGACAGCTGCTCGGGGGAGCACCACGGGACCGGGCCCTCGCCTACTTCTGACTGTGGGTAGGAGAGAGAGAGAGAGACATAAAAAAATAAATGTTTTTTCTAGATCTTGGAATAAGGGGAAGGGGAAGCAGGACTTAAATGATGATTGGATATGTATAATTTACTACGATAGACATACTATAACGATAATTATAGTTTAAACACTGAAAATGCGCAATTCCGTTTTAAAAACGAAACTACTGAATCGAAATTGATGACATTTCTGTGGACCAATGTAAAAGTATATCCTTTCAAATAAAAAAATAATTAAATCGGTTAATAAATGATGGCGTTATACTTTAATGAACAAAAAATCAATCAATCAATCAAGCTCAAGAAGTTTATCTGGCACATGAAACAAATCTAAAGCAATAAAATAAAAGATAATTATAGTTTAAAAAACACCGACTCCAAACTACGCAATTCGTTTACTTGGATGACATATTTTCCAGTTGTATTGTTTAAAAAAAACCAAAGTACTGAACAGATTTTGATAAAATTTATATGGGACCACCTCTGAAGTATGATCTACCAAACCAAAAAAGAATCACGTGATCGCTGAACAAACACACAAAAAAAATAGCCGAATTGAGATATAGTGGTAATAAAAATATGAGTATGAGAACCTCCTCCTTTTTGGAAATCGGTTAAAAATACAACAGGCTGCAGTAGTTAATCCACCAGTACTGGACTCTTTATTGTCGAGTACGGGAAGGATGGCCGTCAGTGTCGCGGCATCGTTTACCTTGTCCGAGTGTTGCGAGGCGTCGTCCATCTCCCAGTAGCACCGGAACAGCTCACCCAGTATGGGGTTATACGGCTTCTTGGCGACCTGCGACTTGCGACCTGCGTGGTACGAACTCAGGTACCACCTCACCACCTGGACCATCCGCTCCCGGGCCGTCGGCTGCTCTACTATCCTGGAACAGATCATCACTAGGGAATATGGATTTTATAGGAATAATAGTTTTATATTGGATAATATACGAAAACTTAATACACATACTAATCAATTAGTTTAAAAAATGAAAATAAACTATTTCAAAATACGCATTTTTTACTTGGATGTTTTTTTTTGTTATTTTGTTATAAAAACCAAAGTACTGAACAGATTTTGATAAAATTATAACATGATATGGGGCCACCTCTGAGATAATACCTACCAAATAAAAAAAAATATCATCAAAAACAATTCATTGGCGGAGTAATCGCATAACAACTTCCTTCTTTTTGGAAGTCGGTTAAAAATAATCGGTCAAAATACTTCCGAGATATGAACATTTAAAGTTTTTGGTGGGAGATTATCTGTCCCTTTCTCGCGAAACGGTAATTTGTATTAAATTTGTACGGCACACGTGATGCGTGACGTCATTTTCCGCGACAGTGAGCTCTCTGTCTAACATGGAATTGAAATTCTTGTAACTTTCTTATTTTTGATGATATTTTAATTTAGTTTTTGTGGAACGGTTCTATTTGTGTTTAGCTTTTTTACAAGCAAATAAAAAAACATTCATATTCTTGAAATAAATACAATGGGAGATATTCTTACAGTCAGTAAATAAAGAAATGACTAAATACTCACTTGACAAATTGGTCGGGGTGCGCAAAAGAGTCCGCGTACATCTCGAGAAGCGATCGCCTCTCCAGAATGAATGTGGGCAGCACAACCTGAAAATAGACGATAAGGTTCATGCACGCTACAGATATTTGAATACAAATCTATAGGCGTGTGCGCTAGGAATTTTAGACTATTTTATTCGTTTAGATGAGTGTAATCCGTTATGGAATAACTAAGTGATTGAAGTTTTCTTTTTGCCTCGTTTAAAACGCGACTGCTATGCGGTTATGGTCAGTGACGTCAGAACATGACAACAGACTTACTAGTGAGGAGGTATGCGTGTGTATATATATAGACATATTACATTGACAGTATGTACAGGTGAGTAAGCGAGCTGATGACACGTCACCAACCATATGCCCCTAGTCATCATAAGCCGAATATGACCTAAATTGTAACAGCAAGAACAAATTAATATTTACCTTAGTGAGATCCATTCCAATCTTGACCTGTGAGAGCAGATGCGTGACCACAGAACCGTGGTTCTCCATCGAGCCCAGGTCACTGTCCGACTCGTCTTCGTACAACGCTGGAACATAGCAAAAAACAATAGATCAACGTTTGAGGCGTTAGAATTACAAATTCGAAGAGCTACAAATCTTGATAAACAAAGAAAAACATTGGTGTAATAGTATTTGCGTATCAAATTCCATAAAGATCTATGTAGCCGTTTATCAGTAAAAACGTTACAAACACAGAGAGACAGAGTTCCTTTCGCTTTTTAATACATATATTTAATCAAGCAAGCAGTAAGAAATCTCGACAATAATTTTACAAACGTATAAGACAAAGATCGTTTTCATTCAGTACCCCTTATTCACAATCATTTGGAATCGGGTTGTAAACTATCTTCATCTCTGTCATTCTGTATGGAAATAATAAAGATGGACATATAGTTTCCGACCCGATTCTGAATCCGATAAGTTGTGAACAGATACATTTTAATACACAAAAATCTAACGAAAAAAAACATGATTCTATTTTCTGTATGAAAACTTGTTTGAATTAAAGTGGAATTTTGTGTTAGATATTGTTAATTTACTAACATGATTAATATATATCATGGTATGGTAACCGCCATCGACTGCGTAAATTCCGCCAAAGCCCCGAGTATTGTATGCTAATACAATAAGCCGGGTATAAAAACAATGCGACCAGCCGCTCCAGTCCGAGCAGTCATGACTCATCTCCAAACGGCACGTAACTGATAGAAATCTGCGAGACGTGCTCGGAATTCGCAATAATAGGAGAAATGACTCGATTTTATCATACATTACAATTTTTACAATTTGTTTACGTTGAGCTCGCTAACGAAGAGACAGGCTAATGCCCTGATTAACGATGCTATCCGCACAAGATACATATATTCCACGTAAGGTCGCATTAAACCTAACTTTTTAAAAATCCATGAGGGAGGTCATCATCTCAGCCACAAGAAGTGCACTGCTGGACATAGTAGTGCACTTCTTGTGGCTGAGATGATGAAGATGTTGATGATGACCCATAGTGTTTTATTAAGACAAGGCAAGACCTTCACGACATTATTCCACCTTCCCCATTCAACTAAAGGACAAGCAGAAAGTTGGCACATTACCATCTATTTCTCATTGAAATGCCTAAAATTCAAACACAACGATTTTGGTTTTAAGCGTACTATACAGGAACGGAACTCCTTGCGATGTTCTGTTTTTCCTGAGAATTATAATCTTGCAATTTTCAAGACGAGTGAATAGATATATTCTATAAGTGCTCCATCCTTGGCAACATCGTCGCTCACCATCAGCCGAATTGGTGGTTAAACTTAGATCTATTTAGTATTAAAAAAAAAAAATGGATAGTAAAGGCGAAATTTCCAGTAGCCTATTTAGTGTGACCGCTTGACTTACGATCCGCAGGTCCTGGGTTCAAAACCCGCGGCACGCACCTCTGTCTTTTCAAAGTTATTTGCGTATTGTTAATTGCCGCCAATATCAATTACTTAGTTATTGGTAAACACATATCTTGAAGAGAGAAGGGTTTGTTACTTTGGTTCTTTCTTCAACTGAAGAAAGAGCCAGTCATTGCTGTTGAAATTGTGGTAGGGAGTAGATTGGATATGGTCTAATACTTAATCTGAACAAGATGTGTAATCTGTGATACCGTGAATCAGCAAAACAAACTGCGGAGTAACGAAAATTAGAGGGTCTAAACGGGCCAATAATCTATAACAACAAAGGGTTCCCAACCCGACGGGCTCTTTTGTTCCACTTCCGATGCGATGTTTGCTCGTTATATAAATGGGTGCACATTAAGATGAGTTAGTTGCTCGACATTCGAGCGTTAATTAACGTTCACGCAACTTTCCACCTTTCCACTGCGGCACTGCGGATGGGTCGTATTTATCCATCGGTGAAACGGAGCCTAAATACCTTTAACAAGTATTGGGTTTTTGCATGGATTATTTGAGCAACCAGTACTTCAATGTTATAGGCTTTTAACTTATTTGAGTTTTTTTAAATCGATTTGATGAGTAATTATTTTCTTACACGACTCTTCCACGCGATATGCTTACGACGATGTTCCAAATGTAAAGAAGCCATCAGGGACTGCAGATCTAAGTATATTATATTAATTTTAGCTCGATACTCTAATGGGTTCCTGAGAAAAAGGGTGTGAAAAAACGGAGAGACAACGAAGTGATCTCATAAGAGCTCAATATATTCTTTTACCAACATCATCACAAGTAATCCACTTACATTATATTCTATATGGATTTCAAAACACCAGTGTTCATTTCAGATTCGATCTCGCACAGAGACTTCGAACACAGCGCTCTTCATAACTCTTTGCTCGACTTCTAGCTTCTTTATAAGGGCCATAGTGAGCGAACACATTGCCATATGTCGTCACTGTTAACACTCACTAGTCGTATAAGGGCCATAGTGAGCGAACACATTGCCATATGTCGTCACTGGTAACACTCACTAGTCGTATAAGGGCCATAGTGAGCGAACACATTGTCATATGTCGTCACTGTTAACACTCACTAGTCGTATAAGGGCCATAGTGAGCGAACACATTGCCATATGTCGTCACTGGTAACACTCACTAGTCGTATAAGGGCCATAGTGAGCGAACACATTGTCATATGTCGTCACTGGTAACACTCACTAGTCGTATAAGGGCCATAGTGAGCGAACACATTGTCATATGTCGTCACTGGTAACACTCACTAGTCGTATAAGGGCCATAGTGGGCGAACACATTGCCATATGTCGTCACTGTTAACACTCACTAGTCGTATAAGGGCCATAGTGAGCGAACACATTGCCATATGTCGTCACTGGTAACACTCACTAGTCGTATAAGGGCCATAGTGAGCGAACACATTGTCATATGTCGTCACTGTTAACACTCACTAGTCGTATAAGGGCCATAGTGAGCGAACACATTGCCATATGTCGTCACTGGTAACACTCACTAGTCGTATAAGGGCCATAGTGAGCGAACACATTGTCATATGTCGTCACTGGTAACACTCACTAGTCGTATAAGGGCCATAGTGAGCGAACACATTGTCATATGTCGTCACTGGTAACACTCACTAGTCGTATAAGGGCCATAGTGGGCGAACACATTGCCATATGTCGTCACTGTTAACACTCACTGGTCGTATATTTTGTATTTCAATTATTTTATTTATTCTGTAATTAAACTAACAATTGTAACGTTACGCGTTACATATTAAAATAAATACACATTAGTAACCTCCTTTTTTGAAGTCGGTTAAAAGAAACACTTCATTAGACGTTCATATGAATGAGCGACATTTTAAATGCCCGGTGCAAATCGGTTCTATTGTTCAAGCTGCGTGGACTTCGGACACGACAGCGTCGCGTGATCGCCTCCCGCGCCGCGCCTGCTTTCATACTGGCTTCATGTTCCAAGTGCGAATGACGTTTACGTCTCTAACATTCGCGTTGTGTTAATTTTTTAATGATCTATGGTAATATTTAATTAACATTTTTTTTAACTACTATTATTGTAATCTGACAATGCATAATTAGTTTTTCTACTAGTATAATATCTAGTTATAAAAGTGGATAAGCTCTTATGTGAATAAATTATATCAATATCAATATATTTTCGAATTGAGGCATATTGGACGAAAAGACGTTTTTGAGTTTCCCGTACGGTGCCCATATAAATAGATAGATAAAACTCTTTTTTATTTATACGTTAGCTTTAATACTCATTATAAGAAAATATTTACGTGTTAGTGAAACAACAGCTGGCCTTATCGTTAAAAGCGATCTCTTCCAGGCAATCTTGTGATCGAGATGCGAAAAGAAAGAAATAGATGAGGAGCCCAGCCGCGTTGGATTTGACGTCGTTATTTCGAGGCACATAACTCTGAAACTAGGTGAAAGCGATCAGGGTTCAGTAGTACTGACCGTCATAGTCGATCTCTCCGTCTCTGGTGCGCGGGAGGTCGACCGTCGCCTGCGCCGGCTCGTGTTCGAGCGCGCCCTCCGCGCCCGCGGTGCGGCTCGCGCTGCAACAATACAAGCATCGGGTTACATATCTAAAACGTCAAGGTTACTCTTTGATGCGGATTCAAATGTTCCGACACGTGAAGTGGTGGCCTTACACCTAGAGAACACGCTAGTAAGTATTAAAAGAAAATAAAGAAATTAATAAATAATGAAGGAAGTTATAAAATGGTTAAAATCGAAATAAGCCCTGTTTATTAACCCCCGACCACTAAAGGGGGTGTTATAAGTTTGACGTGTGTATCTGTATACATGTGTGTCTGTCAGTAGCAACGTAGCGCTCAAACGGACGGACCGATTTTGATCTAGTTTTTTTTTTTGAAAGAGGATTTCATCGAGTGTTCTTTGTCGGGGGTTTTTGAGTTTGAGTTTTCTAAGCTTATACTTGTATAAACTGTCCCACTGCAGGCTCCGGGATATCTTCTCACTGCGAGAAGGGCAAAGCCATAGTCTCCAACGCTGGCCAAGTGCAGGTTGGGAGAAATCACACATCTTCAAGGACATCAAGAACTATTAGACATGTAGGTTTCCTCACGATGTTTTCCGTCACCGTTTGAAATTGGTGGTAATTAATAATATGCTCATAACTTGCAAACAAACAGAGGTGCGTGCCGAGGGATTCGAACCCAGGGCCTGCGGATCGCAAGTCAGACCAGACTAGGCTACCGTAATCTCCACATACGTATAACATAAAGAGATACTACAAGGTATATAAAAAAAAAAAAAAATCTTTGGCATCTAATACGCAGTCAAAGAGTAACCAACACCAATGGATCAATTTTACCAGTTTAGCGTGTTGTAAAAAATTTACCTATGTCTGTAATATTATTTGACCAGTTTCTAACTGGTTTGATAAACACAAACATCTGTAAAAGTTCCTTGTTTGATTGCATAAATATGAACCGGTTGCAGAAACCAACTTTATCAAACGTGTATCGAGAATCTAGATCAATCTTGTATTCAATCTGCATTCATTAGTAAAATATATTAAATATTGGAGGATATTTTCACACAACAACATCTAGTCCCAAATTAAACGAAGCATGTACTATTGGGAATCAGATGGCTAATAGAAGACATATATACGTTTTTTTTAACCGATTTCCAAAAATGAGGAGGTTCTTAATTCAACTGTATGTTTTTAGGGTTCCGTATCTCAAAAGGTAAAAACGGAACCCCTTATAGGATCACTTTCTTGTCCGTCTGTCCGTCCGTTCATCCGAAAACTGTACATCTTTAATTCAATTTGACATCTGTTTATGACACACATACATGTATGAAGTCATGGTCGTTATCTGATTATCACTCGCCGTGACCACTTGTAACGTCATAGTGCGTCACACTCTGCGACAGATATATATATACTTATATATATATCTCTCTTAGAGAGAGCGTTAATGTCAGATTCGCAGTCAGGGCATGAAATATACGACCATGATAAACTTTGAAACTCCTACACAATTAATAGACATCGACCCTTTCAAGGGTTCACTCCACAAAGGTCAGTCTAGCGTTTGATTTATTCCTTTGTACATGGTTATAAAAGGCTTTATTTCTCTGAACGCAGCGTTAGGACACATTTTTGCATGGTTTGGAGGCAATCATCATAACCCCATACCGCGTCGAGTCGAACGCGGCCCGGATATTACGTTTGTGTAATACATTTTCGGGGCTTTCACCAGGAGCAAATACTGAGAGATGACGTGACATTTCTGTTTGCTGTAATTCATGATGCTTATAAGGGTCGATGAATCGTCAAATCAAATATAGTTGTAGAATGCACTTAAAACAAAACGTATTATATAATAAAAGTATATTTGATAAAAAAAACCTGCGACCGTACTTTTTCACTTTATTATTCAGTGTGTAGTTATAAAATGTTGCAATATCGGAAAGGATGTTTATAAACAAAGAGTAAAACGGCAAAAATAGACATCCACAAAAAATTAAATGCTAGATACTAAGCACAACCCGCTGGTTTTATTATCAATCTTCCGATGAAAACCTAGCCGATATCATTTTTTTTTACCAAGAACTCTATTTTTCACCATATTTTGTTACTACCAGTCCAGTCATCACAGATACGAGTATGTATCAGCAATATCTGTGTAACGTGATCTGTTACAATACGACGTTACTGACGTCAGCATTTTATACTTCATTTCCTACCCATGCACAGATGTTTATGCCACCTCCTCTTCCTATTTTCTCTACGGCTCTTGGCCTGGGCTAACACCTAACGTCCCTTTATGATTTCGCTTCAGTTTCATCTTTGTGACGTTGACGTAGGTAAAGGTACAATTATGATTTACGTACATATGTAAAAAGTCAGATAAATACGTGAGGCGAATACTGAGTATGTACATTTAGGCCCTAAGTTTCCATATTTTTGTCAATTCAGACAAAAATATTTCTAGGTTGCTGAGCCTGCTGAGGAAAACCATTTATTTTACTTTTTCTGGAGTTACGAAGTCGAGTAACATTGAGAAGGTCAGAAAAAGGTTCTCAATTTCCTGACCAGATATCCGAGTCTAGGTTTATTTTCTTCATACGGGAACGGAAGTATCATAAGAAAATCTATCTTAGGTATAAGTCGGTTACATCGGTCGGAGAAGGACATAGGATAGCCTACATATGTTACATTTTATCATCATCATCACCGTTTTTCATCACTATCCGGGTACACCATGGAGCGTAATTAGTATATATTATAAACAGTAGATTTACACTTATAAAAAGTAAAACAAAATTTTAAAACGTATACACAACTTATAAACTACTGAAGTGGAGATGGACGGGGCATATGATTAGGGAGAAGAGAGAAAAATGGACAAGGATCTTAACGGATAACGGAATGGTGCCCACTAGACAATAAAAGAAGCAGCGGTAGACAGATCAAGAGATGGGAAGATGACATTAGAAGAGCAGCAGGTTCAACATGAACCCGTCCAGCTAGGAACAGAAATGAATGGAGATCTTTAGAGGAGGCCTTTGTCGGAAGACAAGTTGTACCGAAATAACCGTTTGCCGACATTCAATAAAATAAAATAATATTTTTATTTCTAGGCAAAAAAAAACTATGTATTTTAGAATGTAAGAAACAACAATAAAGGCTTTTTATTTTATTTATAAACAGTAGATACACAAGTGTGCTACATTTCTGAAACTTTTCCAAACGTAATAATACCCAATAACCTTGATAAAACAGACAAGTTAGATACGACTGCATCTATTAATATCTCAAGTTCTGAAACTACTTCCAAGGTTCTGAAAATCAAGTGATTTCATGCCGGCGAACGAAGTGCCATATACCTAGTCTAGTTTTTCTGCGTGTTTCGATTGTTCGATTAGATATAGATTGGAATTGGTTTATTTACAGGTGTTGTGGCTGCGTTAAGTTACGTTTCTATTGCTAAGGACGGGCATATGCAAGTGTAGGTATTAGGCCAGCCTACGACCGTGTGTGGACCTATGTGTGGACGTGTACAAACAACATTTAAAATCTTTGACGTTAAAAAAACGGTTGATCTGATTCCGAACACTCTCGATCAAATCCCCTTTTAAACTAAAAACAACTAGACGAGAATCGGTCCATCCGTTTAAGAGTTACGATGCCACAGACAGACAAAGATATACATGTCAAACTAATAACTATAACACTACCCCCTCTTTGGGTCGCAGGTTAAAAATAGGAATGTGTGGCTTCCACGTGCGTGGACATCCTACGCCGCTATGGAATCAGAATTATAAGTATTTTTTCACCAGAGCTATGACTCAGCTATACTTATACTATAATGATGAGTCCAAAATCAACAAATATGACCGCTCTATTTTCACAGGTCGATTTATATCTATATAAAGTAAGCGATCTCATTGGTCGACTTCAGACGTATCCTTAGCTACCTAGCTTAGCTGGGTGTCTTTGAATCGAGCGATTTTTGTCTATCTAAGCGTACTCGACCATAGACCGCGACGTCGCTCAGCAACAGTTGGTAGACAAATGCAAGTCTTATCTTAAATAATAAAACGTTACCCCCCCATTAACGTGAGCATTAATCCATCACATTCATTAGAAACAAAAGCAACAGTCACACAAAGCCAGGCGACAAATAGACGCCTCCGAGGTGGATTCAATAGATTGTGTTAACGTCACAATCCATCTAACGTAATTTGCAAAAGAAACCATGTGTAGGCGGTGACAATTTCTTGTTATGTACTCTCTCCGTGGATATTTATTATCGCAAAAACGTCTTTGATGATATTTACATAATTATGTGATTTACTTATACCAAGTTTATGACACAAGC
This sequence comes from Lycia hirtaria, assembly GCA_947563715.1. Taxonomy (NCBI): domain Eukaryota; kingdom Metazoa; phylum Arthropoda; class Insecta; order Lepidoptera; family Geometridae; genus Lycia; species Lycia hirtaria. The sequence continues at coordinate 16,987,842 of OX387384.1, forward strand.
CGGCTCTAGCTGGCCTAGCATGGGAGGTAGATAAACCGTTTTCATCCACGTTATGTCAGTGAGGCAGTTGAAAACGCAAATGTGTTGCGCCCCCTTTGCATCTTTCTCTACGTCCCCCTGGTTGGGAACTTCTAATCTAACCTAACATGATAATATAACTTATAACTATCTAACATCGGTATCGAGACAAAATTTCACCCACATGTATACTTATATGTATATATATGTACTTCATAAAATTATAACCTAGCAAATAAGTTTCCCAAGAAAGCCGCCAAGTAATTAAGCAGCTGCTTTAGTAGACGAAGAAGCCAAGGGAACACCGTCATATGGCCTCGCTTGCAGATAGTCAGGCCATATCGACCAGACTTGTTGACGACAACTCTATTTAGTACGTGTTAGAGTCTGTTTTAGCAACATTTTAGTATGTGGTACCACTTGACCGTGAGTCAAGTTCAGAAAGTAAATCGATTGTTGAAGCATGTTAGGTACGTCCTTCGCCTTGTCGAAAAGTTTATAACACTGTATAGGTTGTAAATATTATAGAAGGGTAATGAAATTAAAATGGAACTGGGCAGGACATGTTGCTAGACGCAGTGATGACAGGTGGAGTAAGGTGGTGACCGAGTGGTGGCCAAGGCAAGGGAAGCGGAGCGTAGGTCGTCCGGCTGCAAGATGGGTGGACGATGTTGTGTCTATCGCGAGTCGAACCTGGACTCGATTGGCACAGGATCGAGGCAGATGGCATGATAAGAGAGGCCTATACCTAGCAGTGGGATAGAAAGGGCTGTGGATGATGATGATTCAAGATGGGAAACTAACTCTGTATATGCCCCCAAGGACCCGGCCCCGACACTTCCTCAGGGTCGTATCAGTGAGCTGACTATACATTTATGTAGATGACACTGCACCTACGTATCTAACAATGGTAATTTATCAATTATTATGTTAAGACCACAGACATATTTCTTTCGCTCAGGATAATACAATATAAACTTATTCGTTACGCTTTATACCCATATGTTTCGGTATGATTATAAATACTGGTAAACTGGTGCGCCAAGAAGATTGGCGCTAAAGCAGTATGACGCCATCAATATCGCTGTAAAAAGTTTACAGCCAAAAAGTTTTGTTATCAAGCCCGGAGCAATTGCTTTAAACAGTAAGAACAAAGGAGCTTACCGCTATGCTAATTCTGTAATGATAATTAAATTCAAACGCGCTGTATAACTAATGAAAGATAAAATTATCGTGATAAAGCTTTTTATGGACAATCTTTTTTTTATTCACAAAAAAGGCTTGCGTTTACAGAAGCGACGTTGCTTTCTATCTCATTGATATTGATTCGTGTTTACAGTCCCCTGGAGTCTAGGATTTCGGAGTCAACACCTGGACTTGAAAAACGTCTTCGAACGTCGGCACTCTGCTCTATCGCTAATTTAGATATACCTACCGAGTGAACGAAGCGAACAAGTCTGCATCAACTGGAAAAATCTACTGTTCCTAGTAACTACTAGTAATTATAGAATATCACTTTTTAAAACTATCACGGTCATTCATTAAAGCACTATTTCTCGTTGAAATGCCGAAAATCCGTACTCAGCGATATCGATCCACATTCTTGTTGCGTAGTGCACAAGAATGGAATTCTTTGCCGCCATCTCTGTTTCCTGAGACCTACAATCTTGGAATTTTCAAGGCTAGAGTGAATAGATATCTTCTAGATCGACGAGCTCCATCCTTGGCCACACCGTCGCTTAGCATCAGGCGAGCTGGTGGTAAATCGTAGATCTATCTTCTGTTAAAAAAAAACTATTATTATTAACGGGATATTTACCGTGGTTCGCGAGTGCTTGTCTACAAATCGCGCGTTCAAGGAACAAGTAACTATTGTTTTTCCTTATGATCATGATCACGGCTACTCACAATCCATCGGATTCGATTCGAAATCAACATCTTGCACTCTATTTTGTTTATTTATTTATAAAGTGCACCGACACTATATATAGATACCTATAGATGTACACAATCTATATATTGACAATAAAAATCATACAAAGAAAATACAGCTTAATGTCACAATAATTACAAGTGAAGTCAGCAGGCATTAATAATGAGCGAAAAAGAAAAAGTCATTTAAAAATTAAAAATATGCCATAAAAACACATATATGTCAAATGAATTAAAAATAATAATCTCTCTCTCTCTCTCTCTCTCTCTCTCTCTCTCTCTATCATTTACATGCAGAATAATAGAGGTCAAGATGCTAATGAAGTCGAATCTGGATGGTTTAAAATTAATTATAATACCTAGGTTAAAAATCGATATGCCACGTCAATGTCCACATAGAGAGTACGGGTGGGTCAGAAACAGATATAGTTATAACCATAAACCCACTGATACAATCTTTGAATAAACATTACAACAGCAGAAGGCTTTTATACGAGCGCCACCCCCGTTGTGGGGTGAAAGCTAAGGCTTCCACAGAAGCCTTCGAATCAAGGGCAAACTTGAATGCCACTGGCCCGTTAATGAGACGTCACAGAGTATATTACAGTCACATCCCCACAGCTATTAGCGGGATACCGTAGACGGCTACAGCGTAGAATGTAGATTAACAAATCTGCCCCCGTTACATGAAAAGACGCATCTGAATTTGTTACGTATTTTTGTATGTTATTGTTAACCGACTTCCAAAAAGAAGGAGATTATCAATTCGGTCTGTATGTTTTTTTTTGTGTTCACCGGTTATTCCGCCTTTTGTGCATTGAATTTGATGATTATTTTTGTTTAACAAATTACGTATTTTGCAGTCGGTTTGTTCAGTTCTTTTACTTATAAATATGTTGTGTTACTTTTAAAATGGAGCGAGACACAAAACTATAAAAAAATCTTTGAGATGCGCCTTTTTTCAGTCCAGCACAATTTTGAAAATATATGTATGCGTCTTTTCAACTAATGGGGGCAGAAATGGTGCAAAAATATTTTTGCTATTTTCACTGTACAATTTATCTCTCTAACTTCTAACAACATTGCCGTAACAAATACTATGCTATATGTCTTTGAAACGCATTAAACTGCTAAAACCATTCTCGCGTACACATAACGGATAAAATTATTACTCCATACAAAACTTCTCAATTAGTGTAAACGGCAAACGTAGTGTAGTTAGATGAGTATTACTTAAGTTTAATATAGTACCTTGAGACACGGTGGTATGACGATACATACGTTAGGCAGTTGGCAGTAATTGGAAGCGGAATACTGAAGATCGGACTGAGATGCGTTCAATGCTACTCAGTACTCACAAAGGGATCGACGCAAATGGCCAAGAACGCAAGAGGACAATAGACGCATTTAACCAGATACTTACATGGCCAGATATGCAATTGACCAAAACTTGTGTACGCAATTGACCATAAACTGAAATACGGCTATCAAACTTGACAGGCTGAGAGCACAAGACAAATGTAATTCCAAAATATAGTGCGCCTTCTAAGCAGTCATTTGTAGACCATACGGTCTACAACTAAGGTTAACTATGGATATTTCTAAGTCGAACAGGGGGCCAATTCAGTTAATCAAAACCGATCCGTAACTGAACCTTTTGCGAAGCATTACCTGTCGGCTGCTATCATTTTTTGATTTAGTAAATAGCGAAGGTCGTGTCATCAAATGTGTCAATTGTATGAAATAATTGACTGAATCAAAAAAAAGATGGCGACCGATGGGAAACGGTTCACGTATGGTTCAGCTACGGAGCGGTCTTGAATAACTGAATTGCCCTGCAGTTATACAAGATAGATCTTATCTTTATTTTTAAGAGACCTATTCAACGATACCCTACACGATGGGGGTGGAGTTGAAAAGTTGTAGTGTTAATAGTCTTTGACTAAAATGGATGCGACATACGGACAGACAAACAAAATAAGGGTTTTTATGGTTATTACAGAACATTAGAAACTATTAGCTGTGCTTAGTTTCGAGTTAGATTGCGCTATGTGAAAATGATCACAAATGAAAGAAACAGGAGCGGACTTAACTAATATCCAGCAGACTTACCAATTTTTTTTTTATACACTATAGATCTACGATTGACCACCAACTCGCCTGATGTTAAGCGACGGCGTGGCCGAGGATGGAGCTCGTCGATCTAGAAGATATCTATTCACTCTAGCCTTCAAAATTCCAAGATTGTTGGATTGTAAATTGAACGAATAACGCCAGCAAAACTTTTATATTCTGTATACAGAACCCAAAATCCGTATAAAACGTAAAATAACCAAAATGCAAATGTAACCGTTCACCGAGTAAATGAAATCCGTCTGTTTACACGCTAACAGTAAATGAATAGGTATATGTACGGAGCTGACGTAATCACGCCCCAGCCCAGAGTCCAGACAGCCGGGAGCCGAGCGGGACGGACGAGGGAGGAAGGGCCTCACTCCAGGCGTTTACAATATTTTAGTACTAATACTAATAGTCGACATTATACCGAAGATATCCCGGACATCAGCCTGTACGAGATTAGGATGGCCTTGAAACAGCTCAAGAACAACAAGGCACCGGGCGACGACGGAATTACATCAGAGCTACTGAAAGCGGGTGGAACACCGGTACTGAAAGTCCTTCAGAGGCTCTTCAATTCCGTCGTGCTTGAAGGTACAACGCCAGAAGCATGGAACAGAAGCGTGGTGGCTCTGTTCTTCAAAAAAGGAGACAACACTTTGCTGAAGAACTACAGACCCATCTCGCTTCTGAGCCATGTCTATAAGCTGTTTTCAAGGGTCATCACGAATCGTCTTGAACGCAGGTTTGATGACTTCCAGCCTCCCGAACAAGCCGGTTTCCGAAAAGGCTATAGTACCATAGACCACATCCATACGCTGCGGCAAGTGATACAGAAGACCGAAGAGTATAACTTGCCCCTTTGCTTAGCGTTTGTGGACTATGAGAAAGCCTTTGATTCGATCGAGACCTGGGCGGTGCTTGAGGCTCTCCAGCGATGCCGTATTGACTATCGGTATGTCGAAGTGCTGAAGTGCTTGTACAACAACGCCACCATGTCAGTCCGTGTACAAGACCAGAACTCAGAGGCAATTTCATTGAAAAGAGGCGTGAGGCAGGGAGATGTTGTCTCTCCGAAACTGTTTACCGCCGGTTTGGAAGATGCCTATAAGCTTCTGGAATGGAAAGGGCTCGGCATTAATATTAACGGCGAGTACATCACTCACCTTCGGTTTGCCGACGATATAGTAGTCATGGCAAAGTCGATGGAAGAGCTCAGTACGATGCTCGAAGACCTCAATAGAGTTTCCCAACGGGTAGGCCTCAAAATGAACATGGACAAAACGAAGGTTATGTCGAACGCCCATGTAGTGCCCACCCCAATATCTGTGGGGAACTTCACTCTTGAAGTTGTTGACGAATACGTCTATCTAGGACAGACGGTCCGATTAGGCAGGTCCAACTTTACGAGGGAGGTCAATCGTCGTATCCAACTCGGCTGGGCAGCGTTCGGGAAACTTAAAAGCGTCTTCTCGTCCAATATTCCCCAGTCCCTCAAGTCGAAAGTTTACAACCAGTGTGTGTTACCAGTGATGACATACGGCACTGAAACGTGGTCCCTAACTATGGGCCTTATAAGGAAGCTCAAGGTCACGCAACGAGCTATGGAGAGGGCTATGCTCGGAGTCTCTCTACGAGATCGAATCAGAAATGAAGAGATACGTAGACGTACAAAAGTCACCGATATAGCAAAGCGGATTAGCAAGTTGAAGTGGCAGTGGGCAGGGCACATAGCACGCAGAACTGATGGCCGATGGGGCCGAAAGGTTCTCGAGTGGAGACCACGTACCGGCAAGCGCAGCGTAGGAAGACCAGCCACGAGATGGACAGACGACCTCATACAAGTGGCGGGAAGACGCTGGATGCAAGCCGCTTCCAATCGGTCTTTTTGGAAATCCATGGGGGAGGCCTATGTCCAACAGTGGACTTCTTATGGCTGAGATGATGATGATGATGAATACAAAAGGTCTGCATGACCTTATACCACCTTGTCCATTTTTCTATCGGACGGTTAGAAACACGAAAAAGCGACACCGTTTTATGGTGGATATAGAAAAAGCGACGTCGTTTTATGGTGGATATTGCAAAAGCCACATCGTTTTATGGTGGATATTGCAAAAGCGACATCGTTCTATGGTGGATATTGCAAAAGCGACATCGTTTTATGGTGGATATTTCAAAAACCGAACGAAGCGTTTTGATTACACTTTCTAACTCTACCTGAGTGGGGTTTCTCCAATAGATATAAATTGACCGTAGGCCGCAACAGTCGCTTAACATCAGGCGAGTTAGCGGTCAACCGCGAGCTTTTTACCCGACTGCTTAAGAAGGAGGGTTATGTTTTTTTTCGTATAAAAATATAAGTGGCAAAGACAGTGTCGAGACACGCATATAGTAGAGTTCCGTAGCTAATGTTGTAATTTATAAGAAAACTACTTTTTTAACGTGTTTATGATCGGCAATCAGTCGCTAGACTATAAGCAGATGAATTGGAGTATTTATGACATCTAAGCGACTAGGCCAGTGCCTCATCTGCCTTATACCACACATTTTTATAACCAAATGGTTATAAGAAAATTACTTGGCGAGTATTTTTGTTTAGACTACTTTGTAAAAAGGTCAATGACCTCAGTACTAATGTGTTTCATATATTTAACGTTTCTTGAAAAGTTATAATCACAGAGTGTTCAAAACAATTTTTATTGAAAGTATTTAATACTTATGGTATACTATTATAGTTAATCATGAATTCATAAGTCCATTAGTTTAGAAAAGCAGGAACACAATTTTTTCACTTTTGGTGGGCTATATCTCGCAAACATCACAATTGAGATAAAAATTATATATATAGTCTCTGAGTAAAATGACTGTGCATTACGGACAGACAGAGGGACATGGCGAAATTATAAGGATTCCTCGTAGTTACAACGGAACCCTAAAAATAACTTGGCACGTGTCACCACCTCATGATGAAATTACGTCTAAAGACATAGAATTATTCATAACGAAATTAAATTGTGTGCGTATGTGTGGACGTGTATTACACACGTCTACACACCCCAACAACCGGCTTAAACTAAATAAATTACAGTTTAAAACACAAAAAAAAAACGCTACAAATTATTGTGGTCAAAGTTCATTACAAGACTTTTCTAACAAATCCAAACACGGCTATGATACGATGTTCCATCAGTTCGACAGTACCATATTATTGTATTGTCATCAGAACTACATACAGCTGCCAATTTTCATGACGCTACGATCCTTGGAAGATGGTTAAATTAGTTACCTTAGATTTCATTACATAGTTAGTTATATACAGGTCGACCTAATAAAAGCGTGTTAAAAAGGACGAAACTAGGAAGATATTGTTACGGGAAGTGGGTATAGGGATTGGAAGGAAACAACGATGTTATTCAAGCCCGTATAATTCGTTGACACGTGGTGCCTTCCACAGAGCACTCACAGTCTATAACACAAACACCGACAATAGTTACAGAATCGACGAGCTACAAACACACAGAGTATGTGTTCCGACCAACACACTACTACTATAACGTCTCTTCACTATACTGTTCACTTCAACACTTCACTTTCACTTGTAACTTTTCTTCTTTCCTGTATGCTACTCGTATCTGAACTGCCCTCTGTCCGCGACTGAAGCTCCTTATATACCCCGCAGAACCTTCTAGAAGCTTTTATTTCGATAGTCATTTCGTTCGTCATTTGTTTCGTTCCAGAATGTTCAATTTCGATCGTCTTTTCGCTCGTCTTTTGTTTTTATCATTTGTTTCGAACTTTCTAGAATGTTGACGAGATTCTTTATTTAAATAGTCGAGGAGCATTTCCTTCTAGAAATTTCACCATCATCATCATCATCGTTACACTACCCCCTCCTTAGACATGCTCGTCTCGAGCATCATTAGAGCCGTAGTATTGTGCTAACCTATCCACATGCACAACTTTCGCAGGACTTCGTGACGTTTTCCGAATTCTGTAAGTTACGTCGTTGAGCTTTGTAATAACTTGATACGGTCCCTCCCAGTTTGGCTGTAACTTCGGTGATTTACCTAGCTTTCGCACAGGGTTGTGTAGCCAAACTAAAGAACCTTCTTCAAATCCTCTTGAGTTAACATTTCTGTCATATCGCGTTTTCATCCGATCGCTGGCATGCAAATTGGCTTCCCTCATGTGTTGATGTACGTCTTCCATACGCTTTCTTAGTTCATCTGCATATTCCGTGACACATCTTGGTGCATCCGGAGGACACCCTGCCAAAAGCGTTGCTGGAAGTCGAAGCTCTCTGCCAAAGTTCGCTCGAGCTGGCGTAGTACAAGTACTTTCATGAACAGCCGTTCTATATGACAAAAGGAACAGAGGAATATACTCGTCCCAATTTCTCTGATGTGAATCAACCACTTTTGCCAGATGCTGCTCCAAAGTTCGATTAAATCGCTCCACCATTCCGTCGGATTGTGGGTGATATGGTGTAGTTCGCGTTTTATGTATCCCCATTAACTTACAGATTTCCTGGAACACATGCGATTCGAAATTTCTTCCCTGGTCACTATGAATTTCAAGTGGCAACCCAAATCGACAGAAGACCTCGTTCACCAATTTCCTCGCTACAGTGACAGCTTCCTGATTAGGTAACGCAAACGCTTCAGGCCATTTCGTGAAATAATCCATAACCACGAGAATATAACGATTTCCATTATTGGACAAGGGAAATGGACCGGCAACATCTATCGCTATCCGTTCCCAAGGAACTCCGACGTTATACAACCGTAACGCCCCTCGACTCCGTGTATGTGGTCCGTTAACCGAAGAACATCGTTCACATTTCCTGCACCAGTCCTCGATATCTTCCTTGCAATGTAACCAATAATAACGTTGCCGTATTTTCATAAGTGTCCTTTTTACTCCGAGATGCCCACCCGATGTTCCGTCATGGTAAACTCTTAGTACTTCCGAAATTTTTGCTTTCGGTACAATAGCTTGTAGATGGGTGTCGTGTCCAGACACATTTTCCCATTTCCGATGCAAAACTCCATCACAGAGGACCAAACTATTCCACTGTGCCCAATAACTTTTAGTGATTGCGCTCATACCAGATATCTCACTCCACCCGGGACGAGGAGTTCCACTTGTCATCCAATCTAGAATTGGTTTCAAATTTTCATCCTCATTTTGAGCTCTACGCATAGCATCGTTGCTAAAGTCATCATCAAGGGCATCTGTTCTAATCAGTCGGACTGTAACTTCATCTCTTGCTTCCTGTCTTCCACAATGCTTACAATTCTCAGAACAGGGCCGTCTTGACAAAGCATCAGCGTTTCTATGGGAACTTCTGCTTCGATGCTCTACCTCAAAATCGAATTCTTGTAGTTGCTCAATCCAACGTGCAACCTGGCCTTCCGGATTTTTGAACTGCAGTAACCACTTCAACGCCGCGTGGTCTGTTCTGACGTGAAACTTCCGCCCCAGCAAATACTTCTTGAAGTGTTGTAACGTTTTTACTACAGCTAGTAGTTCTCTTCTCGTCACACAATAGTTTCTTTCAGGTTTGGACAACGATTTACTGAAGTAGGCTATGACTACTTCTCCTTCCTGTGTCTTCTGTGACAATGTTCCTCCAATGCCTACATTGCTTGCATCGGTGTCAACTATAAAATCATCATTCGCATCAGGATATCCAAGAATTGGAGTTTCACATAGCCGCCTCTTCAGTTCGTTAAAAGCTGCCTCACATTCTTGGTCCCAAACAAATGGCCGTTTTTCTTCTGTGAGTCTATGCAGTGGTTTGGCAATATCGGAAAAATTCTTTACGAAACGACGATAATACGAGCATAGTCCCATAAATGCTCTTACTTGAGTTTTATCGGTTGGAGTAGGCCAATCTTTCACTGCGGAAATCTTTGCTGGATCAGTTTCCACGCCCTCTTCAGATATAACATGCCCCAAATATTCAACTTGGCGTTTGAAGAAAGAGCACTTCTTTAAGTTTAATTTCAAGCCTGCTCCTCTTATTTTGTTGAACACGCTCTCCAACTTCTTTAGATGGTCGTCGAAGTTCCGTCCGATTATTATTATGTCATCGAGGTACACCAGACAAGCTTCCCCTAACAGACCGGCTAATATACGCTCCATTAATCTCTCAAAAGTGGCTGGAGCATTACATAATCCAAATGGCATCACCTTGAACTGCCAAAGTCCTTTCCCTGTGGAGAATGCCGTCTTTTCCTTGTCACTGGTATCCATTTCCACCTGCCAGTAGCCACTTTTGAGATCAAGCATAGAGAACCATCTCATGTCATTTAAAGTGTCCAGCGTGTCGTCTATCCTTGGTAGTGGATAGCTATCTTTCTTTGTCACATTATTTAATCGCCGATAATCGACGCAGAACCTGGTTGACCCGTCTTTCTTCTTAACTAGGACAACTGGAGAACACCAAGGGCTAGAAGATGGTTCAATGACTCCACTACCTTCCATCTCTTTTAACATGTCCTCAACTTCCTTTTCTCTGGCGAACGGAATCCGCCGAGGCCGTTGGCGGATTGGTTGCTCGTTCCCGGTATTGATCCGATGTCGAAATAGCCCTGTTCTTCCAATGTCCGCGTCCCCTCTGGAGAAAATGTCACCGAAATGTCGCAGTAAATTTTTCGCTTTTGTCAGCTCCACTGTGCTTAAATCCCCCTTGCAGTTATCTAGGACGTTACTAAAATCAACCGCATTTGAGTGAGTTTTCTTCACTTCGTCGCAATTTCGAAGCCAGACTATTTCTTCGCTCTCACCGATCAGACACCCCTTCTTCAGTATTTGAGGATTATCACTCAAATTCAAGACCGGTACCGCCATTTTTTTTGTCGTTCAAACAACCGTTCTAGCCGGTAACCATGCGTTCTCTCCTTTGACTCTCTCTATAAATAAGCAATGTTGTCGATCAGTGCTTACATTTTCGGCTAACTTTATCGGCACCAAAGTCTGAGTTCGTGGTGGTAGCTTAGTGTCCTTAAGGCAGTAGACTTTACCTCCCCTGGCTCCCTTCATTGGAACCTCTATCGATCCACACTTAAGGATTCCGGATTCAATATCAAGTTTGCACTGATGTTCTTTCAGAAAATCCAAACCGATGATGCAGTCATCCACAATTTCAGCTATCACCGCCCAATGCCAGTAAAGCTTGTCACCAACCTTAATCGCAACCTTCTGCTCTCCTCTTACAGGTATGCGCTGGCCGGTAGCCGTTTTCAACTGCACAGTCTCTCTGCAGGAATATAATTTTCTACTATTCCGTGTCATCTGTACCCCCACTACCGTACGCGAAGCTCCTGTGTCCAAAGTCAGTTGGCATGCAGTTCCATTTATTCTTCCATCGACGGCTAAGCTGTTCCCGTCTGAGCTTTGATAGATCATAAAATTTGGGGTTCCCTGATTACCAGCCAGCGCCCACCCCGTAGCTCTGGCCTGCTTTAGTTTTCCGAATTCTCCGACGCTTGTGTTCCAGCGTCGGTTCGCCCTACCGAGCTACGATTGGGGCAACCATATCTCAAATGCCCACGCTCTCCACACTGGTAACAACGCGGAGCAAAGGTCCGCCGTGGTATTTCCCGCTCTTCTGTTGAAACAACTTTACGCACAGAGCCGCTCTTGGAATCCCGACGTACCGCCTCCACCTCAAGAGCGTGTGCCACCGCTTCTTTGATGTTTTCATGGTGCGCCAAGCGTACTGTTGCCCTCACTTCTTTGTCGTTGATTCCATCGACAAACGTCTGCAACAACATACTGTCGACTAGGTTCGCTGGTGAAGATTGATATGCCTTCCTTACGAGCTTCTCCACTTCTAGTGACCACTGTTGCAGGTTTTCGTTGGCTTTCTGAGATCTATCACGAAGCTGAGCCCGGTAGGCATGTTCCAGATGCGAGTCGCCATATCGGGACTCCAAAGCATCCACCAACTCCTGGTATGAGGCATTAGGTTCTACGGCCTCCAGTACCGACGTGGCTTGTTCACGCAATGCCAAAGTGAGAGCTGTCTTTGCTTTTTCCTCGCTCCAGTTGTTTAGTTCGACAACAGCCAAAAGCTGTCGCTTATATGCAGCCCATGAAGAGGTCCCGTCAAATGTGGGAATTTTGAAACTGCCACCCAAAGTAGCTGTGACTGCAGTTGCTGGACCGCCGGTTCCGCTTACTTCGAGTCTTTGGAGACGTCCTTCCGCTGATTCGAAACGGGCCTGGTACTCGTTTAGACGATCTTCGTGCATCTCTACAGTCTTCTGTATTTCTGTGACTTTTACTGCCCCCTCAGAGATAGCCGTCAGAATACGCTCTTGCATAGCACTTTGGCGATCCTCCTCACGACGCTGGCGTTCCTCCTCACGGCGTACCTGTTCCTCCTGCAAGGCACGCAGCTGTACCTCCTGGTGGCGCTTGCGTTCCTCCTCACAGCGTGCCTGCTCCTCCTGCAAGGCACGCAGCTGTTCCTCTTGGCGGCGTGCCTGCTCCTCCTGCATAGCGCGCATTTGTTGTAGTAGCGCACCAAGGTCCACTGGAGAAACTGGAGCACTCACAGTAGCACTTGCAGAGGTTCCTTCATGAGGGTTCATTGGAGGAACCGGAGCACTCACAGTGTCACCGCCGGAAGTCCCCTCACCGGCTTCCTCACGTGTCCGAGGATTTCCCGTACTAGCGGCTTCCTGGTCTCCGCCGCTTTGTTGCTGAGCGGCTCCCCTTGAGCGGGTGTTTGGGCCATCTCTAGGCATGATAGGCATCCTTCCTTCCAATCCCACTTCTGACACCAAATGTTACGGGAAGTGGGTATAGGGATTGGAAGGAAACAACGATGTTATTCAAGCCCGTATAATTCGTTGACACGTGGTGCCTTCCACAGAGCACTCACAGTCTATAACACAAACACCGACAATAGTTACAGAATCGACGAGCTACAAACACACAGAGTATGTGTTCCGACCAACACACTACTACTATAACGTCTCTTCACTATACTGTTCACTTCAACACTTCACTTTCACTTGTAACTTTTCTTCTTTCCTGTATGCTACTCGTATCTGAACTGCCCTCTGTCCGCGACTGAAGCTCCTTATATACCCCGCAGAACCTTCTAGAAGCTTTTATTTCGATAGTCATTTCGTTCGTCATTTGTTTCGTTCCAGAATGTTCAATTTCGATCGTCTTTTCGCTCGTCTTTTGTTTTTATCATTTGTTTCGAACTTTCTAGAATGTTGACGAGATTCTTTATTTAAATAGTCGAGGAGCATTTCCTTCTAGAAATTTCACCATCATCATCATCATCGTTACAATATTTTGAGAAAATTATAGCATTCTGATAGTATTTGTGAAGTTTTTACGATTTCTATTCAATGGCATTTTTACCAATTATGATAGAAAACAATTTAGTCTTACAATAAAGTAATTGTGGTTAGCTTTAATATCGGTCTTTATTGGCGGCAAATCACATTTCTTGAAGAAAATAACCGTCGCTCAACATCAGGCGAGTTGGTGGTCAATCGTAGAACTATCTTGCGTAAAAAAAGTTTAAAAAACTGAAACAACCGACTTCAATGTGCAATTTCGTTTATTAGGATGACATAATTATTGTATCCAGTTATTTTTTAAGCCAAAGTACTGATCCGATTTTGATATAATTTATATGGGACCACCTCTGAAGCTTCCGATCCAAGTCAATTTTCATACATAAAAATATTTTTTTGCGGCAAAAACTATTTTTATGTATGAAAATTGACTTGGATCAAATATCTTCAAAAATGTAGGTATGTGCGAGCGAGACGAACGATGGTCGGACTACGCACTCCTAATATCTTATTTCAGGCTCAATTCTATGCTGAAAAGCTTTCGTGTCACAATTCAGTTTCCGTTTAACGAGGGTGTAATGGTTACGGAGATAACGAGCATTTGTGACGAGTATCGGAGCGTATCTTATAATATAGCAAGGTCTAAAGAAGCCAATATTTCCGGGATTCTGGTGAAGTAATGATTTTAACTTAAAAAAAGTTTTGTAATAAAAAAAGTTGCACTGACAGTTACATTGCTTGCTACAAACATTCTTGAGTAAATATTTTTTATGTAGAAATAGGTTTGTGCTTGACCGCCAACTTGGCTGATGTTAAGCGACGTTACGGTCTACGATGGAGCGCGCTTACCTAGAAGAAACCAATTCACTCGTGATTTAAAGACACACAGATTATATCTATCGGGAAAGACCCACTCAGGAAGTATAGAGGCTCGGAGTCCTTATTCCATATAGATTATCGTTACAAAACTCAGCGGCGCGTTTACTGTTATTATCAGACATCGTAAGCGTGAATCTCACACATGTGAAGACTCACACAATATAATTTCTCTCTAATCACTAACACAATACTATTATGTAAGCGTTGGAGGAAATCCACTCCCACGCGTCAGCAGCCCAACGACAGCGGCCCGGAGCTGGGAAACGTAATAAAAGGAAACAGACCGCCGAAGCTGCTTACTCACCGAAATTATTCATGAGATTTCTCCCCTTTACAATAATATTTGTGTTACATTTCGAGCATTCGACTCGCGTTGAGGTCTATCCTTGAAAATTTATAGAATCTAGCATCTCAATGATGTACTGCTTTTGTTTTATAGCGGCGGAGGACATGTGAGACACTGTGAAACGATGACGCTTGTCCGTGTTTCTAACTGTACGATGTAAAAAGGGCAAGGGGGAATTAGATGGTGCAGATTAGATGCTCTCTCATACGTCAAAATTAAACCGATAAGGATGAGGATAACGAGGAGTTTCCGGCAGCCTAGTGGTGAGACCGTCTGACTTGCGATCCGCGATCCGCAGGTCCTGGGTTCGAATCCCACGGCACGCACCTCTGTCTTTTCGAAGTTATGTGCGTATTGTTGATTGCCGCCAACTTCAAACGGTGAAGGAAAACATCGTGAGGAAACCTACATGTCTGAGAATTCTCAATGATCTTGAAGATGTGTGAAGTCTGCCAACCCGCACTTGGCCAGCGTGGCAGATTATGGCCTAACCCTTCTCACAATGAGAAGATGGCCCGTTCCCAGCAGTGGGACAGTTTGTACAAACTGGGCTGATAAAAAAAAAACCGATAAGCTAGCAACTTTGAGGCGATATTCTAAGCTATCGAGTATTGCACGAATAGGGGAATAGTTGCGCATGCGCGCGTTGTAATCAAAATAAGGTTGTTGTCGAACATTTGTGATCCGGCGGTACGGAAGTGGCCCCGCCATGTATAAGCCAGCTGGCACCGATGGGACTACCTTGTCACGAAGCTGTTGCTGTTCTGGTGCTTGTTGTGACGAATCCCTTCAAGTCAAAAGAAGTTCGAAGTTATTGAACTTGGTAATTCCGCTTGGTAATGTGTTAAAATTATTATTATAAAAAAGTTTTCCCATTGTTTCTCCACATTGAAATCCGAGAAAAGAGGTAACGAAAACCCAGGCTCGTTAAGGCGAAGGTCAAGTATCGGGACTCACCCTTGGCATTATCAAATGTCGTAGTGTAGTACATAGCGAAGGATGCTAAGAGCTTTCATTTCGCACGGTCGCTAATAAGAGGCTACTGTAGCGTTTGTGGCTAGAAATTTCGGCAAAAAGTATTTTTGTATTTAGGGCTCAAACTTTTTTTAGTAAACTGTTTTTATTGGTCGCGAACTCTTCCAACAAGTGAGGCTAAGATTTTGAGTGCTTCATGTAACATCGACGGTACCTATACTTAGTGGCAATAAAAATATATGAGTATGGGTACTAATACGTTGGGATTTTTTTCCCAATGATCCACATTAAATCCTGGTTTACATTGTGTTAGTAATTTAGTAGAGTAAGAAATAACCCCACCAAGTTCGCTATCATCAAGGCGCGCTAAGCAAGCTTTGAAATAGAACATACAAGGTATCTGTTTAGCTGTACCGTGCTATCGCGGACTAACTCGCCACTTTGCTAAATTACTAGAATAATGTGAACCGGGCTTACGTGTGAGCGTTTGGTACAACTTTGTGCACAGCGATTTATATAGATTTTTTTGAGAGATAATGCTGTAATATCCGCCATATTAGATTTACTATAATAATAGCCTGAGTATATGACACGTGGAATGCACTGACGCGCCGATTGACACCCCAGTCCTCCGACGAGTTGTTAATTATTTTGTATGTAGAAATAGGGTTTCTGCTTGACCGCTAACTCGCCTGATGTTAAGCGACATTGCGGTCTACGGTGGAGCTCGCTAACTAGAAGAAACAAATTCACTCGCGATTTAAAGATACCCAGACTATATATATCGGTAAAGCCCTACTCCGGAAGCGTTTTCCACAAGATATCAGTCCGCACGACAAAGGTCGAAGAAGATATAAGAATTTAGAAGATTACAGGTAACACTCAAAAAATTGTCAAACACATAGCTCTCTGTCTTGCGCAATCGGGTAGAAATAGAAAGCAAAAGTAACACAGTAAAGTAAGCGGTATCTAACTACCTATAAAGCAATACATCTCACCTCTCACTGTCGCGCCGAAGCGACCACCTCCTAGAAGTTAAGGCACGGAACATTTTCCACTTCACTTGGCTATCGGCCGAGTTCAACCATCGTATGTACAGTACAGTGTTGTATGCGCACTGAGCCACTCTGTTCCACGCTTCACTCACTCTATCACATTACTTAGCACTCTATGATGTTGCTACAACTGCATCAAATAAAGGATTATTGATCGACCCAGTAGGCGTTCTGATTGAGCTTAGTTCAAATGGGGAGAATGGGGTGAATTTTAGGGGAGGTCTAGGCAAGACGGGCACTTGAGGTAAGATGAGCGTATTTGCCTACTCTTTTACTATGCACCATACGCCTTATCAAATTATACAATCGTCAGTCATCAAGGTTTCCGCGCAAGACAAGTGACTTTTCCCCTCGGAAATAGAGCCTTCGCTTTTCCCCGAAATCTGAAAGTATATCCTTTCAAATAAAGAATAATCCAAATGGGTTTATAAATAACTAGTTATGAGGTAACAAACATAAAATAATAAGACTAAATTGATTACCTCCTCCTTTTTAGGGATCCGTAGTAAACAAGGAACCCTTATAGTTTCGTCATGTCCGTCTGTCTGGCCGTCCGCGGCTTTATTCAAAGACAATTAGTACTAGAAAGCTGTAATTTAGCATGAACATATAAATTAATCTTGCCGAACAAGTCATTTTCTGGGTGCTTTCCCCAGTACAGTACATGTACAGTGGGGATGAATATTTTTTTCTCACCTACCCCATCGTGTGGGGTATCGTTGGATAGGTAATCAAAAAATGAGGGGTGTGCAAAAATCATGTTTCAATTTAAAAATACGTTTGCCAAATATTAAGCTAAGAAATGATAATTTTTATTAGTCAAGTGTCTACCAGCTAAACAGTTGAATTTGGAGACATGAAAAAATGTATGCTAGTACCATATAAGCTAAAATTAATGGGAAAACTATCACGGCTAAGTACACTTACAAAGTTATTATTCGTATTTGTTAACGAGTAATAGTCGATCAACTTAAAAATGTACTTAGAGAAGTTAGAAGTAAGAGAAAGAAATGAAAATTTTGCGCGAACTTCATTTCAACTAAGGTGAATTAACTCGTACGTTTATAGTGTCCCCATTTTAAATTCACATAAATTATGATGTGCAACTATGGAACCCTATTTTGAGCGTGTCACGACACGCACTTTACAGCTTATTTGAAGTTTAAAAATGAAAATAGATTCGTCAATGTACACATAATTTATTTTAAACCATAAGCACAGAATTACCACCATAAGTATTTTTCATTAGGATTTATTTTGTGTTTTATTTAGCGAAGTGACTAAACAATTCTGTCGTTTTGACGCAGAAAAGTGGATCAGAGAAAAAGTTTGGAATTTAGGATAAACACTGCGAAATAAGACAATCGAAAACAACGCATTGCGGCTGTTTCACTTTCGCGAGGCGAGATGCGATTAAACAACTTTTTACCCGACTGCGTAAGAAGGAAGGTTATGTTTTGGGAGTGTTTGTATGTATATATGTGGGTATGTATGTGTGTTTCTATATTACGTCCTACAGCCTAAACAGCTTGACCGATTTTGATGTGCAAGGTGTCGTTAGATTCGACTTCACTCCCTGAGTGTCATAGGCAATATTTTTTGTAATAATAATAATACGATTCTCGCAAAACTAAAAAAAAACGCTCTTTCATAACTTCCAACGAACTTTTTCGTAATAAATAAATAAGTTAAACTATAGAAACCGATTTTCTGCAGTCGAGTATTTTGTTTTTCTTATAATATAGATACTTGTTCAAGTAAACAAAGCGGCTCGCGAACTTCGCCTCGGTTCTTTCCTCACAATCCCTTTATTTGATCGTCGCGGTCGCGCTCTTAGCCTTCAGATCAACGAGACAAGTTTTGGTTTTGATTTGATGTTCTGACTGTTGGCTGTTCAATATTAAATATTGTAACAACTTCTGATAACGTTAAGGGCGGTTTTATTTACATTTCTAAGTTTGTCTCTATCAAAAATAAAGCTAATTACAATTTTATTTTTGATATTTATTAAATGTAAATTATGGTATTAACAGTACATATAAATCGTTGGTATAAATAAACATAGTTCAAATGGAGGCTAAAGGGCGGATAAGAAGAAAACTAGCTATGTATAGCTATATATATATGCTAGATTCTAAAAAAGAAAAACTAAATATTATTAAAATACACTACATTTAATCTAATATATTAAAACGAATGTATATAAATATATAAAAAACAACGAGTTGCACTCCGGGAGTGCCGGCAGAAGTGAAAACTAAAAAATAAAATAGAAAAAGCGCCATCTAGTACGTTGGTCTGGAATTAAACTATACAGCGCCATCTAATACGTTGGTCTGGAACTAACACACACTCGCGGAAGCGCCCTGCGCCGTCTTAGGACTACGAATTTTCGATCAGGTCACGTGACACCTGACGCGAGTTTAACATTTTTTACACATGCAAAAATGCCCAACGCCGCTAAAGAAGAATTCACTTCAATAAAGATCTCGGAAACTACTAAAACGACTTTGATGAAATTTGGTATGTAGGTAAGAGTAGGTTCGGGGACGATAAATCGATCTAGATAGTTTTCATTTTTAGTGATCCCGAGTTTGTCCGTATTTTCAGCCATAAAAATCCGAGCGGACCTCGGTCGCCCAAGTACTTTGAATGTAATGTAATAACTTTAAAAGGCTTCCGTACACAAGCAGGCATAGATTAGTGGCAAACGTTTATATTTCTACAAGCGATTACGTTTCGAAATGCTAAGGATCTGTGACGTGCCGTCACGTGACAATTCCTTAGCTAATGTCAAACCCATACATTTACTTTTCTATTTTACTGACGTTCACGAAATAAGAACGCCACTTGTGATAGGATTGGTTACGAAACGAGAATGCTTAACCCCACCCCATGCTGTTTGATATAATGCTTGTAATATAGTTCTGATCCGATCGTGTCACGGCCAGTGCCAAATATTGTAAGGTCAGAGGGATCATAAATAACGACGGAAACACCCCCCACCCCCCGGTGTATACGAGACTATAATGGAGCCAACAAGAAAAGGTCAAATCTAAGTATTCAGAAAATAATAAGTATACGAGGTATTCTAACACTTGGGGAGTTTCCGGCAGCCTAGTGGTGAGACCGTCTGACTTGCGATCCGCAGGTCCTGAATCCCACGGCACGCACCTCTGTCTTTTCGAAGTTATGTGCGTATTGTTGATTGCCGCCAACTTCAAACGGTGAAGGAAAATATCGTGAGAAAACAAAAAAAATAATTATAACCACTATTTTTTACCCGACTGCGAAGGAGGGTTACGTTTTTCGAGTATTTGTTTGTTTGTTTGTATATATGTGGATATAAGTGATATAAGTATGTTTTAACTCCTAAAGCGTAAACGGCTTGACCGATCTTGATAACCGAGGTGTTGTTAGAGTCGTCTTCACTACTTGATTGTCACAGGCTATATTTTATTGAAATATTAATACGATACGACTCTCGCAAAAAATTAAATAATGCGTTTTTTTCGTAACCTCCGATGATTTTTTTCGAGACAAATAAGTAATTTTACAAAAACCGTACTAAAGAACGGTCAACTTAGATAAATTATACAGTAACGTTGAGCATACTTCCTCACAAACACGTACAATAAACAGCATATCAAGCGTAAGTTACAGTCCGAAATCGGTCTTACGCAGTCGGGTATGTTGTTTTTCTTCTTGGTTCTGGCATTCTTGCTATTCGATAGAAAGGGCAAGAGGGAATAGATTATATAGATCCGAAGCACTACGACCGAAATGTACAATATAGGTACATTTATGTATATAGTTATGTATATCATTCATCATGGATCTTTATGTATATAGTAGATCCTGGATAACAACTACAGTCCTTGGAAATATGATCCCATCCGGCAACATAAAGATGTCGTAAGCAAACAGGACGTATGAGGTGAAATACCTCGGGGAAATTAGATATCAGGCAAAAAGGTGGAAAAGTTATACCAGTGAGATAAATAGCCTTTCAACATCATCATCTCAGCCATATAAAGTCCACTGCTGGACATAGGCCGCAACATGGAATTACAGAAAAGACCGATTGGAAGCGGCCTGCATCCAGCGTCTTCCAGTCACTTGTATAAGGTCACACAAACCTTTACACACAAATAGCCAAGACAAATAGCGTTTGCATATAAAATAACTAAATGGCCTTTTAAATATAATAATATTTTCATTACATTTAGATTTAGATGTTATGTCAATCAATATTTTATTATATTTGGACAGAATCTTAATTA
Organism: Lycia hirtaria; assembly: GCA_947563715.1. Classification (NCBI taxonomy): domain Eukaryota; kingdom Metazoa; phylum Arthropoda; class Insecta; order Lepidoptera; family Geometridae; genus Lycia; species Lycia hirtaria. Next base: position 17,008,780 of record OX387384.1, read on the forward strand.
TAAATTAAGTGAAAATGAAGTCACATCAAAACACCAATTTAAAAAAATTAAATCTCGCAACGAAGACCTTCAGTTGTATTCATAAACTACTTTATTCCTATAATAAATAAATATATACTTTGAATTACAATAACTGCTAATATTTGGGAGTTTCGATGCAAAGAGTACTTACAGACACGTCAAATTAAAACAGCTGAGTATTTTTTTTTGGGGTAAAAATAAAACATAGGTACTAGAATTGCTAACATTTTTGAAATATTAAAAAAAGTGTAGGTCATAAAGGTAAGACCCACAGATGTAATTTAAAGGAAAATTACACACACATAGTTCTCTAAATGCTATGAAAATGTAACCTTACCTTAACCTTATTCAATAACTTTAGGAACGTTGCTATTTTGATTGGCCTGAAACGTTCGGGTTTCCGAGCCTGAAAGATTTCAACATCGTTGAAGAATTCAATGCACTAAAATAACCTAGACAACAGAAGCAGGACGCACTGAGGTCGCTTGAGCGTGAAACTGAGCTATGGCAACGACTTTCTATTTTTAACCGACTTCTAAAAAGGCGGAGGTCCTCAATCCGACTATGTATGTTTTGCCAATAGGGAATATGTATGAATTTTATTTCATAGGAATAATAATTTTAATTGATAACATACTAAAATATGTATAACATTTTAGTAAAAACACAAAAAAAACAATCGGTCAATAAATTTCCGAGATGTAAACTATTAAAGTTTTAGAGGAGGGATGCTCTGTCCTTCTCTGTACGGCGAACTTGAACTATGACGTCGTCATTTACTATCGTGCGTGTGCTCTATGTCTAACATGAAATTAAAACGCTTGTAACTTTATAATTTTTGAAGCCATTTTAATTTTGTTTTTGTAGAATGGATCCGAAGACCGAAAAAGACCGCCGTATGCGGTTGAAACTATAGTCAGAGAATTTAGCTCAAAAATAGGGATGAGTAATCCGTTTGTTCAAATAAAAAAAAAACTTATACCTGCAAAACATCACTCTCCTCACACAGTTGGGTAAAGTGTACGAAGAGAGCCTGCGTAGTGCGTAGAGCGTTCTTGAACGTGACCATTCCGCATTATTATTATAGGGGCAAGGGCACGGAAGGGGGTCAACAGCGTTGCGCCGCAAGGTGGGATCGGCGCGCATTATCTTATCAACCTGCGGCTAGGGGATAGGAAGCCCGTCCTCGATCTACCGCCGATTGTTTGTTACGCCTTTGTCGGCGTCGCTTCTGCTACGTTTACTTCCGATACATAGATACGATATAAATAGAATAATAACGTAATAACTCAGACACTAAGGCTGGCCATTCAGTCTACACCTACGAATTTACTTCTTACCGTCTAAATATCGTCAAGGCAGTTCTCGTTTCTTCATTAAATGACCATGAATATAGTTGAGATATAGACTGGCAAAGGTGAAAAAACGGTGTCCCCCAAACCGCTTCATACAAAAAAATTGAGGGTGCCAGCATACGAATTATTCTTCGTATATAGGTGCCAGCCCCAGTTAGTTTTATGATGATTTTACAACAATCTTACAAATTTCGTTTATATAGTCCTAATAATAATTTTATAGTTTAAAAAAACTGAAACAACCGACTTCAAAGTACGCTATTTCGTTTACTTGTAATAATAGTAAGGATTAGGATACATAAAGTTCATATCATCATGTTCAGTCGGGTAATAATTAAACATGGCGCTCAAGCGTTGAAGTAACTCTATTTTCTCCTTATACACATTGTACGAGGAGTAAGGTTTTATTTTTCAAGCTTAAGTACTAAATCCTTCACGGCTGTAAACTTTTTAAAGAGGTCTCTCTTCACCGCTCGTTTTTTCGTCAAGAATGAGATTTGTCATTAAATGTCATATACTTCGTCTTCGAAGATTAGAAAATGTGCAGATGTTTATATGATTATCCTCAACATTTGACACTTTTGCAAAGAAAAACGTGTCAGTGGAACTCTGCGATTCTATAATCTGACGCACTTCACTCAGGAATCCCAATGAAAATATTTTTATTTTTAGAGATTATTCAAGAAGTAATAAAGCAATGTTTCTAAAATAATTATGGGACCAACTTGGGAGCTTTCTCTATACGCCAATTCACGAAACACAAAAATTGGTTCACGAATGATAGAGAAATTCGTGTACATACAAAACAAAAATATATACGTTACGAATTGATAACCTCCTCCTTTTTTGAAGTCGGTTAAAAAAGAAATAGTATCCGAATGAAATGGCTGCAACATACGGACAGACAGATAGACGAACATTGCGAACATAAATATGCAGATTAGAAGATGCCAATAAACAATACTAAAAATTATTTACGGTAAAAAAAAACAATGGTTTTATTTTTTTAAGTCCACATTATAAAGACAACATAATTAATAAACCCAAATTATTGATTCGTCGAAGTGAAAGCCGGCCGGCATGTTTATTGCGAACTGCCTCATACGAAGCTGACCCTTTTAAAACACCATACAAAGAGAAACAAAAACATTACTGGATCCGGGTTTACATGAGAAATTGTTTCATTCATTAACAATGCCATCTGGAATCCGTTTATTTTTTGACCGCCTCCTAAACTGTCATTTTGAAATACCAACAAATATCTATATTAAAAGAACTCTTCTACTTGAGTAGTCGGGTAAAATCCCGAGTAATCCCTTTCATTTGATACTCAATACGACTACATTTAATAATAGAATATGTACCAAGGGTATGATAAGGTAGTGTTTTATGTCACGGGCGACATATTGAATCCCTAGTGTAACATAGGATTCTAGGGTTTACTCCCTAGTGTAGCGAGGTATTTAAGACAAGAATCCGAAGTGTAACGAGGGATTGAAAAAAAAAACGACTACGAATACGCAATTCGTTTACTTGGACATTTTATCAGTAATTTGTTATAAAAACCAAAGTATTCAACCGATTTTGATAAAATATATATGGGACCACCTGTGAGGTATTTACCTACCAAACAAAAAATCATCATCACAAACAATTGACAATTGGTGGAGTAATCGCTGAATAAACATGCACATAAAACATACAGACGAATTGAGAACTTCCTTCTTTTTGGAAGTCGGTTAAAAAGGAACATTATTGAGCAGGTGGTCACAATTTTTTTTTTTATCGTGATGTTCATGTCTTATTATAGAGGGCACCATATCAAATTTTACGAAACAGATTCTGAACCAATTGTTATGATGGCAAGCGACAGTGTGACCGAGAATGGAGCACGTTGACCTAGGAAAATATACTTGGTCTACATTTGAAAATTCCAAGATTTTATTTATTCCTAATCTAACATAGATTGTGATACGATGGATATCCTATTAGGTATATAAACCATTTTTTTCGCCGAGGAAGGGGGAATCTTCGCTTAACCTTATTAGCGTACTGTTTTAGGGTGTAACCTAGTTATAGATAGTAGCCATTTCCACTAGCACACCTTGACCCCTATTCGTCCGGATTATACTTAAAATTTGCTACTGCGACGCATTTCGTACGTACAAGGCAGCCATAAAGAGGAGCTATTGAATATGTTCCTTCTAGGCAAGCGCGTTCCATTGTCGACCTTTTTACTTGTCGACTTTTTAGCCACTGTATTATTAAGGCCTTACAGTTCGTCGACGACAAGGGGTATATGTTTAAACAACTATTAACTCTGTTATAAATGAGAGCACTGGTTGCCTCAAACTGTCGCCCGACTAGAGTGAGCCTCTGTCGAGTCATGTTGTCCGTATGCCCCCTGCGTCTAGTTGTTAAGCTGGGATTATAGTCCAGTTGAGAATGTTTACGCAGAATCACTTGTTGCACATAAAGTTGATGCACCGTTAGCAGAGAACACTTCTCGTCTCCTCATATAGTGATCTAGTTGGATATCTAATAGGCCTATGCAACATTACCTTCAGAACAGATAGATAGATAAACTCTTTATTGACACACCATTAAAATTAACAAAAGCAAGTACAAAAAAGAAATAATTTTACACAAGTATAACAACGGGCGGCCTTATCGCTAAAAGCGATCTCTTCCAGGCAACCAAGGCATGGAGAGAAATTCGGAAAGAAACAGCTCTTTGAACTATATCTAATTGTTTTAGATCTGTGGCATATGTGCCGACCCAAGCTGTGCTGTGATACAGTAAGACAGTATTGACTGAACCAAAGCGCAATACACCGTTTTCAGAAGATCATCTGAGGCAACCGCCCTTAATTTCTTGAAAACACACATAAATTTTCTCACTAGGGGTATCGAGGCTTCTAATTGGCCGTTCCAACTTAGTGTGCTATCCATAACGATGCCTAAATATTTTATTTGTGTAGCCCTTGCAATTAGCAACGTATTTTGACCCTTATTACAGTTGCTTTGGAAACGTCTTATGACCTTTAAACCAGTTGCAGTTTTAACAGTTTTGGGTCAGATATAACACTACTCAAGATACGAACAGCTGAAAACAGTATACGAGTACCTCCATGCATACCTACAGTACCTACATGCATGACGGATACAAAAACAAAATAAATTAGCGAATTTCACCTTCAGTGATTTATGCGATCAAAATGTTGATGTTGCGAGCAAGGAAACACGTATCATGTTCAAACGGTCTCAGTTTACTATGATAAACAATCTTTGTTTATTACGCAAACTGATTTTTTATTGACATTCTCTGTTGTATCAAAAAAAATCTGATGCATCAATATTACTATCGATTTTTTATACGCGAATAATTGATGAAATGAGCAAGTTGCTCGCCTGGTGGTAAGCTACACGCATGCCCGAAACAGTCCAATGCCGCAATGCAATTCTAAACGGAATGGTAATGCACTGTGCTCGTCATTGAGATATAAAAAGTAAAATTTCGTTATACAGGGAATCTTTGCTGGTATCACTGCCCTTCCAATCGGAATACAGAAACGCTTGTACACTACAGTTTGGTTGAATAACTGACAAAGGTACGGTATTTCCCTAGCCGGACTCTACGTAGAGTCTTATTGGTAAAACAATGCAATCACTTCACTACAAAACCGAGAATTTTATTATTTTCTCATTTTCTAACTATCATATGGCCAATACTCCGGAAATAATAAAAAAAGAAAACACATGAAAATTAGTCACAAAACAAGGTAAACATAAACAAAACACTGCGCAAGCCGGGTGTGCATGTGCTGAAAATAAACGTCTGAAAACAAATCACGGGCACGCATACGCGCGTACATACGTTATTTTGGCGGTGTCTCGCATAAAACCGTAACTTATAGAGATTTCTTCAAAGTGTTGTTTTCTTATTACGGTGGTGTGATAGCGTATATCGATCGCTGTGGAGCGACGACGGCACGTGTCGCTCCCGCCGCGGACCGTCATGCACTGAGCTAGGGAGGTTGAGATTACCAAAGAATAGTGGAGTTAGAAGGGACGCGTTGCAGCTGTGGGCAATAGTTTTCTAATTTTTAGTCCCCCTTGACTAGGACTAGGTCATCAACCCATCACCTACATAAACGCCAATTTCCCTCAAGTCCCTTAACTGACTTTTCAGCATGTTTCGGAAGAGAAGCTGGTACATTCTATGTTTTTCTTTTTCTCCTAGTCCAGAATGGAAGAGAACCAAGTATACTGTTTTTAAATAAGGTTATCTAACAAAGTTATCTTTAAACACGACCTAACTCTATTACCCGACCGGAACTTTAACTATCAAGGCGATATAGATAATTCGCATCTGTACGGTGTACAAACATCTTTGGATGCGTACCGCATCGCGTCGGCGCACTCTGCGTCCACTGCGCTAGCGGATCGACACACGGACATCTCTAGTCACCCTGTATAAAGCCGGGAACACAATGTACACATTAATTCAATATCTTGATGTGATCAATAAATTGGCCAAGTGCGTGTAGAGTGTAGTACAACACGCATGGTAGGGTTCTGTAATTGCACTTCACTACATGCGGACTTAGAACAGACACAGACGACAGCACAGTTGGAACAGGGTTAGGGCGAGGCCACATCACTGCGTTGCGGCGTCGCATCGACAAAACTACGTCGCACCGTTGTACGATGCGATGACGCAACGCAAACATTTCATCGTACACGGCGTCGCACGAAATAACGGTAACCATCTTTTCAGTTTCTAGTGAAACATGGACTGCACTAGATGTGTCCTAATTCTGCTCCCGTTAAGACGCATAAAAAAATTGGTTGTCTGTAAACAAAAAAAAAAAAATGGTTGGTTGACCTCGCGTCGTCGCGTCGCAGATTTGTACGTTGCGGTAGCGCATCGGAATTTTCCACGGTGCGTTATGCGGCGTCGTCGATTTTTGCGGTGCGACGCCGCAACGCAGTGATGTGGCCTCGCCCTTACTTTTACTATGAACATATTGATTGAGTTAGCGATTTAAGGGTGCGCTCAACGCGGGCAACTATTTCTCTCACTCATCACATCATTTTTAAACGTATAAAATCATTGAGTAGGGATATTAGAAAAATGAGAAATTAATTTGTTTATTTTTATAAAAGAATCATTTAAAAATAAAACCGGACAAGTGCGAGTCAGACTTGCCCACGCCCACCGAGGGGAACCCTCGGTGGGCGTGGGCGAGAGTACAAACTAAATATAAGGGGGAAATCATGTTTTTTTTTTCCTTCATAAACCGAAAAATATACATCGTAACAATATTTAAAAACCTGTTTTAGCTTATGCTAATGAAGCTCTTTCATAAGATACCCCCCTCGATACGGTTAATTCACTTTAAATCACAACCTTTTTAAACATATAAAATCATTGGTTAGGGATATTGAATAAGTGAGAAATGAACTTGTTTATTTAATAGGAGAGATATTTTAAAACTAGTATAAGTTTAATAAACTCAAAAACCCCCGCTAAATAAAAACGGCTGAACCGATTTTGATGAAACATAGCTAAGGACACTCTTGTGGAAACCCTCTTACAAACAAAATAAAAACTAGATTTAAATCGGTCCATACGTTTGAGAGCTACGAAGCTCTAAATAGATACACAGATATACAAACATAAATACAGATACAAACGTCCCTCTTTTTGCTCGGGGGTTAAGAAGTTTTATTCAGATATCATTTATACTGGCGACGGAGTAGTGAAAAAACATATATTTTCGACCATCTCTTATTTTTTTTACAAGGGGATGGGAGGGAGTCTTGATAGTTCTTACGTAAGATCACAAAAATGGGCAAAGTTAAAATTATACTCTTAAAAAAGTATAATTTTAAATCTTATGTAAGTAAAGATGAATGATTAAAACCAAAGTTTATTACTACCAAATAAAACCGGACATGTGCGAGTCAGACTCGCCCACCACGGGTTCCGTACAAACTAGTACATAAAAGGGAGATATCATATTTTTTTTATATTTTCCTTAATAAACCGAAAAATATACATCTTTAAAATATTTAAGAACCTATTTCAGGTTATTCTAATGAAGCTCTTTCATATGATACCCCACTAGATACGGTTCAAAAACTTTAAAATTTGGACCCTCATTCCTTTCATAAAGACATTATTTTTTGTGATTAAATTAAAAATGTCCAGGGTTCGGATTTTTTCCTATATTTATTATATTTCCTACCTGTGTACTCTAACACAATGCTTCCTGGCAAATTTCATAGTTCTAGGCCAACGGGAAGTACCCCATAGGATTTGATTCCCTTGTGAGTATCGAAAATTGCGTTTTTTACGACATATTCGGCTGTTACTTTATTTTACGATAACTGAGAAATTTTATTTTTCTTTCTACAGCAAGAGACTATGGATCTGCATATATGTTTTTAATTTCAACACAATACCTTTACGCGTTCCCGAGATAAAGGTCTTGACACCCGGACAGACGGACAACAAAGTGATCCTATAAGGCCTCATTTACGGAGACGCGGGACGTCGCGCGTCGCGTTGTGCGGCGCGGCCCGCATTGAATTCAAACGTATGGCGTTGTATGAGTGCGTTTACGGAGAAGCGATTTTACACATATTTGTTTGAAATGAAGCGTTTTTTGTGGCGGAGCCCGCGGCTGGCACCGCATCGTCTCACGCGGCGTGCCCCGCCACGGCGCACGTAGCGTCAATTCTCGATGAAGCGATGCCCGCGGCGGAACCTAGTTAAACTAAAACTAGTCGGAGTCGGTATCGGTTTGAACCCCGCCCCGCGTGCGCCGCAGCGGTGCCCGCCGCGTGCTTCCCTACACGCGTAGGATTCGCCGCGGGCACAGCGGCGGGTACCGCCACGCGTCCCGTCTCGCGTCTCTATAAACAAGATCGAATATTGCTATATGTTTGTGTTTACGCGTGCGATGTAACGTGCCGCTGCTCGCGCCGCCGCTCCGTAATCAGAAAAAACGTCTGACGCGCCGCGAGACGCCACGCCACACGCGACGCGCGACGTCCCCCCCTAAATCATCTTACGTGATAAATGAATGGCCCCTGTAGTTCTACAACTTTTTCTAATTCAATGACTTTTTTCAAACAAAAAGTAAAAACATCTTTACAGTTCTAATCTTCGTAACTCGCTCTAGGCAGTCACAGCACGCGGCGCTGTGTGATGTGTCGGTCGGTACCTACCTAAGAGAGAGGGGTTGCGTAGAGTATATTTTTTCTATGATTGCGGCACCGCGGGCGGGGGCGGGCACTGAGTCCTTGACCTAGTTTGATTTACGCGACAGTCGCGAATTTCGCCGCGCGCGCGCTTGTTGTGCCGTGTTTGGTATTGGGACTCCTGTGACGCAATCGATTCACAATGTCATATCGGTACACTAACTTTGAGTACACCGAAATGGTGCGTGTTTTTGCTAGGTGTGGTGACGATGTGTCCGAAGCTTGCCGTGAGTTCGCGAGACTATTCCCAAATGTGCAGACACCGAGCCACAAAACTATGCTGGGCGCAACTCGACGCTTACGGGACTATGGTGAATTTAGGCCAAGACGACAATCCGGTGGTCCGAGACCGAGCCATAGCGTTGCTACTCACGACGCTATTCTGGACTGTTTAGAAGCTCATCCCACAGCGAGCACCAATGATGCAGCTCGACGTTTCAATGTGTTGCAATGGTTTGCATGGACAGTGATACACAATGAAGGAAAATGTCCATTTCACCTTCATCGAGTCCAAGAACTGACTGAGAGAAATAAACCAGCGCGGGTTACATTTTGTAACTGGCTGCTCGCCGAGAAGCCGTCAGTGTTATGGACCGATGAGGCGACTTTCGGGAGAGTCGGAATGTTCACTACACGGAACGAACATTTATGGTGTCACGAAAACCCCCAAGATCCCAGGCCGCATAATTTTCAACACAGCTTCTCAGTGCATGTATGGGCGGGAATTGTGGGAAATGTGTTACTCGGTCCAGTTATTTTAGACCGTTTGAATTGTGTTTCGTACTTGGATTTTTTGACGAACACTTTGCCGGAGTTACTGCTAGATGTACCACTCGCCTTACGGAGAGGCATGTACTTCCAGCAGGACGAAGCGCCAGCGCACTTGTCTAGTCAAGTGCGAGAGTACCTCGATCGTAGATATCCGGGCCGATGGATAGGCCGCAGCGGGCCTGTCGCCTGGCCTCCTCGCTCGCCGGATATTACCCCAATGGACTTTTATTTGTGGGGGCACATAAAAACAATGGTGTACAAAGGTGGTGCATTAGAAAGTAGGGAAGCGCTAGTTTCCAAAATAAATTGGGCATTTGATGAAATAAAAATGAACCCCCAGGTTCTATCCTGGGTTCAAAAACAATTGACTTTCAGATGTGGACTGTGTGTGGGTTGTGCCGGTGATTATTTTGAACGCTTTGTACATGATAGTCATCGTCACCCCCGGGACTTAAGTTTGAGAGGTGATCATTTGTAAAAAGGTTTGTGAATATTTTTGTAAGTAGTTCAATTATTGTAAATAGACTGATTCCCTTTTTTAAATACGCCTACATTACAAAATAAATTATTTATTTTCAACTTAAGCTTACGTACAATTTGTAGCTAATGTTTATTCTGCGCGCTTGTTGCATACCTACCTTTACCTTATTTTTATTTTTCGTCGTAAGCCTGGATAAGTATGAAGTAATTGTGGATTCAGTTGAACACTACAGTACAGATCCTAGAACCTTCCAAACACTAACTTATATAGAAGTTGATAAGCTTTCTGCTACGCGGTTCTAAACACTACGATGAACGTAGGTCGGTCGCGCGATTGTGTAGCACTCAGCTGACGCGCATACTTACTTCACGAGACATAGAGCTAACAATTGATAGAAATCCCTACTAAAACAAAAAATGAATAATTCTTCAGACGTATTACTTTTTGAGCAAAAGTCATAGAACAAAAGTTGTTAGGCTTGATGTACCTAAGTCACTATTAGGAGGTTATGCGTTAGTTAACTATAACCCTGTATAAGAGTAGGTACATAATACTAAGAGTACTTCGAATTAGGTCCTTTCGTTGCTTCTTTTTTCTCCGAGTGCATAACGACGGATACTTTTCGTGCGGGTGTATGTTTATATGTATGTAGGTATGTGAGTATGTATGCGTGTTTCCTACAGCCTCCTCCTTTAAACGACTTCAGAAAAGGATCCGGAAAATTATAATAGTTTAGTGGTTTGGTAATTAAAACGAATTACTTGAAAAAATATTTCAATCAAGTACGTATTTCGAAGTCGGTTGTTTCAATTTTTGAAACCATATTAATTATGTATAGACAAACGCGCGGTAAACATTTTGTTTACAGAGGCATAGGTAACCTATTTCAACGTGTTACATCGGTGGTTTTCCTCATTCGATGGTGGGTTTAAATGAAAATAAGGGCTATTTTCATTTAAAACCACCATCGAAAGAGGAAAACCACCGATGTAACTCTTTTGTTCGTAATTATCATTTATGTAAGTTCATACCTAAAACATGACTAACAGAGAGAGGCAACCGTATACTCATTTATGATTCCAACCAATGATGTTATTATACGTAGATAGGTTTTCCCCGGCTCTGCGTGACAATGGCAAACCTCAAGGTAATAGCCCGACTTGTCTTCAGTCCCGACACGTCGAGCAATGCTATTGCTATGAAGACGAATCGGGCGATTACCTTACTTGAGGCTTGCCATACAGAGCCAGGGAAAACTTATCTACGTATAATGCATCATTGCCACCACAAGGTTATGGAAAACATGTTCCATAACCTTGTGATTGGAACCTACACTCACCGACACGGACGCCAGTCGCAGAGCTCACCGAGCTCACGCCGCCGAACGCCGATTATAAGTTGAACACAGACAGTCCGGCAACAGTTCCATTTCAATCTCGAAATAGTTCCGGTTGAGCATAAATCAATACGAGATCTAGGCTAACAATAGAAATAGAAACACTTTAGATTACCCAACTGCACAAGAAGGAAGCTTGTTATTAACATAATTATATAAAGTGAATTCGACTGTATGTCTTTTGTACGTTTGGGTACAATTACTTCGCCAATAGCGTATATAAAAAAGAATGTAACATATGCTGATTCCAAAACCATTTCGAGATTATATATCTCTAAACCATATTTCTTTACTTTGGGATCTTAATGGGATGAGATGGCGCACATTTTTGCGAAAATGTAAAAAATATTTGACCTCTAGTCGACCTCTAGATGAGGATGCAATACCGCCTTTTGATCAGTACCTACTAACAAATAAACAAAAAAAAAAATACAAACGAATCGCGAACCTCATACTTCTTGGATGTCGGTCAAAAATAAAAATTATTTTCATTTCATTTTATTTATTTTATTCATTATCTTATAATCTTTAATCTATTAATATTTTTTCAGGATACGAATTGTACCGAGAAGAATCTGAAATCCGATAGGACGAGCGCTCGGGTGCGCGGACGAAGCGCTCGGGAATTCATCATCGGGGATTGGACCACGGTAACACGATGCGGGGTATCCACGGTTCTACTTGAGTAATGTGTAGATAGATAAATAGATAAACTCTTTATTGTTTGCACCTTAACTAAAACATAAATTACATAGCAAAAAGAGCTTGCATGCTTGAAACAACAGGCGACAGGTGTAGAGTAAATACGGAGACTACGTATTTCTCTAGTATGTAAGGATGTGCCTTTTGTCTTGGATGTTGTATGTTATATGTAGCTTGAGTGTTTTACTTAAGGAAAATAATTATAGTTTAAAAAAAACTCAAACAACCGATCTCTCTTGCGCATCACAACATTTTGAAACATATACATTTTAGAAAAGTGAGAAACGAATTTGATAATTTTGTTAGAAGCATTATCTACTATAAAAAAAAATCTTTTATATCTTTTAAATTGGCTGAGGTCCTACTCGTCAGCCAAATATATGTTTTTTTCACTACTCCGCCGTTTTTTTAAAACAAAAGTTTTATTCAGGTGTCACTTATATAGATAAGTGACACCTGAATAAAACTTTTTTTTTAATATTTCTCCTATCTAAATAAACAAATTCATGTCTTACTTTTCTAATATCCCTAACTGTGATGCGCGAGAGACATAGCCGCGTTGATCTCCACCGTAGACTTCTAATAGCCACCTTAAAACGAATTCGTTCTTGTCCAGTTTTTCCCTAATTTCTTTAATCAATCATTGTGGTCATTTAGGTAATCAACTGTGTATTCTTATACACATCTATTTTCTCCCCAAATAATGTAGGCAAAGTTCTAAGCAGTGCACGTATAAGGGCATCACGTGCCGACAGCGCTTAGCTAGACCACACGCGTGTGTCCTAGGCGTGACGATAAAAATCTAGGCCGCCCGGGGAATCTGACCGATCTAAATCGGTTTACATTAGTCTGCTTTTATTTGATAACTGCTCACAATTTGGTAGCAAATTCCACCATAGAACAATAGAGATATATACATATTATTATTTATTTAACTGTAATATTTTGAGAAATTGTAAATAAATAAATAAATTATGACCCAGATCTGTGCGGACCTGAAGGTTACTGCTGAAAACCAGTGTTGCTGAGAACTCAGCAGCAATATAGCTGAAATATTACCTTGATTGTCGCTCTGAACACTAATTTGAGTTTTGCATGTGTTTATACCTATTTGTTATATTTCATTGTTGCTGTAGTGTCTGTGTGCCAAAATAAATGTTTCTTTCTCTCTTTCTATTATATAGTACATGGTCTAAGAACCGCCTGACGATGCATTAGTTTGTGACGCACGAAATGTGTCCGAGTATAATTTTAGTTTATTTTAGTGACATGTTTATTTTTTAATGTATAGTTTTTTTATTTTTTTGTAGTAGTGGGTACTTGTATAGACTCTGAAGGTACATATACTTGCTAACTTGTGCCGACTGTCAGTTTACAAATATTACGGTAATGGTGTATATAAAATAAAGCAACTTTACTTACATTCTGACGGCTAAAGCTAACATTATGTTTGTAAAAATGTAGCTTTTTTTTTGCACAACACCATCTAGCCCAAACTAAGAAAAGTTTGTTTGGAAATAGATGGCAGATAAAATACCTATATACTTGTTTTTGTGTATACATACTTATGTTACATAGAAACACCCAGACATAGAACAAACATCCATGCTCATTACGCAAACGTTTGTCCTGGGTGGGGATCGAACCCACGACCTACGGCTTAGCAGGCAGACATACTACCAACTCAGCTGCGAGGCCAGTCCTTCTGAGTATATCTACAAATGGAGACGGATATAGGCATGATTTCATCGTCATCATTTTCCATTATTACACGGGTGAAACCACAGAGCGCAGCTGATGTCATCAGATTCTACGTGTAATAATCTCCCCATTACATACTCAAGAAAAACCTCCTCTCCTTCTTTGCAGTAGGGTGATTAATGTATGAATATGTTTACGATATAACTAGACCTTATTTTAATGAAGTCGGTTAACAACATTGAACACTAATACTAATTTCCTAACACCACTATGTCAAGGTTTACAGAAATGTGTTAGGTCACAAGTTAAATGTTGCCATTGCAAGTGTCCGTCTACGGTTCTTTTATTAGCTGATATAATCTAGCTCGAGCTATTTCGATAGCTTGTTGCGTGACTTAAAGCTTCCTTATGAAAATGAAATGAACATATTTTATTCCAGATGTAAATCTATATCAATTAAATTAAAATAATTATACATATTTATATACAAACGAATTTAAATTAAGGATAATAAATAAATAAATTATGTGATAATATAAGGAATATAGTTGACACATTTCGGTGCAGTATGTCATCATTGGTAACACACATCGAACATAGGTACACAATACAATACTTTATTGACTCCATAATAACATAACATAGTGATGTGGGGACATGAGCACATCACTCACACTACGTCAGTAGGTATGAGTGTGTGAGCACAGTATACATTAATAGTGACACATGAGAGTGAGAGGATAACTACGTCACTGCGTATGATTGCCGTCTTTTTCCCAACACTCGTACACCATTTTTGCGTATGGTAAACTGAAATCGCTGTATCTTCGTAATTTTTAATCCAATTATATTTGTTTTTTACAGAAATAATTGAATTATCAATCACTACAAATCTGCATAATAAATAAATAAAAAACACAAACTCCTTTGTGACAGAGGTCACCTCTTTTCAAAGTCGCGCCTTATAACAAATGATCGTACCTATCTAGAAATTAGGTACAACTTGGTAAAGGGCGCCCAAGATACAGACAGGCCTAGCCTAGTTTGGGGTCCATTGTAGTTATCTTATTAACATTAAGCTGATTGATAATTAGATTTGTAATTTATACACTGAATTTACTATTTTAGAAATCAAAGTTATAATTATTATATTATTTTAAGTTTAACCTGCGCTGCCTAGTCAAACTGTTTGTCCAAGCTAGCAAAGTAAGTTTTAAGTCTGTAACAAAGGCTTGCTCCTAATCCGAGAAGCCTACATAGATAGACGCGTGTACAGGTGGACGGTCTCACGGCTGCACGCTTATTTCAGTCAATCGACCTGAAAACACTAGTGCTACCCTTGCGTAATCTGGATACATATTATTCTGTGCCCTGGATATAAAGTGCCTTGTAAATAGGCCTTGGGAACTAATGGGCCATTGTGAAACATGGGAATAGGTCAAATCAATGGTTGCTTATTATTTTAACAAAACAATATAAATAATCAAGAACGTTATTGCCCGTGTTATGCTTACCACATTTTCCTATACAATGGGTAAAAATTGTGTACAACAATTCTGCACATACTTTATCGCCAAAAACACACCCTCCATATGGTATCGAGTATAACAGATTCTCTACAAAGACGATCTTATACAGTTGTATGTTTTGTTCTTCTTGGATACTTATCGCCGTTATAAAATTTAATTTCGTGACTTATCACTACGAGTATTAATACCACATTAATACACAGCCTCCGCAGGAGACATACTATTTAGAGCATGTGTTCTTTGTGAAGCGTAGGCAGACACCTACTAAGATACTAATGAGAATTACGTGAATAAAAAGCTAGAAATGCGTCTAAAAATTGAGCTAAGCCGAGCAAAATTACCCACTTCCGGATTAGCATTAACCGATAGCCTACGCAATAATCGTATGACACGAGGGTTCTGTCATGCATTCTGTGTTAAACTCTCTTTGTACCATGCGAAATATCCCGATGCAGAGTTCGCAATGACGGCGCATCGTACACAGGGATGCAGGTGAGGTCATGGATCCACTTCCAGTTCGGGTTACAGCGCGATACCGAAATAACAACCGGGAGGAAAGAACACCAAGAGTTAGAGGTAATCGGTGTAATTTTAAACGAACCTAATCTATACCACACAATACTAAACTTAATAGTACAGATGGAGGACGTCCACTTTAATGACATTACGATCTTGAAATTTTCAAGACTAGAGTGAATAGATATCTTATCTACATACTACATCTACATCAGGCGACTTGGTGGTCAATCGTAGATCTATCTTGCGTAAAATAATAAATAAAATCATCATTATTTCAGTCACAAGAATTCCACTGCTGGAGGCACAATTCCAAGCGCTGCCCATCGAGTGGATTCGACGATTCCTTTTTCATAAAATTTAACCTGCGTATTGATAAATATAAATAAACAATAAGTTCAAAAATTAAAACCCGACTACTGCAAAATTGTGCTCTAAAAAGTAAAAAACAAGAAAATATAATGACTATTTTATTGTATTTAATACATATTCATAGTGGTGTTCAGAGGATAACCGTGGTCGTATGCTACTTTGCAGAAAGCATTGTTTTGTCACAGTAGGTGGCATACGACCACGGTTATCCTCTGAAAATATTTATTGCATTTTCTTGTTTAATACTTTTGAGAGCGCGCTTTTTCAGTGGTCGGATTTTAGTTTTTGAACTTACTTTTTTATGACTACAATACTTCTTGTGTTGTAACGTTGTATTGTGATAGAGCATTCAAAGTACGGTATACAGCAGTATGCAGATGAGGTCACGGCCCGGAGCGGCGTGCGACCGCTGACCCGGTCCGACACGGTCACTACCCTCAGGTTTTAGAGAAGAGATCACGTAACACGCAAGTTGTCAGCATCACTGTCACATCACCACTATTTGTGAACTGCCAGTGCATGACGCGGGCCATCTTCTCATTGTAAGGAGGATTAGAGACATAGACATATGTTTTATTTGCGACAAAAACAACCACAACACATTTATTTTAATAAACATAAACAAAAACTACAGTCGTTTTTGTCACAAACCGATTCCAACTCAGCATTAGCTGGTTAAATTAACCAGGGCCGGTCTTCCGCTGGACCCGCAGGTGACGTCACGCACGTACGCTCATAAAATTTACCAACATGCATTGATAAAAGAAAATTATATAACATAAAAACAGTACTTAGGCGAGGCAGACGTAGTCATGCCAATAAGGAAAAAAAACAAATGATTTTGGCTGTTGTCAAAGAATCATCATACATCTTTTTTTCTTTAGGAACGCTGAGCAAGTGAGCACATTAATTTGCGGATATTGAACGAGATTGAGCCGTCACGCTCGGCTATGTAACGTTTGCTTGGGTAAATTTGGTTCGAGCCGACTGAGAGAGCGAGAGAGATATAGTCAACGCGTCACTGCTCTATTGCTATTTCGTATTATTAACGTCGCCTTGATGAAGTTTTCTCTTCTGTCGTGTGGTGTTAAGCAAACACTTTTTTTTCATTAGGTCTATTGACCACCAACTCGCCCGATAATAAGCGATGGTGTGGCCGACGCCATCCTCGACGACGGTCGACGAGTTATGGAACTCGTGGATCCAGAAGATATCTATTCACTCTAGCTGTAGAAATTTCAAGATCTTCTAGAAACTTATTGATGTGCAGATTTTAACACGATGTTTTGATATATTTTTGAAATCAGTTTGTATGAAGTAGATTACATTATAAATGCAACTAGGGGGATTAAAATAGGAAAATATCTAAAAATACAGATTCACAGTAACCGTCGATTTAAAAACTAGTTGCATCCTGTGGTATCACACACATAGTTATGAAAAACGGCGAGGATTATGATAAGCAGCCAAACGGACTTCCATTTCCAGGTCCAAAAATATCTCTGTACTACATTTCATAACGATCGGTTCAGCCGTTAGATCGTGAAAAGGTAACAAACTTCGCTTTTATAATATTAGGACAATTATGAAATTGTGACAAATGTATTACAAAACACCAGTAGGCACTTTCATTGAAATAACAATTTTCTCAGTTGTATTTCATGTTGTCACAAATTTTATTTTTACTCAACTGAAATAGGAATACCTTATCAAACAAGCATTTACACACGAAAATACGCAATAACAAGAGTATGTAGGGCATGCGAAATAATGGTGGCTTTATCACAAACAGTAGGTACTATTTTTACAACATACGCGGGTGTACGAAACGAAATGCTTAATTCTTACTAACTTAGTAACTTACCTTATCACCACAATAAACCTACTACAATATAAATCACGTTCGAAAATAAGTTACGCGTCTTTAAAAATGCAAAGCCAGTATTCTGTGTGAGTGCACACAAGTATAGACTCATTACCTAATTTGTTGCATTGCTGTCACTGCACTCCATATTCAATAATGTTCGTAAAATTTGCGCTGTGACGTCATAAACCATGCATGTGACGTACGAACGTACACGACGCAGTTCCTCCCTATATGGTGGTAGTGGTACTGACCTGGTGTCAGACGGCTGCGTGTCGTGCGGCTCGTACTCCGCGTCGTAGAAGTCCTCCTCGCCCTCCGAGGAGGAGTAGGACGTGTCTGGAACCAGCAGCGACATCGCTTGACCTACAACAATGTTATAACACGTTACACACACACACACACACGAGACTACACTCTGTTCAGCTACAGAACTGATGCGCCGTTAGGGGCGCTGCTGTCCTTAATATTTATTTGGGAATTTTAGAGCCAACATTAGCATTGTACTGAATCCCAGGGGGAGGAGGGGATGACTAAGATTATTTGTTAAATTAAAAGCTGCGGACAGGCGGACGCCAAAACTACAAGTTTAACCTTAAAAACATAGGATTTGAATCCAAGATCTGCGCATTGCAAAACAAAGTTGTAAATAGTTGCGTGCGCGGCCGAAGCGAATTTAAATATCCGGTTTCACAAAGTCTAAATATGAAACAATTTAACAATCAGACGTTTATTAATACATATATCTAATGTAAGTAGTGCATATTTTTAACTGACTCCCAAAAAAAAGGAGGTTATGTCTACTGTATGTTTGTTCACCGATTACTCCGTTTATTGTACATTAATTTTGATCATTATTTTTTGTTTGGTAGGTCATATTTCAGTGGTGGTCCCATATATTTTTTTACGAAACGGGTTAGTACTTTGGTTTTTATAACAAAATAACTGGTAAAATATAATCCAAGTTGTATACTTGCGTATTTTGCAGTCGACTTTTTTTAGTTTTTTAAACTATAATTATGTAATATGTCATCGCAGGCAAGCTTTATTGCTACGACACTTAGGGCCATACCGAAAAACGTTACTTAACTTTAACCATCATCTTAAATTCTCTGTCTTCTTTCCACAAGTGTGTTTCCAGTTGTTAGCCGACTTCCACTTGTTAGCGAGAAGTTGACAAAATATGTTAAGCATTGCTTAAAGTTGAGTAACGTTCTTCGGTAAGGCCGTGTATAGCCAAATTCATATGCTTACTCAATACAATGATTACGTCGAAGAGATGCGTAAGCGCATTTAGTAACAGCGTGCTGCGAATGAAGTATATGTACAAGCTTATTGTAGTTTTTAGGTACTTATTCTAATTGATTTTATTAAATTAATTTTAATTGCTAAATAAAATTTTAGTGTATACTTTGTATTGAGTGTATAAATAAAAGATCTGTTGTATATGAGTAGTAATGTAAGGAACCCACGCGGCGAGTCGAGGTCCTCCAGGGGACGGATGCCGAGCGAGGATCCCGTCAGCTCGCGGCACTCCGAGCCGAGCTCCACCGCCGGCGACAACTCTACAACAACACAATACTGTCATCATCATCATCATCATCTCGACCATAACAAGTCTACTGCTGGATATAGGCCTCCCTTAGGGACTTCCAACAACAACGATTGGAAGCGGCTTGCATCCAGCGTCTTCCCTTCTTTCTTCTCTATAGTATTATTAAGTGTTCGTAGTCCGACCATCCTCCGTCTCGCTCGCGCATACCTATATTTTTGAAGATATAAAATGTCTGCATGAACTTATAAAAAACATCGTTTGTAAAACTAGAAAACAACATCACAAATATTCGACAAAAATTTCAATTTGATCCAAGTTAATTTCCATGCATAAAAATCATTTTTGCGTTAATAATTTCTAAAAATGATTTTTATGTATAAAATTATATTGACTCAAATTGAAATTTTCGTCGAATATTTGTGAAGTTGTTTTCTAGTTTTACAAACGAGGATTTTTTATAAGTTCATTCTGACATTTTATTTCATCAATAATGTGGGTATGAGGGAGCGAGACGGACGATGGTCGATGCCTCGTTGCTTACATATGCCAAGAAGTTACTTGAAATAGTATAAATGGATTTCTAGGTCAATATGAGTAAGACTTATTATTGGTAAACAGAATGGCTAAATAATCTTAGATTGTCGCAAACATTATAAACAACAACAAAAGATACTCGACTAGGCTACAAGGACAAAAGATACTCGACTTGGCTACAAGGACAAAAGTTACTCGACTTGGCTACAAGGACAAAAGATACTCGACTTGGCTACAAGGACAAAAGATACTCGACTTGGCTACAAGGACAAAAGATACTCGACTTGGCTACAAGGACAAAAGATACTCGACTTGGCTACAAGGACAAAAAAAACTGTTTGAAATTGTAAATTCCAGCCGCATGCGTAACGGACCACCTTAAAGTTATATATATTACCTTCTTTGATATGTGATTGAGACGGATTCGTGGGTCCCGTGTAAATGCCGTTCACAGGATTCACTGTATTCTGAAAATAAAACACAGCTTCAATAACTATCTTGGAGATATTCGATATTTTTGAGTGTTTCACGCACTGAAGTATCTACAAATTTATAGACAGTGCAAAAATAATATACATCCGACGTGAGTTGAACTCGCATTGTCCCGATCTGTCTCTGAGGAGCCTTTAGCATTTTGGTCACGGAGGTGTCACGTGGGATGGTTGAAACTTTCTAACAACTGTTTGTACTTAGAATAATTCTCAAACAAGATAAACTATGCCCGCTGAACCCAGATTTCACATCAGACCTCACATCTACTAAGCGCCGTCAAGACAGTTTTTAAAATATGTAAGTGCAGAACCTACTTTAAGCATAGATTTTTCTGTTTGCTGGGTGGGTACATGTACAACAAAATCTCAGAAAAGTTACAACTCAAGTTACTAAATTTGTATGTCCTCAAAAAAACAGTAAATGACTTTTTACGACAGCTATCTTACAAAGAGGTAGAAAATTTGCTCTCAGTACTCAAATAACGGAGATAATAGACATACACATACCTTCCCCCCCCCCCCCCCACACACATACATACAACCCTTACACACACAAACATTCACGCATATTATAAGCGAGTTATTTATTTACTTGTTATTTCAAAACAAATTGTTTTGCATAAAGCTGTACCATAATTAGGAAGAGCACGGATATCTGAAGTACACGCTTACAGCTTAGTTCGGAAATCCGAAGTTCATTCATCAAAATTGTAGCAAAATAATTCTACTAGATGAATATTATGTTTAGTAACTTTGAGCATTAAATAAATTTGTTTGTTGTTTTGAACAGTCCCTTTTTTTAAGCCGATCCAGCGTTGGTGGCGCCACCCGTAACACACTTCAAGCGTGCAATTACTCAGCCGGACCCTTTACAGGTTCCATTGACTGACGAGAGATGTCGCACGTCTGTAAATATTCGATATTATATTTGTTTTTAACCGACTTCCAAAAAGGAGGAGGTTCTCAATTCGTTATTCGGAATCTTTTTTATATATATATTTTTTGGTATGTTCCCTGATTACTCGAAGACACCTGGACAGATTAGAAATTTTTTTTTTGAAAGGATATTCCCAGGTGGTCATATACAAATTTCATCAAAGTCGTTTAAAAAAAAACAATTGACTTTGACTGGCCTTGTGGCTCAGTTGGTAGTGTGTTTTCGTCTACCTGCTGAACTGAAAGGTCGTGGGTTCGATCCCCACCCAGGGCAAACATTTGTGTGATGAGCATGGATGTTTGTTCTGTGTCTGGGTGTTTCTATGTATCATATGTATATATTTACAAAAAAAAAAGTATATATGTATTCTATCAGTCATCTAGTTCCATAGTACAAGCTTTGCTTAGTTTGGGCTAGATGGTGTTGTGTGAAATGTCCACAAATATTTATTTATTTATTATATTTAATTATATTGTATTTTGGTTTTTATAACCAAACAACTGGAAAAATATAACAATCAAGCGTACATTGCGTACTTCAAAGTACGCAATTTGTTTTATTAGTTTTTTTACAAAAAAAAAACCGACAAAATAAAATTACTATTACAATATATACACTACGACAAGTAAAAAAAAAACGAATGTTGCAATAATAAATACCTTAGCTATTTGTAGAAGCACTATGGAATGTTTTATGTTGTCCAACATTGCCTGCAAAATAAAATTAAAGTAACATTTAACTATGTACAATAGAACAGCTCTAAAACTACCGTCTACTCACAGTTATTCCATCTTTATCTGTAATGTTGGCTAAACCGAAACAGTGATGCCGATAACGAAAAGCTACCGATTTTTCAGTCTTTTTCTCTAGACTTATTTATTTATTTACTTCTGGCAAGTTCTACCAAATTATTGAAACGACGATATTCTCACGATTTCTGAGGATACTGCTAAATCCTCCCGGTTTTAATATCCGCATTAAGCAGACCTTCTCTGTTATTTTCCTTATTTTCTTACAAATAATTCCACACGACATGCTTACATGTTTCCAAGAAAAAATCTAATCCTATGAAGAATTGCAAAGGGAGATAGTAACTTATTGGTTGGTAACATATCGACTTTCGGCAACACAGTGGTAATACCAACATGGCGAAAAAATAAAATGATAAATGCCAGAGATAAAACATCTGTGAAAAGCCAACATGAGTGCAAGTTTTTAGAAAATTAAATTGTTTCAAAACGTTTGAGTCATATACATACGAGTACATAACATATGACGTGTATGACTCAAAACTCGATTAGTCTGTTTTTAGTCTATTTTAGTTTTAACCGAGTGAAGAGAGAAAGGCGAGGAGATCAAGTCGGAACGTGATGACATGATTATGTTTTGTAACGTGTAAAGCTCTTGGTAAGTACACATATAGCTTAAATCCATTAGATAAAACATGGAAATATCTCGACGAAAGAAAATTACAGAAAATGCAGTTTAATTTCAATAACTAAATATGGTGATAAATTAAAAATAATTACTCAATAATGCGGCAAGCGCAGCGTAGGAAGACCAGACACGAGATGGGCAGATGACCTCATACAAGTGGCAGGAAGACGCTGGATGCAAGCCGCTTCCAATCGGTCTTTTTGGAAATCCATAGGGGAGGCCTATGTCCAGCAGTGGACTTTTTATGGCTGAGATGATGATGATGATGACTCAATAATTTCTTTTTTAGAGTTCCGTAGTATACAAGGATCCCTTATAGTTTCGCCATGTCCGGGTGTCTGTCGGCCTGGCTGTCTGTCATCGGCGTTGCTCAGACTAGTAGTACTAGAAAGCTGTAATTTGGCATGGATATGTATATTACTCGTAGTTACCCGAGAAAGTCGTGAAAGAAAATTAAACAATTGTTTTTGGGGTACCTCGCGTACACGTAAAGTAGGCATGAATTATTTTTTCTCACCTACCCCATCGTGTGGTGTATTGTTGGATAGGTCTGGGGGCGTGCGAAAACGATTTTTAATTTAAGGACCCGTTTGTAGTTGGAGTGGGCTTTATAAAACAAACAAGGTTAATTTTGGTCTGTTGCATTTCATATTAAATTTCCAATAGTGATTTGAACTAATTTCGGTGATGCGTGAGATATGATAGCATTGGGTCTCTTTTTATTTTTATCCGACTGCGCAAGAAGGAGGGTTATGTTTTTCGAATGTATGTATGTGGGTATATAGGTATGTATGTTTTTATATGATCGCCTACAGCTTACAGGCTTGACAAACGTCAAAACGACCGATTTTGACGAGCAACGTAGATTTGTCTTCACTCCCAGAGTGTCATATCATATATTTTTTTCTATTCTATATGATCGCCTACAGCCTAAATGGCTTGACTGATTTTGATGTGCGAGATGTCGTTAGATTCGTCTTGACTTCCAGAGTGTCATAGGCTATATTTTTTGTAAGAATATATACATATCTTTCGCAAAAGTAAAAGAATGTGTTTTTTCACAACCTATAACGGACTTTTTCGTAATAAACAAGTGGTTTTACTAGAATTATTCTGAAGAATGCGCATTTATAATTTTTTAAAGTGATTTTACACATACATCTCACAAAAAACGTACACTCAAAAGCACGTCAAGCGAAACGAAATCGTAAGTTAAGCTTGAAAAACTGCTTTTCTGCAGTCGATACTTCTAACATATGTAGATACTTGTTTTGCAAGTTTTTATAATAATATTACTATAGAAATACTTCCACGCTTTATCTGTATTCAGGTTGGTTGAGTATACTTACGTTGGAATGGTCTAATATTACTTGTCCCTTATCCTTCTCCAGCGGGTCGCTCAGTTCTGTCACCCTGGTACTCAGTTTCTGTAGAAACACAATTATACCTGTCACCAATACCAGTAAAAAGTAAAAGTACGTATGTATGTATGTAGGTCTTCCAATTTTGAAATTCAGTAAAGGAAATCTAGCTTTCTACGTATATAACAAGTCTCAAAATGGTCCTCAATAATGATGCACGTGTGCACTAGCACTTTTAAACTATTTTATTTTTATAAATGAGTATATGGACATAATTCGTTATTGAAGAAAGTTATTGGATTTGGCTTTTGGTCTCGTTTAAAACACGACCACCTTGCGGCTATGGTCTGTGACAGCACACTCTACGTGAGTAGGTATGACACGTGAGTGAGCGAGAGGATGGCTACGTCACAATCGCAAGCTTGCTGTCTGTTTTCAACTCATTCACGTACCGTTTTTGCTTATGGTGCATGGTACACTGCAACCGGCATGGGGCGCGCACTCGTAGCGCTCTCGTCTCCCGCGTGTTGGTAATGTTGGTATCGTGTTCTCTCGCTTGTACTTGCGCGTGACACTCACCGACACTAGTTCGATCATGATTTGCAGGTACGCGTCTGCTTCAGAGATGCGTCGCTCCAAGTCGCCGTGCCGGTGACGCGGCGCCGGCATGGAGCGCGACCAGCGCTCTCGTCTCCCGTGCCGCACTATCGTGTCTTCTAACGCTCTCACCCATCGCTCTCTTTCGGGACCGTCTCGTGCCTGAAACGTGCGTTCAACTGATAAATGAATATGGAGTAGCTACGTAGTAAAATGCTTAGACCATCTCGCCTTAATATAACTCCGTGGTTCTAAAGGACTCAGTATTTTACCAAGAAATCCAGTTTCATTTGTGGATTGGAATTAACTGCCGTATCTTACTTCGAAAGTGGACATATTATGTTTCTTATCTATTTCTTATTGGAGACGTACCGAGGCTTTACCAGTTATTCAGCCGCCAAGCAATAGAGTTCAAGCAAAGGCAAGGTTTCCATCGAAACTTCTGGGCTCATTTTCACTTGTAACATGTCAGGGTGATGATCGTAGTTACTTGTAAGTGGAAGGTCTCGTGGTTGACGGTGATGATGAAGATAAGGTGGGGAGCGTAGTTACCTGGAAGTGGAAGGTCTTGTGGTCGACGGTGATCGTGAAGGTGGAGTCGTCCTCGTCGTCGATGCCGATGACGGCGGCGCGCAGCCGCACACAGCCGCGCCGCACGCCGCGTGTCATCTTCTCTTTACTCTGCAGATTGTACGGAAACACACTTTATCAAAATATATCTACAAGTAATTGGAGTCGGTAATGACAAGCTCTGCAAGTACATTCCCTTGTTTCACTAGTTGACCGCCTACATATGGGATGTTGACGCGACGTTCATTGTTCCGATAGTACTATTGCTGAACGGCCTTATTGCGAAGAGCTTCTATTTATGCCTCTAGCTCAAGAGGTTTTCCCTTGATGTTTGGGACAAGACAAGGGTCAGATAATGCTATCTAACCCTTGTCTTGTCCCAAACATCAATCAAAAATTGTCTTGTCTTGACAATTCACGCCGTGTCTAGTATGACTGCATAGTCATACTAGACACGGCGTGAATTGTCAGATAAGTCAAATGTTATGTGGCTAAACTTTGAACTATTGAATATGCATCGTTCCTATTATTATGCATTTGAATTTAAACTATACTGTTGAGAATTCTGTGATTTAATAGGAATAATATACATGATGGTTAAGTTATTGTATACCGAATACGGTTAGAAAAAAACAATTTTGCAAAAAAAAA
Source organism: Lycia hirtaria (assembly GCA_947563715.1). Lineage (NCBI taxonomy): Eukaryota > Metazoa > Arthropoda > Insecta > Lepidoptera > Geometridae > Lycia > Lycia hirtaria. The sequence goes on from OX387384.1 coordinate 17,034,893, forward strand.
TAAAAAAAATATAGGTAGCTTTGCCCAGAAAACTGGATTGTATGTTTGTTAGCTTGACAAATATCCATTACAAATTTTGATCCACTTTAAGTACCTATACTATGGAAATCAGATGGCTGATAGAATACATACATTTTTTTTTTTTGTAAATACATACATATTATACATATAAACAACCAGACACAGAACAAACATCCATGTTTTAGCAGAAATGTTTGCCCTGGGTGGGAATCAAACCCACGACCTACAGCTCAGAAGGTAGACGTACTACCATCGAGCCATGAAGCCTGCAGTGGATCATTTATGGCTGAGATGATAACTTTGGTTGCCCCTAGGTTTTGCAATGGTGGTTAGGTTTTGATGACCATGACCAGTGTGATAAAAATAAAACGATCGGGCCGTAGGATTGAAACATCATGTATTCAAGATACGCATGCATATCTATGCATTTATTAGCATTATTGAAACGGTCAAACTATAAAATCAATCGCGGTTTCCACCTCGCGCGAGGTGCCGTGTTAGCGACATGGAATCAGTGATCGAAATATACAATCACGTCTTCTACGAAATAGCTGGTAAGGAAACATTACAACAACAAGTCGTAGTACCTGACTGCTCTCGCAGCTCAGTTAGTAATATGTCTGCGTTCTAATTTGTAAGTCGTAAGTGCAAACCCCGCCCAGGACAAACATTTGGGAGAAATATAAAAAAGTTTTATTCAGTCAGCTATCATTTATACTACTGATGAAAAAAACATATATTTTCCTACTCCTCAGCCAATTTAAAAGATATCAAAGAAAAACTTTTTTAAATATTTCTCATATCTTAATAAACAAATTCATTTCTCACTTTTCTAAAATCCCTAATCAGTGATTTTATATGTTCAAAAATGTTGAGATGCGCGAGAGAGAGCTGCGCGCTTTGAGCCGATCTTTGAACATTGACCACAAGTTTAGAAAACGCAAAAACCGAATAATAAGAAAACAGCTGCACAGATTTTGGTGAAACATAGCTAAAAACACTCTCGATCAAATCCCATTTAAAAAAAAAAAAACTAAATTGATATTGTTCCATCCGCTTGAGACTTATGATGCCACAGACACACAAACACACAGAGATACAGATACATACGTCTAACTTAAAATTAAAACACTCCTCTTTTTGGGTCGAGAGTTTAAAAAAATACATCGTATTAAAACCGTATTTGAGTGTTGACGATCCGTGTATTGATATTTTTTTCCTCTTTATGCTCGAAGGTTCTCTCAGTCCAGTGGGATTTGGGCTGGATCCGTATTATTCGTACGTTTGTATCAATTTGCATTCATAATATTGGTCGGAAATATAAACAGAGATGTTATATGTTTTAAAGCCGTTGGGAAAAATGCTGTTTGTTTGAATTGAAAATGTTTAAATTGGAAACCGTATAATTAGCATAGTTTAGGACACACCGAGACACGATGTACTGACGATATACGAAAGACAATGGCTGGAGACAGGGCTAAAGTGGGCTGATATTAGTGTTATTATCCTAACTAATATTATAAAAGTTTAGTAACTCTGCGTCTGTTTCTTACCTTTTCACGACCAAACGGATGGACAGATGATTATGAAATTTGGTACGGAGATAGTTGGGAACCTGAAGACGGACAAAGGCTACATTTTATCATCATCACCATCGTTTATCATCACTCATCGCGGGTGGAACAGCGGAGTACAGCTAGTATGTAATAATACTTTCTCCATTCACCATCTTTTGGAGCGGGTGCAAAAGTTAGGTAAGTGGCAGATAGTCACCGTGTCGTGCAACAGTATCGTGCAACGTCGCGTGACTGCCGCCATCCCCCTGTAACAAGTGTAACACCGCGACCCGGCCGACACACCGGCTAACGCATCTGTCAAAACACGCCTAATGATGCTATCATGTAGAGTATAGGGCTACCAGTCAAAGTTATCCAATAAAAAAAAAACACAATTTATGGCCAAAATGGAATGGAACAAAAAAAACATACAGTCTAATTGATAACCTCCTTCTTTTTTGGAAGTCGGTTAAAAATTGGCGAAACATTGGACAAACGTTCATCTATCTATCTATTTAGCCTGTATCCATCCACTGCTGGGTATAGGCCTCCTCTTGTTCACGCCACCTTTTCCTGTGCGAGCCTCATCCACTGACACCCGACGTGCTTTACGATGTCATCTGACCATCGGACCGGTGGTCTGGCCCGATGTCACAGTCCGTTCCTCTGGTACCATTCGGTGATTGCGTTGGTCCACCTGTCGCCATTCCGTCTAGCCATGTGACCAAAAGTTCATAGAAGAATGGATAAATTAGGAAGAATGTTATTAACTCAAACTTAACAGTAATTGGCAACTCATAAGGTTGCTAAACCAAGTTTTACCATCTGTATATTCTTTTGTACAGTTAAAGATATGACAGTTGTAAACTTTTAAGCACTTTTTATTAACCTGTTATATCCCATCAGCTGGGAAAACTCAAAGTATTCATTTCCAATTATGTGAATCTACATCTTTTGATATATTCACTCAGCACTTAGCACGTATTTCGCAGAGAAGCCCGTTTTCGTGATAAAATATCGAACAGCTTAGGTACCATTCAATGCAAATCATGCCGAGTCATTTCAGTAACATTTATAAAGTGGGAACCGATATACCCAGTATCTACTTAGCGAAGGTACGCTGACTGAACTTACACTAATACATAGACGTTTTGCAACTCAGGGTAATGAAGGCAATGTAGCCTTGGGTTCAAGCGATACAATGATATAGCAAATCTGATAAAACTAATAATGAAAGAAAGTAGTCTTTTTAATTTGCCGACGACAATGCGAGACGTTTATTAGATTATAGTGTTACAATAGTCTGTTTTTCGATTACACCGGAATACAAGCTAATAACATACATATTCGATATTTTTGAAGTGTCTCACACATAAAGACTTCGAAAGTTTCGACTACCCCACGTGACACTTCTGTGGCCGATATGGTTTACCATTAACCATTAACATGATTAATTAATTTACATGGTTAAATTGAGAACTTTTAGGTTCCTAAATAGCTACAGTTTGGGATACGCGAGTTCAAGTCCCGTCGGGTGTGGAATTTTTGAACTGTCTATAAATTTGCAATCGTCAAGCCAGGTCAGAGGCCTTCCGGCGACTTGTTAACTCTGACACTAGGGTTGGCCACTCAGTCTATACAAACTCACTTACTTTTTATTCGTAAGCCATAATAAAGTAATAACATTTTGCCCCAAAACAAAAAATATACAATAAGTGGCAACCATAATTGCAAATTCTAGACCACAGACAAGTGAGGCGATGTTTCAAACGAGTGATTGAGTGTAATGATGCTGCCTGATTAGAGGCTCACAGATTTTCACAATATTTGCATCACACTCGTACATCACACTTGTTGCGGTTGAACTATATTATCCGCTAGCTATTGTTTCAATGTTAAATATTTATCACTCTCTCTGTTAATTATACTTCATTTTCAATATTTGTATTTCTCGCATACTTAAGTATTTCTTTTTTTGTATTGGTAAACTTCGTGGTTGAACCCCAAGACGCAAGCCTAGTGGTTAGTTTGGGGTTCCTAGACTAATTTGCTACACGTTACATTGAAATTTTGTTTGTACTGAGTGTTAATTTGTTAAGCTTAGATCTGTGAAATTCTTTGTAAGATTTTACCTGAAATATATTTATCTTTACTTATCTTTATCCGATACTATTCGCGCAGCGGAGATCGAAAATTAATTATGTTAATATGCCATTTAAAATCAAACTATTTATTTTCTTCTGCGTTGAAGTTTCGGATGAAGGAATATTGAAGTTTAAAAAAATAATGTATTAGTTTAAGCCAAGGTACAGAAGAAATTAAATAGTATTACATAAAGAACGGGCACTTTCCGCCTCCCGCCAATCTCGGGTTCCTCACCCGCCCCCCGCGCACGCCCGGTCGCGGTCGCTTGCCGGAGTTTGCGACGCGGTTGCAGTCGAGACAAGCGTTGCGGGTTTCAAGCGTTCTAATTCCAATTGACGTCACGAGCGAGCGGCAATCAGAAGCAACCATAGCTTCCAACATGTGTGTGTGTGTGTGTGTGTTATATACAGACGTCAACTTGCGTATGTGTCTCTGATTAGCGCGTCATTGTATGAAGTGTATAAAGTCTAGCCAAGGATAATTGCGAACGAATGCTTATAACTTAAAGATAAAACTGGCATGTAACATGGGCAGTCTTCTTTAAACGGAGTCGAATCGAAAATTTTATAAAAAAATAAGGGTATATAATATATATCGCGTCCTTAGACACGATTCTGACGCACGTTTCTCGCTTCTTACATTTTCATATACGCTTGTTGGTTGCGGGTACTTTTAACATATTGAGCTTTCCCTGAAAACGGCTTCAATTTGTTCGAGATTCCCCAACGGGAAAGGTATATTATGTGTACATAATAATATTGTTTAACCTTTAAACAATATTAATATGTACACTAAACGGGTAATATAAATTCTTATACGATCACTATGTTATCCGTCGGTCTGTTAACGACTCTTTTCTGAAATTTTGTTACGTGTAAAATAGGACGTTGGATGAAAATAAATTATATTTATTATTGGCTTGACTGCAAATTAAACCTAGAAGAATGAAGTAAGCCGTCCTACCATTCCATCAGAATATTTGTAGAGTCAGACGGCAATTTGAAATAACAAGAATTCCCAACTTTGGCTAAGTTATAATGTTATTCAAAGTTAGCGTATACAATCCGCATTATGTACGGTATTTTTGATACAAAATTCGCTAAAGCTCATTATAATGTTGCAAATAACAATAAAATAAAGTTGTAGATCGGAGATCTTGTTACTGATAAGCTGGTGACTTTACGAGCAAGCACCTTCAATTCGCTAGTAGACGATCACAGGTACCTACTTAGAAAGCTCGAGCAAGTTGCTTGATCGAAGATCGATGTACAGAAATATCAGGGGGGGGGCATATATGCGATTTTGTAAAATAAGGGTTAATAAACAACATTTACGACCGAACGGCCCATGCAAAATTCTATAATATTTTTAAAGATCGTACTTATGGGATATGATTATTTTTTTTACATTATATATCTACGATTGACCACTAACTCGCGGTGAAGTTAAGCGACGGTGTGGCCGAGGATGGAGCTTGTCTATCTAGAAGATATCTATTCACTCTAACCTTGAAATTTCCAAGATTGTAGGTCTCAGGAAACAGAGATGGCGGCAAAGAATTCCATTCTTGTGCAGTACGCAACAGGAATGTGGATCGATATCGCTGAGTACGGATTGTTGGCATTTCAACGATAAGAGCAAATAATCAAACTACTACAAATTTAACAAAACCTTTTAACATTTTGGCGCACGGGTCGAACCTTATCATACATTTCTAAATGTAATATGATTAAATGTAATTTTCATACAACTAGTATGTAACGAGTGCAGTGAACGCTCAAGTTCGCCGCTCACCGCTCTACATCCTTTCACATTAGCCAACCGTTACAAACCGACCGCCGGAATGCCAGCCATATCTTACCAGCATCCGATGCACTCGATAACGACTTATCCGATATCGAATTATAAGATAATGGTCCAGATATCTCGATAATAATGTGATAAATATCGGTGGAGGTCGATGCGTCGACAACGAATCTAGTTTGCCATTTGATAGTTTGAAGGTCGGGTTTTTTTGGCGACTGCGCAAGGAGAGTCATGTTTTACGGGTATATGCATTATGTATGTATGCTTTCATAAAACGGCTTGACCGATTTTGATGAGTGGTACGAAATATCGTTGGATTTGTCTTTACTTTCTGAGTGTCATAGACGAAATATTTTTGCACTAATACAACTATCGTAAAATAAATAAATGCACTGCGTAACCATCAACTAACTTTTTCGTAACAAATAAATAATTGAAATGAAACAAATTTTAACGGATTTATCGCGTAAATTTTACATAAGACAACAGTCTCACCTGTGACCACGGACGCTGCAGTGTTCGAAACGTCAGCTCATATAATTATGAAAAATATACGCGATACATCCGTTAAAATTGGTTTCATTTCGATGCGTAACTATCGTGAAATCCTTAAAAATCATTAAATAAAACATTTTAAAGGAATAATACAATGATTACTCTAAAGAATTTTCATCTTAATACATTTTACGGCATCTTTGCGTATACTTTCTCGCGAAAACATACACTCACCATCATATCAAAAGTGACGGAAACGTATGTTACAATACAAAATATCCTTTATTCAGTCGGGTATTTTGTTTTTCTTGCCAGTCAAGCTTTAGCTGCTGTATCTTTAGGTTTCCGTACTCAATGGTGCGGAAGCCTTACAATTACTAAGCCTACATCTCTGTTTTTTTAAACAGCTTTATCTTTTGAACCATAATCTATTTTATGTTAGATAGATCTAAAAGATAATATAAATTCAGGTAAATATTCATTTCCCGCGCCTCGCTCTAAGCTTAAAATAGACTATTCTGCTGTGGTAAACGAATTGCAGAAGGTTGACTGGTGTCATGTTACATGTAAAACGGACGTAAACCAGGCGGTTAATGAGTTTCAGACAATCCTCTCGTCCACTATATCTACCCACAGCCGCCAAGTAACAATTAGCCGATCCTGCCTTAATATAAAGCCGTGGGTCACACCGGGACTAATTAAATGTCAAAAAAACCGTGACATGCTTCATTTAAAAGCGAAAAAAAATCCTAACAACGAAATAATTCAAATTACATACCGTAGATACCGAAACTTCTACAAAGAATTACTTCGGCGCGTCAAGACAGAATATGAAAGAAAAAAACTTATCGAGAATAAAAATAACTCTAAAAAGCTATGGCAGACTATTAACGACATCTGTGATAAATCAAAAACACAAAATAGCTCCACCGAATTATTGACGAATCACCAAGACCCAGTCCAATCTCTTAATATATGTAATAAATATTTTGTAAATATAGGCAAAGAACTTGCGGAGAACATTCTTGTGAATGGCAACCCTACTGAATATACCTCGACAGACACATTTAAAAGTAAGGATACATCTTCGCATTCTTTTTTCATGACTCCTACTGACATACAAGAAGTTAACAGACTTATCTCAGACCTTAAAGAAAACAGTGCTCCTGGTTATGATGGTCACACTGGTACGCTAATAAAACATATAAAGCCATATATTTTAGAACCACTAACTTACATATGTAATTTAAGTATTGAGTGTGGTCATTTTCCCAGTAGCTGGAAACTTGCAGTGGTAGTGCCTATTCACAAGGATGGCCCTAAGGAGATTCCCGGCAACTACAGACCAATTTCCCTGTTAAGTATTTTTTCAAAATTACTAGAGAAAATTGTTAATATTAGGCTGATAGACTATTTGGAAGCAAAACTGTTTTTGTCCGAAAGACAATTTGGTTTTAGACGTGGCAGATCTGCGGAAGATGCTGTAGTGTTACTCACGAATCTGATCTCTGGTGCAGTTGATACAAGGCTACAATGCATAGGGGTCTTCCTAGACCTCGCCAAGGCCTTCGATACGGTTTCGATCCCGACCTTAACAAAGAAACTTGAGGCAGCTGGAATTAGAGGAATTGCTCTAGAGTGGTTCCGAAGTTACTTAAGTGAACGAAGGCAACGAGTTAGGGTCGGGTCGAGTCTTAGCGATGAGCTTCCAGTGAGTATCGGCGTTCCCCAGGGAAGTGTCCTTGGACCAACCCTTTTTGCCATCTATATGAACGATTTACTGGACCTTCAAATCCCTGGAGCAGATATTATATGCTATGCAGACGATACAGTGGTTGTCTTTAGAGATACGACGTGGGAAAAGGTAACATACGTAGCGGAGAATGGTATCAACCGGGTAGCAGCATGGCTAAATAATAACCTTTTGACCTTAAACGCGAAGAAAACTAAGTTTATGACGTTCTACAATACTCGTAGATCAGCACCCCAAATTTATTTAAATATAAGGATTCATTCCTGTACATCTAGAGGTCGAAGCATCTCACCTACCTGTGGGACCAGTGCGACCTGCAAATGTATTAGCAGGGCTGATAAGATACGTTATCTCGGTGTTGAATTGGATGAATCGCTAACCTTCAAGTATCACATCTCGAAACTAGCAGGTCGCGTCCGAAAGCTTATTTATGTGATGAAGGGCCTACGCTTTTCATGTGACTTGAAGACTCTCCAAATGATTTACATATCTTTATGTCAGTCTATACTGTCGTACTGTAATCTAGCTTGGGGAGGTGCAGCTAAGACAGTTATGCTGGCACTAGAAAGGGCTCAACGTGCCGTTTTAAAGGTTATGTTGTGTAAACCTTTCAGATTCCCAACTGCTAATTTGTTTGAGATGGCGGGGGTTCTGACAGTTCGGCAACTGTTCATATTAAAAGCTGTAAGGACGACTCATAACGTCACCATTAATTCAACCCAGCTTGCAGAGATAAAACACAAACGAGTTTTCAGAGTGCCAATATACGGTGTTAAGTCTGCTTTTGCAAACCGTCATCCAAACTCCCTTCTTCCACGTGTATACAATGAGGCTCTTAAAGCTATACCTAACCTAAAAAACGAGAGAACGTCCAAAGTGAAAACGGCAGTTCGGAATTGGTTATCAACACTATCATATGAGGATACTGAACATTTAATTTCTCGGATTCGCACTGAACAATGATCCTCATGTCATGCCATTACAGCATCCATATACTTACACATAATCAGTTTGTGGAAGACACCTCCCCCTCGAGACACCTCACCCACACACACAAACACACACACACACTCACTCACACACACACACTCACTCACACACACACACTCTCTCACATGTAACCTACCTAACACACTGTCACCCTCTCACGCATCACATGTATTATGCTCACGAGTTGTTGTATCGTATGTTTTTATTATAACTTTATATACCTCCAATCTATATGAATGTATAATAGTATTGTGTACTCTGGTGTCCTTGGCTCCACAATACGGGCCTTTGAGCCTAGTGTGGAACCGCAGATTAGAATATTTCAACAAATATTTTGTACTCATAGTTATGTTTATTGCTTTTTCTGTACTGTTTGTAATATTCTATTCACTGTATTGTTGTCGTTTCTGTATTATTAAATTATTATTATTATTAATTATTATTATTATTATTAGATCTACGATCGACCAACTCGCCTGATGTTAAACGACGGTTAGTTTTGGGAATATTCGTTGCCGCCATCTCTGTTTCCTGAGACCTACAATCTTGGAATTTTCAAGGCTATAGAGAATAGATATCTTCTAGATCGACGAGCTCCATCCTCGGCCACACCGTCGCTTAACATCAGGCGAGTTGGTGGTCAATCGTAGATCTATAATGTATAAAAAACAAAACAGAACACTCATATTGAATGTATAGTTTCAAAGATCGCCGCACGCATCGTATAATTGCAATGCAATCAACGATTGTGAAATGCGACCTACATCTCGCGAGTGTAGTAGCCATCGGTATTTAATGCGATTGTTGTGAAGACCTTCGCTATAGTATACAATATTATGAGAAAGCAGTTCATCGTGATACAAGAAACGAGAGAAAACCTTGAGCGGTTTAGTAATAGCTTAAATATCCATGTCAGTTTGTAGAAGCATTCGTTTTAAACACGATTTCAATAGCATCTTAAAATATCAACAAGAAAAATCGTCATTTACGGAGTATATTCCAAAAACTCGACCCAAACCCTTTAATTCCACTTCGTCGTGCGGACTGATAAATTGCGGGAAACGTATTATGAGCGGGTTTTCTATAGGTAAACGCGCTCCATCGTAGACCTTGAGTTGGTGGTGGCGCAATTCTATTACTGAATAAAAAAACTTGACTGACTACACTTGAAACATTTCACTAACCGAAATAAATTCACGATTTGCATTGAGGATGAAGCGCGCAGACTTCGTCTTCATCGCCATCCGGTGCTTCTCTAGTAGATATTCTGGACACGCGGAACTTTGTGCTCTAGTAGGTATAGATATCATATGACATTATAATATGTATATCTATTGAGACAGGCATATGATTACATATTTCGATGAGGGAGATCAAAATGGGACATTGAAATTCTTAAATGTTACATATTGGTCGAATTGATTCTAGGTTCTTTTTGTTGTCATCATGAGAACTTTCAATTTCACTTACTAAAAATACAGTTATCAAAATCAAAAAAAGGTTGTTTCTAAAAGTATTTTTAGGTTATACATAATTTATTTCCACTATCAGATATTTTTTTATGACATTGTCAGAATATTTTTTCTTCCCATCAGACCAACGCGTGAAAGACTGGCTATTCATGACGTCACCATGGCCGATAGCTTCCATCATAGCAGCGTACCTGACCCTTGTGAAGCTACTTCTGCCTGCTTACATGAAGGGCAAGAGACCATTCCAGCTGAGGACAGTCATCAAGTGGTATAACGTGGTGCAGATTGTCGCTAACGCTGTTGTCACGTGGGGGGTGAGTGGAACTGCTCTGAAGCTGTGACGACATTGTACATTGTATCCTGACGTCACAACTCATACGTTATTTATAGCAGCGTATTTGACCCTTGTAAAGATACCTCTATCGCTGCCGACTATTGATAAACAAAAGCAGATTATTCCAATTGAAAACAGTGAGTTAAAGACAAATGATTGAAAGTGTTGCAGATTGTCGGACAATTAGGATTCGAGCGTTTGAAGCCCGCAACGCCTGCCTCGACTTACAAATGAATGTGCCTTGTAGGGAATTTCCGTCAAACGTTGCGAGTGCGGGGAGCGGGGAGCGGGTGAGGAACCCGAGATTGGCGGGAGGCGGAATGTCCGTTCTGTTTATAAGACTATGTTATTCTGTGATTGGAGGGCGATTATGTTTCAGTCACTTTCAGTTCTTAGCAAAGTATTCGTGGTATTTCGTTTCCAGCTAATAAGCATCTTACTATGGAAATAAGGATCTTCAATAAACAGAAAACTATAAAATACACATTTTATATATTATATATCACGTAAGAGTCTAAAGCAGATTACCTGTTTCCTCCGCCGGTTACGTATTACCGATAGAATAACATTTCTAATCAATTCTAATCGAATAACAACTGATACACATTCACTGTGTTGATCAAAATTCATGAGCATATCGATATAAATAAAAGTTTAGACTAGAACTATTCATGTTGCCTATAAATTAGATGATTAGATTATCTGAATTTAATGTCTTATTAACAAATGGAGCAATAAAATTATTTAAAATAAGTGACCAAGTGTGTGTCATGCCACGCGCAAAGTAGGATTCCGTAGTGGCTCATCATAATTATGTGAACTTATAATGGGGATATTATGAACATTGTAATTAACATATGCAAGTTTAAGTGAAATTTGCACGACATTTCCATTCTTTACTTCTGTAAGTTTTTTTTTTAAGTTGATCGACTGTAACTCGCTAACTTGGAAAGCCTACTTACCCGTAATGGTTTTCCCTTTAATTTCATCATATATTCTACCAGCACGATTTTTTCATATTTCCAAAGTCAACCGTTTAGCCGGTAGAGGGGGGCACGTGATTCTAACAAAAATTAAATTCAAATTCAAAATTGTTTATTGTCAGCTATGTCATCAATGGTCTTAAGAATAGCATATGAATAGGTTTATTATAATTATGTAAAAAAAATATATGCAAAAACTGCTTTTCTGCAGTCGAGTATTTTTTTTACCTTTTAATATAGATACTTGTTGTTATTTTAATTAAACTCAATCGGATCGACGCATATATCTACGCTACTGATGGATTGTCATGCGATTTAGCCTACAGCTGTAAGCATGACAATCATTTGTAATAAATAAATAAATATAGCTAAGAACGAAAAAGATTTGGCCTTCTCAATATAATTGTTTCCCGCGCCCGCAACACTTACTTCACCTACACCAACAACGCGACGGTGCTACACTTCAAACTCGGGCACGCTTTACAAACCTACAAAATATGAAAAACATTCCGTTCTACGCAGTGTCGAGTGAAAATTCCGAAAATTTGTGTAGAGTTTCCGTACAGTGGACACCGGATGTACTCGTGAGATGAGGGCGCGTCATGAGCGCCATAAAATGTTTTATGACACGGTGCCGTCGCGTCCGCGTCCTGTGTGTCTGTTTCACATGAACGTGTTTGCTAATCTATTTTGGAATACACAGAGTACACTGGACAATACACAAATAGGAATATGAAAACAATAGGTTTTGTGAAGGGCATCATTTCCAAATATTATTTATTTTTATTTATTTTTATTTATTTTTATTTATGATTATTTTTATTTATGATTATTTTTATTTATTTTGACATATATTTGTAGCTTTATTAATTTGAATTTAATTATAAATTTTTGTTTTTTAAGTATTTTATATGATATTAATTATTATGTACTCGATAGACAAAATGTAATATAGGGCGAATTCTGTGTCGATAGTTACAATATATTATAAGAATTTAGATAACTAATTATAAAAAAAGATTGACTTGTAACGATTGTTATAAATAAATAAATATGAATATGAATATGAATATTATCCTAACTAATATTTTTAAAACTAAAGTATCTGTTTATATGTTACTTGATGCGAGCACACGGCTGACTAGCTTGTTATGAAATTTGATACAGATAAAGGCACCCTGGAGATCTACACTATATTTATTTATTGGGTACCAACATGTCATACATCAATATATTGTTATAAGTAACACATGAACAGCGAAAAAATTTCAAACAGTAATGATTGCATTATCATTATCAACCACTACAAATTTGCACGATAAAAAAATGTGCACGAACTCTATTACTTTCATATTGGCAATATATATATATATATATATAGGGCAACACGATAATCAATAAATAATCATTACAAATAACTGAGAAAATATTAATTGAGGTGGGTAACAAACTTCGTGAATTTCGTCCAATCATATTATATATCATCCAGCTACGCTTTGTTGTACTCTTGAATGGATGACATCATACTGAAAGTTCCTATGAAAGTGGACCAGGGCAGGTTGCAGGTGCAGCCACATTATGGTTCCGCCTACTTACTGCCATATTGCAAATTATTCTGTATGATTCACTGGAATTACTCAATATTCTACTGATTAATACGAATTTCTTGTGTTATGAAAGTGTAAAGTAGTGTCCGTCTGAGAGGTGAATAAATGGTATCAGTTATTAGATTTGTGGTTAAGCGGTCAAGCGCGAGTCTATCATATAATAAAATCGGTCAATAAGTATAAGTTTAGAAAACTCAAATACCCCGACAAAAAACGGCTGAATAGATTTTGATCAAACATAGCTAAGAACACGCTCGATGAAATCTTCTATCAAACAAAAAAACAAAACTAGACCAAATTCGGTCCATCCGTTTGAGAGCTACGATGCCACAGACAGACACACAGATACATATAATAATATGTACACACGTCAAACTTATAACTCCCCTCTTTTTGGGTCGGGGGTTAAAAACTATAATTTTGAAGCTTACCATTTGGCGAACGGATCCCTAAATTGAAAAATTGCATGGTAGGCATAATTGGCGAAGTAATTGGTGAGCATACACAAAAAAGAAAAAAAACATACAGTCTATTTGAGAACCTCCTTCTTTTTTGGAAGACGGTTAAAAAGCGTTTATTATTTTATCACAACTAAACGACTGAACAGATCGTCATGAAACATGGTGCAGAGATAGATATGGAGACGGACTTGGAGGCTACAATTTATCATCATCATCATCATCGATTTTCATCACTCTGCGGGTGAAACTGCGGGCACAACTTATTTTATACGGTCTTAAACATCAACAAATGAATATATAATTATGTATCAAGGGGTTGTATACCCTCAGTCGTATTAAGGGGGAGATACAAAGAGATTTCCTTTGAAGTACCTACAAAGACCCAAAGAAATATTTGTTTTGATTGGTCAATCACGGTACATTTAATGTAAACCTACTAAAATGGATAAGCAGACAAATCATATTATACTTTAAAAACATTCAAATCTAAATTGTTTGGAGCGACGATGGTACAGACAGACACATGTCAAACTTATAACACCTCTCGTTTTACGTTGTTAGTTAATAACTGCAGTCACCTCACTAGACGTCAAAAGATTATGGAAATTATGAATTACAATTATTAATTATTTATTATGAATTTAAGGAGCTAGTTAAAATAAAATTTACTGCACCAAAGCCATATGTGTTATTTTGTTCTTATAAAAATAATTTATTTATACATTTAATTTCGAGATATTTTTGCACTGAGGCTGGGTTTTTGAGACATCACCTTTCTCTAACTTTTACCCACATATTAGATAACACATAAAAATCCATAATTTATCACTACTTTTTTGAGTTGGTTCGAGTAAAGAAAACGAATATTTTTGTTGGGTCGAGTGCGTACCAAATGCGTATTCCTAACGCATTTGGGGTGAGTCAAGAATGGATCGAGATTTTGTTTGTCGAATACGGAACAACCCAAAAAAAACTATAATTATAAGCCAAATGAATCCAAAGGCTTTTGCATTCCCATTATCACTAACATTTTAGTGACCTCCGCGGGCAAAGGGCTGTGAGGGCGAGGGGAGGGGAAGGGGGGGGGGGGATCATATTCACGCTCTAACGGTTTCACAATCACGTAACGCGCCGTGAAGCCTTCTGACGAAAATTAATTTAATTAAGTGCTTTTACATCGGAGCTTTCATTCGGAGAGCTACTGTTTGCTTTATCATTGTACTGGTGGCATACAATACTTAAGCAATTCTTACATTATGATACTTTTAGACGACTATATATCGCCTCAGAGCACAAGTTGAACGTTGCAGACAAAATGGTTACCTATCTATAACACGAATTACGAAATATCGAATATCATTTCCACGAAAACATTTTTTTTTCTTAAAAGACACTTCACTTCATCACTTAACCGAATTTTTGTAATACGAAAGTTTATTTGTTGTTTATATAATAAAGTTTCTGGATAATCTGGATATAATAAACCTGGAAGAGATCGCTATTAGCGAAAAGGCCGTCTGTTGTTTCACTAGCATATAAGCTCCTTAGATATGCAATTTATGTTTTAGTTAAGATGTAAGCAATAGAGTTTATCTATCTATCTAGGTAGATAGATAGATAAACTCAAATCATAAGTATGAAAACCGTAACGGACCTAACCTAATAATGATTGTCCGGGCAAATGATAAATATGGCTAACAAAGTATGGAATCAGAAACTCGTGTCAAGTAAAATATCTGAAATCAGACAGTTCTATGAAACGGGAATTCGAGCAAGTATGATTCAAACAAATATATTTCGGACCATAGATAGGACACCAGACAAAATATGTGTAAATAGCTCCTCCGGTAGAGAAATGTGATTGAGTGATTACAAAATCGTAACTTAGACTGCAAATCCGCTTTTTTGCAGTCGGGTATTTAGTTTTCCTTTTAATATAGATACTTGTTTCAGATAATGACATCTGGCTGGACAACAACGTACCACTTCGGCTGCGTGTTACCAGACTACTCAATGAATCCAGAGCCCCTGAGGATGCTGAGGTTCCTCTGGTGGACCCTGGTACTGAAGCTGCTAGAGCTGGTCGAGACAACCTTCTTCGTCCTGAGGAAGAGGGAGCGGCAGGCGTCGTTCCTGCACGTCTGGCATCACTGCAGCACGCTCGTCATTGTGTGGGCTGCTGTCAAGTATATTGGAGGTCTGTATGCTTTGACAGCATATTGTAATGACATTTAGAGCGTCATTACTCTGTGTGTCGTTAGTTGAAACCAAAAACCTTTACAAATGTATGCGTGATCAACACGTCATCATGCAGCGTACGAAGACCAGCCACAAGTATTAATTATTACTTTACGGTTGATTGAGATTTTTATTGAGATCATTCCGTGACACGTTACGGTTTGGTCGAAGACAGACACTTAGTCTGCAATAGGAACTGCTGTATAGCTGAAGGAAAGGAGGTAATTAGTGATATTTTTATTTAGTTCACACATTTGCTGGGTACATTGCCAACTGGTGATAAAGGTCTAATGACAATCCAAATGCTCAAACCCGGTCTGGGGTAATCGGTTTGCTTTTGTGTCTTAGTTTAGTTAAGTATGTGTAGTTTGTGTATTGTTTTGTTGTAGTTAATAAAGGCCCAGTTAAAAAGAAGAGTTCACACGGTATTTTGTACAGTCAAAGGTAAAATGTTAAAGACCAAAATGTTGTAAACAATATTAAGATAACTTTTATTGTTCTGATTACGCTGAGATTTAGCATACTTAACTTCGATGACTGCAATCATGTTATGGTAATATGGAACCATAGAACTGTTCATCTTCCTGACGGTCTATAGTGGATCTCTATAGCACATAAAAAAGGTTTACAACAGTAAAACGCGTGCCTCCATCTATTCTAATACGAGTATGTCTAAAGGTTAAACTCTTATCTGTTTGGGACGCTATTTTGAAGTTCGATGTTTTAGAATAATTTTGAGTCGCTCTTCTCTGGGTTGCTGTTTAGTAAAGTAGTATACTATTTAGGCACAAAACGGTTTGGCCCACGAGCGTAGCGAGGGTGCCAAGAGTTCCGAGTGCCTAAATAGGTTGCTTTCGCTAACTTGTGTAAACAATCTACTTCTCGTATTGACAGCATGGAATTTTTTTCCCTAGGGACGAAAAGTTGTGTTTAAGTCCCTGTGTACAACTTCAAACATACCTTCCGAGTATTGCAATGAAAATGTTATTTCAGAATTTTGTACACCTACGTCTTTAAACCACTTTTTAACCCGGAAGATTGCGCTACGTTTAATAAAATTACTTTTCAGTTGCGATGATATTATATGAAGAAACAGTAACTTACATAACAAGTGATTTAGTTAGAGCACGCTTCTATTTAAATAACGAGTGTTCTAAGTTGAAACAATGTTGCAGTATAACTATGTTTATATTCGCGGATCGCGTGTCTGGCCTCTATTTTATTCTGGGCCATCCAGTCTGCTGTTTTCGCGAGTTCATCTAAGTTTTGTATATTTTGCACAATTGAAGGGTTGGCCTGTGCCTACTGTTTTGCCGGAGAGTCTGTGTTTGAAGGCTCAACTGTTAGATTGAGGAGTCTTTTTTACCTGACTAGGACAAAAACAGCGTAATGAATTCAGCCCATGATTTGATATATTTGACTTACTTTTGAGTTCGTCCAAAACTGAGGCTTCATAGCATTTATATATACAAATTTAGAATTGAATACGGCCGGTAAATGAAATCCATCGAAACTTCTTTCCTTTTCAAGGGAATCGACATCCAAGTTTCACCAAAATTAGTCGAAAAATACACCTTGTACGCGAATACTGACATTCCAACAAACATCTGGACTCGACAGATCAAAGTAAATTTTGCCAGTTGATGCAGAGAAGTAATTCGCTTTGCTCGCTCGGTCAATTATGAACTGATGCAGTTAAATAAATAAATACTGTACCTACTTGAATACTATATATATTCTGTACCTTGCAATACTATTAATTATTCTATACCCGTAGCACAAGTATGCGTGAAAAAATGCCCTCTTTTAGCACATTTTTAAGGCCATGTTTACCTTAAAAGGTTCTCTTTCCTAACCAGCAGTGGTTTTGGTCATTAGGGCAGAGATTCAGTTGGAATCGGCTAATTGGCGGCGGCTTCACCTTTCGGTTGTGAAATCCGGGTTAAGTACGTGGTTGTGGTCGCGGAGTTTCGGCTGTGAGCTCCGATGTGAGAGGTGAAATACTGTTGGTTTTGATGGAATCATAACTACGAGTATAAACACAACAATCTATTAAAATTAGCATCTATACTAGTACTTCTCTCTTCTCCCCACGAACAGTAGATCTCGCGAGCATAAAAATATTAACCCTCGCCCAAAAAGAGGCGTGTTATTATTTTGACATGTGTATCTGTGTGTCTGTCTGTGTCATCGTAGCTCTCAAACGGAAGGACCGATTTCGATCTAGTTATTTTTTATTTGAAAGAGAAATTGATCCAGTCTTCCTAGCTATGTTTCATCAAAATCGGTACAGACGTTTTTTTTAAGCCAGGAGGATTTAAGTTTTCTAAGCTTACTTGTTGCAAACATCCTAACATAACTACCCGACTACATAACAGCGACGTCCGCTAAGGGTCGACTATTATGTCGGCACCCAATCTATGAAGATCTTTGGCCCACGTGTTCGTTGTTTTTTTAAGTAAATTGAAAATTACATGTTAATCAACATTCCGGTAGATTATTTCTAAAACAACTTTACAGCGTTGATTCGAAACTTGAAAACAAAACATCATCATTTTATAAACTAGCAAATAAAGTTTATAACAGACTCCGTTAGCTAACGACCGCTCCCTATTTCAAGACTCCACTTTACATGATCTCAGTTAGAAGCAATTACGACAACGTAGCGCTTTTACTCTACTGTCTTAAAGTTAGGTCTATAATTACAACAATAAATCCGGTGAAGTACGAGTTTCACTCACACACCGAGGCTTCCGTACTCCTATGCATTACATGAACACTGACACCAACGCTAATTACTCAACAAAATGTGCTTTATATACAAGAATATTTGTATTTTATTTCAAAGGTAGGAAAAGTTCAGCCTATTGTTATGTGCTAGGCGTTCATTTACAATATCAAGATCAAATAAGTGTCAGTGTTAATGTCTCATGCATAGTAGTACGGAATCCTTGGTGCGCGAGTGAAACTCTTAACATATTTTGCCAGATTTATTTTTTTGTAATGAAAAGCATAATAACAGACTGCCTAAGAGCGACTTTCGTTGCGCAACTTATATTACGTGTATCTACGTTAGCATGATATGGTGTTGAGTGTACGTTTTTTGCGAAAATGTATCTACGCACAAAGTTACTGTATAATTTATTAATATTAATTAATTTTTTGTAAAATATTATTTTACAAGTTTTGTTTATTTTTGCGGAAGTTTTTATATTAGCCTATGACCTAGCCTAGTTTTGAAGTGAAATGCCCTCCAACACTATGGGCTTCAAAGTTTGAAACAACAAATTGTTGTTGTTTCGAACTTATTGTGTGGCAATACCGTGCGTTCGTCACTCACACATATTAGAAAATGTATTTTGTAATGATTACTTCTTTTTGAATAGATATTAAAACGAAAACAATCTATACATACAAAGAAACTAAACTCATATATGTATACTTTTTTATTCGCCAATAGGCTTGCGCTTGACCGTCAACTCATCTGGTGTTAAGCGACAGTTACGGTCTACGATGGAGCGCGCTTGTCTAGAAGAAACCTATTCACTCGCGTTTTGAAGACACCTAGATTATATCTATTCGGAAAGACCCATTCAGGAAGCATACATATTTCTGAAGTATGTAAAGTTATAGTAAATATACACACGTTACGTTATTCAATAAAATGATTCGATTGATCGCTGATTCAATTCATTCCTATGCTTGTTTGGTAATTGAATGTAATTGTTGGTATAGAGCATGAAGCAATCACGTCGGGTCAATTATTAAGTGATTTTTATTCATTTTAATTGTAAAATTGAATCGTTTGGCAACCTATTGGTAACGTTCATAAAATTGAACGCTAATTGACATATAAATGGACAATTTATTTGAAGTAAGTTATGAAGTGTTGTAGGTATGCGTTGCGATATAATTTATTATACTACTCTTATATGTATACTGGTACTACGCGCAGTAGACCTCACGAGCACAGGTTTTTTTGCAACAAATATTGATGCATAAATTTGTCCACTGCTCGTATTAAAATTTCTTGTTCAGAGTTGAGTAACGAATGTTTCTGCCAGATATTAAAATCGGTCTAACCTTTGAATAAGGGTTCCTAATAGTTGACTGCGGAACCCTAAATATCAATCTGTAAGCTAGTACCAAACCAATATTTAAACCAACAATCATACGGAGGAATGAAAGATTTTTTTCTTTTTTAATTTTTCATTATTCAGAGACCTTATGCCCGCAACATTCGCTAAGACAACAATAACCTCCTCTTTTTTGAAGTCGGTTAAAAAATACCAACACAATATTATATGGATATTGCAAAAACCCGAACGAAACGCTTTAATTCCACTTACATTGTGCAGACTGCTAAATTGTGAAATATGCTTCCTGAGTAAGTCTTCCCCGATAGATATAGTCTGAGTGTCTTAAATCGCGAGTGAATTGGTTTCATCTTGGTAAGCGCTCTCCGTCGTAGATCGCAACGTCGCTTAACATCAGGTGAGTTGGCGGTTAAGCACAAACCTATTACAAAAAACAAATAAACAAAATTATACAGCAGCACAAGTTACTCCAGAAGCCCAGAGTTCTAAATAACACTTATATAACGACAGCACAATAAGCACTAGATCTTACCACGGCAAGATACACAAGCTCCGACTAGTATTATCTAAGCTTCTAATAGAGATGATTATTATCAACCGGCTAAAAACATCTACAGTATGTTTTTGCCGATAGCAGAAGTAGCGGTACATTGGGAGATACGTAGGTATGCTATATTTTAACTTTTTTTTTTATCAGCCCTGTTTGTACAAACTATCCCACTGCTGGGAACGGGCCATCTTCTCATTGTGAGAAGGGTTAGGCCATAGTCTGCCGCGCTGGCCAAGTGCGGGTTGGCAGACTTCACACATCTTCAAGATCATTGAGAACTCTCAGACATGTAGGTTTCCTCACGATGTTTTCCTTCACCGTTTGAAGTTGGCGGCAATCAACAATACGCACATAACTTCGAAAAGACAGAGGCGCGTGCCGTGGGATTTTAACATTATTATCGCCATTCATCATCAGTGGGGTACAAAAATGAAGGGTTTTAAAAGGTAATTAATTATGATTATCTATTTATAATCCTAATTGTGAAATACCGAAAATCATGTCCCCGAAAACAAATTTTATCTTTTTCAAAAGACACTATCAAAATCCCAAAAGGTAATTTGACAACTCGTCTCATAACCGAATTTACATTATATGAAAGTGTATGTGTGTATATAAGAAAATAAACCTAATGAAACTAACCTAATAATTGATACATTTGATAACAAAACCTTTGTAAATATGACGGTTTCTGAATATAATATAACAAAAACTTAACAAGCCTAACATAACTGTTCGGGTAAATGAAACAGGTTAACATTCTTTACAAATTGGAAACTCGTGTCAAATGAAATAATTGAAATCAGGCAGTTCTATGAAAGGTATTCGGGCAAGTAAGATTCAAACAAATGTATTTCCAAAAATATATGTAAATGTTTAAATACTATTTAAATGGAGTGAGTGCATGAGTAGGATCGGGTATGTTGTTTTTATTTTAATACAGAGATATGTTTAATAATTGTGATGATTTTTTGCGAATAAACGATTTTTTTTATTCTATTTATGGAGTAACCTTTCTTCTTTCCTATTCAACGTAGAATAAGTGCTTTACGTAGGTTTTTGTTTTTTTAGTAGTTAGCCATTTAGATTAAATTCATTTATAGACGCGATTTAGCTTTCAAAATGCTATTCATGGCAAAATAAATTGTGTCTCAAATTTCATTTCTTTTAGCCAAACCCAAAAACAGCATGAGGCTGAGTTGATACCCGTTCGTAATAAAAATGCTAGTTACTATCATAGTTTCATTTGTTTTTCGTTTTTTTTTTTTGTTAATACATATTTGTTTTCTGTTAAGTCAGTCAAGGGACTTGAGGGAAATTGGCATTTATGTAAGTGATAGGCTGACCACCTGTTACTGCAAGCCAATATTAAATTTTACCCTTAAATCCCCTCTAACCCTCTAATACCCTCTCCCTTCCACCAAACCATACAACTGCAGCCAAATGTGGCGACAAACGGCCTCATGGTCTTTGACGATCTGCCTACCCCGTAAGTGAAAATAGTATGTGATTGTATGTATGTAATATCTTTTGTCTAATTTTATTTATCATAGTTTTTTTTAATTCTAACCATGTCAAAATTTTCCGGTTATCCTAAGCCGCCATCCGGCTAAAACAGTCCACACCAGCCCTATCTAAACCTTTATTCGCCGTACCTACAGTTACTGGAGTCGGCCAGACAGCGGAGACCGATAACACCGGCACAAAACGATCAGATCTCCGATAACAATATAACAGACACGCTTTAAATATATCGACATTTCTGGATTACAGAGAAAACGCTTTTGTTACCTAAATGCAATGACGTTTCATCACGTGGACGTAAAGTCTAAAACAAAATCACGAATATAGTGTCCTGGGTTGACCGACACTCATATGCCAACAATGACGAACTTACTCTTACTTTTCTAGTATCCCCACTCACTGATTTTATATATTTAAAATGTGATGCGCGAGAGTTAGCAGCGCAATAACAGAACAAGTTGACAATTTTACATACATTTACTTAGTATCCGATACAAAACAATATCAATTTTCAAGCGGGCGCCAAAACAAACGCTTTCGCCGCACATTCAAATGGAATACGATGATAAAACGCGTTGAAAACAAACCGATCAGTGAACAGACAATAGGCGTATTGTGTCGCGCCCACCGCTGGCAAACAACGCGGGCCAGGGTGCGGGCGAACCTTCACTCCAAGGAAATGGACCTACGTTCCTAGTATTACGGTCTGGTATTAACTCTGCCGTGTCGGGTGATGCGAGATAGGTTTTAACCGACCTCAAAAAAGGAGGTTGTCAATTCGACCTAGTATGTATGTAATATTGTCAGAACTGCACAGTTTTTGTAAATACTATTAAAATGAATAAATAAAAGTAATTTATAAAATAAAAAAAACCATAACCATATTCGGCTGTAACTTTTTCTTACGAAAACTGAGATTTTTTTATTTTTCTTTCTGCAGCAAGATACTATGGATCTGCCTATATGGTTTTAATTTCAACACGATACCTTCACGCGTTCCCGAAATACAGGTCTTGGCACCCGGACGGACAGACAGACAGACAGACAAACAGCCAGACTAAAAAATGATCCTATAGGGGTTCGGTTTTTTTCTTTTGAGGTGCGGAACCCTAAAAATAAACCGACTTCAAAACAATCTAATTAACTGAAAGGGAGAAATAACACGGATAAAATCACAACTGGCAGTCTACCAGTAAGTAAGTCTAAGTAGGTACGTTAACCATCTATATTTTTGAGCAATGAATATTTTCGCAGTAACATAGCAAACAGTAAATTAATTCAAACTTAAAACTTAAATGGAACGTATATCGCGTAAGAGCTCGAAGAGTAAAAAAGTCCTGAAGATTCCTCCTGAGTTGAAACACATGTCGACAAGAGTACCACCGAAGTAAACTATGACACCGAAGCAGAGAATACCCAGCTTGAAGTCTTCGAAACGGAAACTGTTCCCACTATTCAATAAACTTTCTATTAAATTGATTCCCGTCACAGAGCTATTTAGGCAATCTTCAGACGTATCAAGACGAATTCCCTTCAAAACTCCTTAGAAGCTTAGCGACGCGCGGAGAATGCTACAAGTTTCCGAGCGTAAACGGAGGGTAGCTTAACAATTACAAGTGTCGTCAGTTGGAAGGTTGCGCAAACAAATTGCTGTACAAATGGAGGTGCCGCGGGGGAGTGATGAGCTTTATCTCACTCTCTAATGAGGTCAAGAAGCCGACTTTAACTTGGTTATACATGGTGAAATGAGGATAAACTTGGTGCTTCGTTGTACTCATTATAAAAACAACTTTTACCATGGGACCACACCTGAAATCGCAAATAACTTGATAAGTACCACCTGTTCAATAATAGTACACATATAGTATAGTAATAGGTTATGTAGAGGGGCCTAAAATAAATCATTTTATTCGTAATGCGATTTGAATTTCGAACCTGAACCTGGTATATTCGTCTTTCAAACAAACAAAAAAACTAGATCAAAATCGGGTCCATCCGTTTGAGACCTACGATACCACACACAGAGACACACAGATACACACATAGAACTTATAACATTTCTCTTTTGGGTCGGAGCTTGAAAATATATTTAATAATATGATGAAACCAGATTATAGATTGTTTAAACTATAATTATTTCGTCCCCGAGACTTCACAAGCCCGTAACGAACTTTAGTTTACTTGACAAAATGTTAATGATATTACCATTATTACAAAACAAATATTCATAAAGATTGTGTCCGAATAAAATCTTAATATTTATTTTTACATGCGTATTAAACTGTTTATGTAGCTGTTAATTTCGCAATCACCGCGATCCGGCGGTACCTCCCCGCCGCGTTATGGTCTATAAACTATATAAATACCCATAAATGTTTATAGTATTTCCCATTGTGCCAAACAACGACATCTTAATTTCACAGGTCTCTAATATTATACAGGATTTTCAGTTTATGCATTGGCATAAAGAATACTTATATAATGATCTGCGTAGTGGCGTAGCGCTACGTAATATTTAACAGCTTCGTAGCACAAGATAAACTTTCATACAAACAAGTATTGTATTAAGGGCCATTCATTTATTACGTAAGACGATTTAGGGGGAGGGGGGTTGACCATGTCTTATCGTCGGACCATGTCCATATCTAGCCGAAACTAAGCAAAGCTTGTACTATGGAACTAGATGGCTGGTAGAATACATATATACAATTCAATTCAATTTATTTCGGACCATAGATTATTTAAATAACACTTGGTAACGTCAATTACAATATAGTTTTTTACAATAATAATAATTACAATTCAGTAACATAGCGGCTGTAAAAAAAGGCCTTGTCAATTACCTAGGTGCAGCTGTAAAGGGGCTTTGTCAAAAAGTCAATAAATAATTATTTATACAGTCAGTATACACGAAATTTCTAATCATCAGGTATATAATTTAGATTTTAAAACAGATTGTTTCCATTGTTTTTTGTCTTCTACAAATGCATTTTCGGTGTAATATGCTTTACTCAATAAATAGTTTTTTATCGCATTTTTAAATTGCCTTTCATTGAGACCTGCCAACTGTTCAGGAATAACATTATAAAAGCGAACACAATTACCAATAAAGGAAGTATTTGTTTTCTGCAGTCTACACTTTGGAAATACAAGTTTATGTTTATGACGTGTTTTGGGATTAGAATCACCAACTTTTTTTAAGTTTGATAGATTCTTTCTAGCATACATAATGCATTCGTATATATAGAGGGCTGGGACCGTCAAGATATTTATAGTTTTAAATATTCTCTAGTAGGCAAATTATATATGGCACGTATTGCTCTTTTTTGCAAAATAAAAATTGATTCGATATCTGCCGCTGATCCCCACAACAGTATGCCGTAAGACATTATGCTATGAAAATAACCAAAATAAACTAGCCTAGCTGTTGCCACATCAGTGAGTTTTTTGATTTGTCGCACTGCGTGTGCAGCCGAACTAAGCCTATCGGTAAGTGCATTTATGTGCGGACCCCATTGCAGTTTGGAGTCAACCGTTATTCCTAGAAATACAGTGTATGCTACAGGTTCAATTATCTTGTTTTTCAATTCTATTTTCTGTTGTATGTTTTGTACATTCGACAAGGAAAATCTAACGCACTTAGTTTTCGAAGGATTCAAAACTAAGTTATTTGCATCAAACCAACTACTTAAAATACCCAAAATTTTGTTAATGGCTGAATAATCTGGAAAACTTCTTTTTGTTTTGAATAATAGTGACGTATCGTCAGCAAACATAATGATCTCGGTGTCTCTTTGCTTCTCTATTAAGAAGAGTAAATCATTTACATAAACAAGAAACAAAAACGGCCCGAGAATAGACCCCTGAGGACACCCATCTTTACTGGAGTTCCTTGTGATTTTATACCATTGATCTCAACAACCTGAAAACGATTGTTTAAGTAAGATGAGATAAGGTCCAAAGCTAATTTTGAAACTCCATAAAATGATAATTTGTCCAAAAGAGTTTGGTGGTGGACACAGTCAAATGCCTTTGAAAGATCACAAAAAACGCCTATGACATCGTGGTAGTCCTCCCATGCATTGATTATATACTTCATCAAACTCAACCCTGCATCTGTAGTTGATCGACCTTTGGTAAGTCCAAATTGATTGTTATGTAACAAATTGTTTAGATTAAAATACGATACAAGTTGATTGAATATCAATTTTTCAAATATTTTGCTGATACTAGGTAAAATTGAGATCGGTCTGTAATTACCGGGCTCGTCTTTTTCACCTGATTTAAACAGAGGAATAATTTTACTGATTTTATATTAATACTTTTTTTTTTTTGTAAATATATACATATGATACATAGAAACACCCAGACACAGAACAAACATCCATGCTTATCACACAAATGTTTTGCCCTGGGTGGGGATCGAACCAACGACCTACAGCACAGTAGGCAGGCATACAATCAACTAAGCCACAAGGCCAGTCATTCATTAAATCTCAATCTAACAAATAATAATAAGCAGTATAATGATTGTATTAATAATAAGCTAGACATTGATATTTTTACTCCTAAACTCTCATTCTATGCTAAATCAGTGAAGGATATCCTCTATACCAATCCATAAAATAGATTGTAAAATAAAATCAATTGCAAAATGAATAAAATTTAGATTTGCTTACACATATTCACCTATGTAAACTTACAAAATATGCATAGCCTCTATTTCTCTGTTTTTCCCTTTGTTTCAATATAATACCTAAAATGTGTTTGCTCAAATGATGTATACATGCTTTGGAGTATAGTCTGGTTCTGATCGATTGTCACATGTTATCTTATATTATGTTAGGCTATATTCTGTTTTGTATACTTAAATAAATAAATAAAATAAAATAAAATAAAATCTATTTTCATCTATTTAAGGTTATTTCGTATACTTACGGCGAATCCTAATATTGTATTAACAACTAAGATTATCTCTAGCATGTCATTAGCCATTGATTGCAATTACATTAATATATCATAAGGCATCGCATTCAAAACCAGCAATGTGAAGTGAAATCGCAGGAGTAATCTGGATTTAAAAGAATGGATTGGAATTAATTTGGAAACAGAACTATGCAAAAAACCGGACGAGTACGAGTCAGACTCGGCCACAAAGGATTCCGTACAAACTAGTTGATAAAAGGGGGAAATTATATATTTTTTTATATTTTCCTTCATAAACCGAAAAATATACATCGTAAAAATATTTCAAAATTTTATTTTCCTGTTTTAGCTTGTGCTAATGAAGCTCTTTCATATGATACCCCACATGATATGGTTAAAGCACTTTAAAATTTGGCCCCTTCTTCCTCGCATAAAGACCCTATTTTTTAGTGATAAAATTAAAAATGTACAGTTTTTGGATTTTTTCCTTTACGTGTACTCAATACTCTAAGACAATGATTCTTGCCAAATTTCACAGTTATAGGTCAACGGGAAGTACCCTATAAATTTTGATTTCCTTGCGAGTGTCGAAATATGCGTATTTTGCGACATATTCGTCTGTAACTTTTTTTTAATGAAAACTGAAACGTTTGATTTTTCTTTCTGCAACAAGAGACTATAGATCTGCGTATATGGTTTTAATTTCAACTCGATAGCTTCACACGTTTCACGCGGCAGACGGACAGATGGACAACAAAGTGATCCTATAAGGGTTCCGTTTTTTCCTTTTGAGGTACGGAACCCTAAAAATGGGAACTGAAGTCTCAACTGTGTTGCTAGACGAACAAAATAATGAAATAAGGACAGCAGCGCACTCTATTCCGCATAATATTCTCTTTCTGAACAGACTCTAATGTAATCTCTATGCGATAAGGCCGCTTATTAAGATTAAGGCCGATAATTTGTACTGTCGTTTAAGTTTATTGTTTATTTAAGTTTTTATTGTATGGATGTACAATAAAGTTATATTCTATTCTAATATACCATTATAAGCGTGCAGTGAAAGACGCCAACGCGAACCGGTGATAACGCGTGCACCGCTTTGCTAAAGACCGTCGAATACGGCTGAAACTACCCAAGACACTAACTCCAACCAGACATAAGTCACAAATACGCTTATTAAGCCCTAAATTTTGCAGACAAATCGTTAGATTTCATGCTTCATATACATTAATTATGAAAATCATTCGATAAAACATGAAGGCGAAATCTTTGTGCCATTAAGCCGTGATACGTCCCGTTATATCTGTCTTCATTTATTATTAACACGAAATTAGCTGAACCCGCTTCGCTTTTCTATATTTGGGGATCGGGAAGTACCCCCCGTGGATTGTGTGGTGAATGAGAATTGGATGAACTTTAAAGGGCGGATTTGGAGCTTTTGGTTTGTTTTAGAGTGGAGGTAAGGAGTGTGGCCGAATAACGTTGTTTCTATCGTTATTTTTCAGCTTGTTCTGAAGGGATAGTAGAATGTATAACTTAAGAACAAGTGAGCAAACCAGTGTTTCCCCACAGAGGATGTTTGTTTGAATTCAGCGCGCAGCGAAGGATTCTAAAGTAGAATCCCGAGCGTGACGAGGGATTCACGATTTATGCGGTAATAGAATCCTGTAACAAGTATCTATGTTATAAGAAAAATAAAACACCCGATTGCAGAAAAGCAGTTCTGGCAATCTAACTTTTAATTTCGTTATGCTTGACAACGTTGTCGAGAGTAGGTTTTTTGTGAGAAAGTATGTGTAAAATCGCTGTAAATGATTATAAATGCACATTCTTTAGAATAATTGCAGTAAAATAACTTGTTTATAACAAAAAAGTTCTTTGTAGTTACGAAAAAACGCATTTTTTATTTTTGTGTTAGATAGGTGTATGTATTGAAATGTATTATTATTATTACAAAAAATATAGCCTATGACACTCTCGGAGTGAAGACGAATCTAGCCTCGCATATCAAAATCGGTCAAGCCGCTTAGGCTGTAGGCGATCATATAGAAACATACATACATACCCACATACATATATACATACATACACTCGAAAAACATAACCCTCCTTACGCAGTCGACTAAAAACTATAAGATAACGCAGAGACATTCATCCACCATAGACAAGAAAACCATAAATCTTATCTTTAAATCGCGAGTAAATCCATTTCCAGGTAATAAATACATGCTTCATCGTAGATTGTAACTTCGTTAAGCAGTAGACTGGTTAGCGGTTCAGGGGATTAGGAAATAAATAT
Organism: Lycia hirtaria; assembly: GCA_947563715.1. Lineage (NCBI taxonomy): Eukaryota > Metazoa > Arthropoda > Insecta > Lepidoptera > Geometridae > Lycia > Lycia hirtaria. The sequence continues at coordinate 17,064,153 of OX387384.1, forward strand.
CGTTGGACATTCCAACACAATAAAAGTCCCAAAAAGGTCAGTACACTCAAAATAAGCAAAGCTTGTCGTGTTACTATGGGAATCAGATAGAAACATACATACATACACATTCATATGATACATAGAAACATCCAGACACGATACAAAAATCCATGACAATCACAAATATTTGTCCTGGGATTGAACCCACGACCTAACAGTTTAAAAGGTAAACGTATTACCAACTGAACCGTGAGGCCAGTCAGTAACAAGATGAAAGCAGAATAACAGCAGTAACAGGTAAAATGCGAACAAATAATGTTAGTTTTATTTTCAATTTTATTTTTACCGCTACTGATGTTATTTTTATGGACGGACCGATTTCGTTTAACCAAATAGGCTGTTTGACTTCCATTTTCCTTTTGCGTCATCCGCGTCGGCACGAATACATAGGGAATGAAGGGAATACGAAACGATTGTTTCGAGTAAACAACTATGAAACTAAATGTGCACTGCAATTAGCTCTCATCTTAATATAAACACTTGACCAAAACTTTATCTTAAAGCTTAATATTTTGTAAACAAATCTCTAAATCGGAAAGCGTTTTACTCCAACACCTATAATACTTATATTTTGGATTAATTGTCACAAGGAACACATGGGGAAGACGAAGAAATAAAGTCATCCCCATTTTACCTGTAATAGTGTAGGTACTTTATTTTACCATTTTGTCGGCGTCATAAATATATATTTGTATACCTATACTCACTGCCTCCAATCGGTCTTTTTGTAAATCCATGGGGGAGGCCTATGTCCAGCAGTGGACTTCTTATGGCTGAGATGATGATGATAATGAGATGGTAGATACTTAAATTTACAGTTTTCTAGTATTAATAGTCTTTAAAATAAGCCGCGGACGGACGGACAGACGGACAGACATGGCGAAATTACAAGGGTTCCTTGTTGACCATGAATCGAGATTGCAGACAGATTTAACGACACCTCTCAGATCAAAATCGGTTAAACGTTTAGGCGGCAATACAATGCAAATTCGCAATACAAACTTGCGAAATCCTTCCTTCCTTCCTTGCGCAGTCGGGTAAAAATACGCATAAACAAACATTCGCATTTACAAATTAGTTAGATATACATAATTATCATAGTACCATAATTCCTAGTTACAGTTTTAGTACAGGTAAAAGAATGCGAGTGAAACCGTGAGACACAGCTTGTGTCAAGCCATAGTCCCCCGCAGTGAATACGCCCTTTCAATAGAATCGTCCAATAAGAATTAAGAATTCCCTTTGTTATTGTCCACGCGAGCGCTGAAGCCGTATAGACTTCAAGCCTCGCCAGAGTTCCCTCAAAAGGGTTCAACTTCATGTTAATTGTACAGAAAACAAGATATAAATTGGCCCCTTTGGGAAATCTTCGGAAAGCTGGCTCATTAGAAGTTGGACACACATTATTTCGTTTATTTCAGTGGTTTATACACATAAAACAATAAGAAAGCTGAAGATTGGGCTTAGCTTACAATTCTTCTAATCTAAAGGATGCTCATGAAAATAAATCGAACAGCTGCTCTGCACATACTTTCTCGCGAAAAGGTCCACTCAACGTCAGATCAAGCAAGCGTAACAGTTTAGAAAAATCTCTCGTATACGGTATACCACACCTGACGTGTCACACGTCAGACACTCCATTCAACGGCGCGCTAACCAGGGCCACATAGGCTGTTGACGTCTGTATATAACACACACATGTATTATGGTCTTGCCGCGCGCTAGTGACGTCAATTAGGATTCGAGCGCTTAAAGCACGCAACGCTTGTCTTGACTGACTAATTAATGGCGGCGTACCGCCAATCTGACAAACAACAGGGCGAGCGCGGGGAGCGGGTGAGGAACCCGAGATTGGCGGGAGGCAGAGTGTATTATTAACGTCTTCTGTGATTAAACTGTTTTTGTTTTAATATAAGTGGCTACTTGTTTAATATTTATATCGTGGCGACCGCTTCACAAGTAGGGTTGAGAGGTATTCACTCATTTTGATCGCTCTTCACGAGTTACCCCTTAAGAGCTCTTACTTGTACTTAGAGAGCTTTCTTCATTTACTTCTTTCAAACGATATTCCTTAATTTCAAGAAATGGACAACAATAAACATGGATTTCCAGAAGTTCTTTTACCCGATTGACAAAGAGAGATTTTTGTGTATGTATATTTTTATCCTATATTTTTTATGCCTAAACTGCTTGAACGATTTTGATGTGCGAGGCAGCGTGCCTAGGGGCGAAACGCGCAATTCTAAATAAAACAATATAAGGCTCATAGGGCGGATCGCTGAAGAACCTCTTATAGTACCCTTACCTAATGAGTATCATAGACTTCATTTACTATAGATTTTTTTTATAAACTAAATGGTACTAGCATGCCCAACAAACTGTGCTCTGCAGTTTAGGTATATACATACCTGCTCGACCGGACATTTTAATACCACACGCTAATAGCGAAAAGTGCTACACTAAAGAACGTGATGCTTTCTGTAATTGTATGTAGATTATTATAATAGTAGGTAATTAGCAAGTCGCTTTTTTTTAATGCTAAAAATCCGTACTCAGCGTTATCGGTCCGCGTTCGTAAGACTTTTGTGATGAAATGCGAACGACTCCTTGATGCCTCGGTAAGTACTGGACAGGAATGGAATTCTTTGCCGCCATATCTGTTTCCCGAGACCAACAATCTTGAAATTTTTCTAGGCTAAAATGAATAGATATCTTCTAGATTTTTTCTATCTCCGTCTTCGGGCACGCCGTCGCTTACCATCAATTGATACTATTGTGAAAAAATAATAGAGAAAGTGATTGTACATCTAGAGTATTCTAGAGCGTAGCTTTTACGCTGTAGCCATAAGTATCGGCAGATACATAATGAAGTCAGTATTGAATAAGAAGCCCTAACATACCTGTCACGATTTATTGCACTTTTACGTAATCTAGGAGTAGGAGCGCGGATGTTTCAAATATTTAGTGTAAATAGATATTGAGAACAGGCTGTCGCGCCACAGAATAATTAACAGTACAGTTGATGCTTCTAGTTTTCACTCAACTTCGAAATAGAGGGTTATGATTATAATACTACATTAATAGGCCAATTTTAATAAATGGGGAGACAATATTGACAATCAGACGACTACCATTACCATTAGTATTATATGCATACGGCGGTCTTTTGAAAAAGACCGCCGTATGCGGTTGAAACTATAGTCGGAGAATTTGCCTCAAAAATAGATGTGAGTAACCCGTTTGTTCAAAATAAAAATGTGTAACAACCACCTTAGTTTTCATAATAATATTGACAATCAACGATTGAATATATATATATATATATATATGTGAAGTCGCTGTAAATGCAATGGTGAATTTTACTTTAAAATCATATTTCACAATTCCAATTATTTTTCGCGTTAAATTTGTCGTATTTCGTATTAAAAGAAAGGAATTAATTAGTACGTACTAACTAAATAAACTTTAGAACTAAAATACTACGATAAATAATTTTGCACGAAAAATGCGGCGTATCAGAAGTATTCGGGTTTCAGTATTTCAATCTATACAGCATATTAATTCAAGCACTTCATCGTGACCCCTACATCCTGCCGGCGCAAGCCATACGAGCCCCGTAGCCCCGAAAAGGGTAGGTAATTAGATAGGAGATGGCTAATTTAGGCGCGACATGCCCGCGCGTGACTAAAATCTCATTTCCATACGATTCGTGTGACCTTCGCCTGTGTAATTAGCCCTTAATTTTTGTTTACTTGGACAGGTTTATGCAGAGTAGGATAAGCCTACCTATTAGTGTGTTTTAGAAACGTGTGACGTCTAGAAATAGGTAAATAGCATTTGTTTTTTTTACGTATTGGTGCATTTGTACCTGCGTGGTGATAAACTACATTATTTGACTACAACTACATGATTTTTTTTACCTTAACGGCTTTGCTGTCACTATTATTGTATGAACTTCGAGAATTGCAGGATGTGCTACCTTTATCTTTCTCTGATAGATATACCTACAATAATCCTACATATGTATATAGACGTCTTTAAATCGTTAGTAAAATAGGGTTCTTCTAGGTGGGCGCGCTCCATCGTAGATCGTAATGCCGTTTATAACTAGCGAGATTAGTGGTCAAGCTCAAGCTTCCCATAGTTATACTCGTATTATAAAAACATCAGTACATTACTAAGAAATCAACAAATGTTGCAGTTGCGTATTAAATACTCTTTGGTTGCAATATTCTTGCCTGTTTTTTAGGGTTCCGTACCTCAAAAGGAAAAAACGGAACCCTTATAGGATCACTTTGTTGTCCGTCTGTCAGTCCGTCTGTCCGTCCGGGTGTCAAGACCTTAATCATGGGAACTCGTGAAGGTATCGAGTTGAAATTAAAACCATATATATACGCAATCCATAGTCTCTTGCTGCAGAAAGAAAAAATAAATTTCTCAGTTTTCGCAAAAAAAAGTTACTAGTTAATTCGGCTGAATATGTCGTAAAAAACACACATTTCGACACTCAAGGGAATCAAAACCTATGGGGTACTTCCCGTTGACCTAGAACTAAGAAATTTGGCAAGAAGCATTGTGTTAGAGTACACATATAGGAAAAAATCCGAAAACTGGACATTTTTAATTTAAACACGAAAAAAATTTGTCTTCATGCAAGGAATAAGGGTCCAAATTTTAAAGTTCTTTAACCGTATCATGTGGGGTATCATATGAAAGAGCTTCATTAGTTTATGCTAAAACAGGGGTTTAAATATTTTTACGATGTATATTTTTCGGTTTATGAAGGAAAATATAAAAAAAAATATGATTTCCCCCTCTTAGTTTGTGCGGAACTCTCGGTGGGCGAGTCTGACTCGCACTTGTCCGGTTTTTTTCCGCCTGTTCGATTTTAGTACTAGTTCTTTTTGTTGTGGGCCTGTATGATAGAAATATTTATTTGTGTTAGTTGAGACTTAGACAATCTAGTAGACTTAGGTTCCAAATTCAAATCACATTACTTTGCAGTGTGATATATTGAAATCTCATACAATATTACAGGCATTGGGCTTAAATTACGTAATACTTTATAAGTTTATACCCTCGACACATAATGTAAAAAGGATATATTGCGCAGGAGATGTAATTATGATGAATATTTGTAACAAAGAAATCAGTAAATAAAGGGGAAATGAATTATTTGTTCCAGGCGGTATAACATCATTCTCCCCGATGCTCAACAATGCCGTCCACGTGGTCATGTACAGCTACTACCTGCTGGCAGCCGAGGGAAGCGCCGCGGTCAAAGCATTTCTAAACATGTACAAGTTATGGCTCACTGTCTTACAAATGGTAACTTACAAACAAGTCATTCGCTTGATTGTTAGACATTATTGTCATATGCCTATGAATACTTTAAAGACTTTAATAAACAGTCAATTAGTCTGATTGACCGATTTTAATCTAGTTTCTTTTTTATACACTATAGATCTACGATTGAACCAATTCGCCTGATGTTAAGCGACGGTGTGGCCGAGGATGGAGCTCGTCGATCTAGAAGATATCTTTTTTTTTTTTTTTTTTTATTCGATTATTTATAGGCTTGCGCTTGACCGTCAACTCACCTGATCTATTCACTCTAGTCTTGAAAATTTCAAGATTATAGGTCTCAGGAAACAGAGATGGCGGCAACGAATTCCATTCTTGTGCAGTACGCAACAGGAATGTGGATCGATATCGCTGAGTACGGATTTTTGGCATTTCAACGAGAAATGGGTGGTAATTCACCGATTTTCTGCTAGTCCTGTAGTGAAATGGGGAGGGTGGAATTAGGTCGTGAAGCTCTTGCACACATTCCCCGAAATGAATCCTGTAGAAAATAGACAGACATGCTACTTTACGGCGGTGCTCGAGACTAAGTAGCTTCTTGGCAGCTAGTTTATCGTCACCGATTAACCTCACAGCTCGCCGGTCCACTGATTCTAAAGCTTCCAGCTGATACTCGGCTGATCCATCAAAAAGGTGGCAGCAGTACTCCATACACGATCGGACCTGTGCTTGATACAGATGAAGCAGTTGTCCCAGTGAGAAGTATCACCTAACCTTATTAATGATGCCAAGCTTTTTACTAGCCAGTTTAGCCTTAGATTCAAGGTAGCCCTTAAAGTTCATTGTTGGGGTTAACTTGAGTCCAAGCAGTTCAAGACGGTCTGTCATTTTTTGTTTGAAAGAGGATTTGATTGAGAGGCATTAGCTGTTTTGTTAGAATTGGTTCAACCGTTTTTTATGTTGAGGTTTTTAAATTTTCCTAACTTACTATTGTGACTACATACACTACTTGACACCTTTACGTTTGATGTGTATATGTGTTATAACGCCCCTCTTTTTGTGTTGGATGTTAAAAAAGAGCAAAAAAGAAAACAGACTCATAAATAATCACAATGGAGCTTAAAGATAAATTATCTTCAAGGTGCAGTGTGCTATCAGCATTTACCATCAAATAAATAATCTGTTTATTTTGTTAATCACCTATTTCATCATCATCATCAATCATATAAAAAAACCCTAATGCAATTAATAAGCATACAACAAATGCAAAAAATTATCCTACACTATAGACTAATGCAAAATATAGTTTTATGGTGTGATTTTTATTATTCTGTGAATGTATTCCAGGTCCAGTTCACAATAATGCTGGTCTACTCCTTGCAAGTATTCCTGCCGAGCTGTCCCGCTCCACACGGGGTTGCCACAATGTACTTCCCCAATGTCATATTTGTATATTACATGTTCTATGACTTTTTCAAAAAAAATTTTAGGAAACAGTGTGAGAATAGTAATGGTGTGAAGACGAAGTGAATTAAGGGACTAGATAGATTAATAGATAAGAATTTTTGATGGTATTTTTTTGGTATTTCTTATCAGGCTTGTAAGTTAACAGAAACTAATCTAACAAGTCAGGAATATAAAATTCATATTCTTTATTTGTCTGTGAAACTAGGTTTATGAGTAATATAGGTCTCAAATAAGAGGCTGAGATCTAATTTCCATCTAGAGAAGTATGTAGAGGTCAAATACATATTATAAGTAACATTTGACTTTTCATTTGATGACATTTCATATTACAAATGCATGATTTTTTATTAGATAGCTAACTAAGTAACAATTTGAATATTTTATTATAATTTCATAAAGAGTATGATGTCAAAATATATAAATGTCAACCTAAGTGTCAGTCAGTATCAGTGAAGTTAGTATGTTTGTTCGGGCCCAAGTCTACACAGGTAACCAGATAATTAATAAGATAAATAGAGAATAACTTAACATACAAAAAACAACAACATGGAAACAGTGGAGTCAAGTCACCTTTTTAACAAACCAAAACTGGTTCAATCATTTGAGAACTAGGATGCCATAAAAAAACTTACACATGTAAACACACTCCCTTAAGCCTCGAGCCTCGAGGCCCATTACTGGTCGAGTAGTGGCGTAGCGTAGACTGTGAACAGTTGAGTAGGTCTGTAGGCAGCCTGATTACTGGCCTAGACGACTGTTCACACTAGATTAGTACTTACTGACTTGCTAATCTACTCTACTTAACCAGTAATGGGTTATTTTTACTTAATTGGGCTTTACTCAAAGCTAAGTAAATCAATTGAAATGATTGTCTATATTTACTGTTTTTATAAACTGAATTTGGTTATAATATTATATGTAGGGACTAGGTCTCATCTTTTAAATGTTTCATTTTATTCTTTCCATAATGATCATTTTCTAACAAAACACAATTACAATTTAGCAAAATAATTCACTAAAGAACAAATTAACTATGTAGCATCATATCAAATTAAACTCTCATTTGCAATTAAACATACTAACTTAATATGCCTGTCACATGATAAGAAGTCTTTTAATAATCTGGTATATATTATCATAAATTAATGCAGCCCTAAAACTTAGTGTTTTGAACAATAAAACTTTGGTTAAAATATTGGAACAAACTAACTAAAAAGTTTCAACTTACCTAAAAATCACCACTGTATTTTTTTATTACTTAAAGATGAAATTTTGAACCTTTATGTATATTTTTTTTTGATATACCTTGTTTACTTGTTAATTATAATAATGGAATAAGTGAAATTAATGTGATTTTATTTCATTTATCTACGCCTACCTAGTTTTAAAGTCAGTTTTAGTTGCAGAGTGAGGTTGCTATCATTTATAAATAAACTATAAAATTGTAAGTACAAAACAAAGCCGTATACAAATAGTGCAATTGTTATCGATAAGAAAATGGTCTGGACTGAAAGTAGTAGAGAAATCACAGCTCGATGATAAATACGTAAAGTTATAATTGTAATGTTTGATTATAGGTACGTCACTTACCGTATAGTAAGACAGGAGTCCGGCATTCTCGTCCAGCACGAACCAGCGGTACTGCCAGCCCTTCATTACATTTGTCCATTTGCTCAGGGAACCCTCCATCATTATAAATTTGTTTATTGTTAACGAAAACTCATGAAAATAACAAAATACTGCAAATTTTACACTGCGGCACAGCCTGTCTTCCACCAATAATCCATACGTTTGACGTTGACGTTTGATGTAGTATTGCAGGAGATACTTGTCATTGACAGTTAATGACAGCTGTGTCTGTGCTACCAGTAAGAAAAATCTCGAGTTGAGTGAGAATCGATGTTCTTATTTTAGAATACAAAACTGACTAAAATCAATAAAATGTAGGTATTCCACCTTAGACCATCTAAAAATAAATCTTTTTAGATGGTCTAAGTATTCCACATATAACTCTTAAATGACTTTTATTACACCTGGTCAAAACCTACGTTTATTCCTATTGTGGTATATTGGTTGGGATGTACTATCAGAGGGTACCACTTGGGTTGCGCGTAGTATAAATGAAACTCCAATTAAATGATGTGCTCTTTAATAGAGCGCTGGCGGACGACTGTCCGTGCGCTGTCATGGGCCGTATTATATACATGTTATGTTGTAGTAGGTAATACAGCGTGATGTAGGGGTTTACGCCCTACATCTACATCCCCCTTAAAAAAAATGATGTAAAGAAAAGTAAAGGAATGTAAAACAAAATTAAAAGAAAAAATTAATTAATTAGAAATTAAGAAAATATTAAATGCTATGCACTAAGAATGTCTTTTTACTAAACCTATCCTACTAGTTACATACTTATATGTGTCGCGGTTTCACACACAATGTTTTTGTTTGTTTCGCACTAACACTTTCACTTTTCACACGATGAACGGGTTAGCGCCGCTTTTTGCTGGGGGAGGCGCGCTCTGGCGCGCCGTCACCCGCCGCGTGATGCTCTGCTCTACGCGACTGTCCACCGCCGCCTTGATCCGCCTCTTGCAGCACCTCCATGCAACGTACAGGATACCCGCGGCGACTGCAGCGCTGACGATCGCGATGGCGGCCAGCGACATTCTGTGGGTGTCGGCAGTGTTGTCTTCGACGTGTGTCGCCTGGGGCGCCGCGCCTGCCGCGTTCTGCGCCACGATGGTCGTCTTGGAGTGGGGCTGACCCATATTGATTTAGTGTGGATAGTGGGTGAAGATGCTGGCTGTGGAGTGATAAGATTCTCTCCTTTGAGATGTTGTCGCGTGTTGTTGAGTGCGTAGTCTGCCGCTGAATGTGATGTGAACTTGTAATTTATCCGATGAGTCACGCGTCGAAGCGGACTGTCTTCCTGACTGTGCGACCGGATCGGGTTACAATAGGTGTTCCCTTCTGCGAATGGCCGTCTGCTTGTGATTGTTTATGTTTGACTGGGTCGCTGATTCCGGTGTTAGATGAGTCGGTACCGTTAGCTATAACATAAGCAGGTTTGAGCCTATCAAGCGAGATAACGCTATCCCGAGAACCCATACGGATGTTGTAATGTTTTGGATGTCTTTCAATTACCTGGAAGGGGCCCGTGTAGGGTGGTGTGAGAGACTTGCGTGCGTCCTGTCTCACGAACACGAATTCCGCTTCTTGGAGGTCCTTGTGTATGAAGACTTTCCGGTGGTTGTTTTGGATTCTCGATGTCGGTTGAAGTGATGTCAGCGTGTCTATTAACTTGCAGGTATATTCTGTGTCATTTACGTTGTTTTGCGTCGGAACAAAAAAATCTCCTGGGAGTCGAATAGGTTTTCCGAACGTCATCTGAGCTGGGCTGTAACCAATGTCCTTTTTCACGGCGGATCTCAATCCTAAAAGGATCAGTGGTAGTTCCCTTGCCCATTGACTACTATCTTTGCAGCGCGCCATGATTGCCGCTTTTAATGTGCGATGTACGCGTTCGATCTGTCCGTTTGCTTTTGGATTATAGGCTGTTGTTCGAATTTTTTCGATACCGAGCTTCTTTGTAATTTGCGTGAAAAGTTGTGATTCAAATTGACGACCTTGGTCGGTCGTAAGTCTGACTGGGCAGCCATATCTTGATATCCAATATTCGATGAATTTGTTCGCTACCGTCTCAGCTGTGATATCTTTTGTAGGTATGACCTCTATCCACTTGGTAACACGGTCTATGATGGTAATGCAGTAGGTAAACTCTTCGGAAGGAGGAAGTGGTCCGATAATGTCAATATGAGCATGGTCGAATCGGTTCGACTTTTCGAATTCTCCCAATGGCGTAATGGTGTGTCTTTGAATTTTCGCTTTTTGACAAGGTATGCAGCTTCTGACGTAATGCGTGACGTCGCCTTTCATACTTGGCCAGAAGTACCTATCAGTGATAAGGCGTCGGGTTGCGGTTACGCCGGGATGACTGAGTGTGTGTGTACTTGCTATAGCATGTTTTCGGAACTGGGCCGGTAGGTACAACCGAGCTTTATTTGTTGATGTCTCAAAGATAAGATCGCGTTCCGAGCAAGGCAATTTTAATGATTTGAATTGCAAGTTGGGATTTTGTTTTAAATTATTCAACTCAGTATCTTCGACTTGGCTTTTGTAGAGTTGCTCATAGTCGAAGGTATGTGGTAGTTGAATTTCCTCAATTCTGGATAAAAAGTCTGCAGCGCTGTTTAACTCGCCTTCTATGTATTCTATCTTGTTGCAGAATTAAGCGATGAAGTCTAGTTGTCGTAGACGTCTTGGTGTGTCTGACTTAGATTCCTTTTTTGACAGTGCGTAAGTTAATGGTTTATGATCTGTAAGTACTGTTAGGTCTCCAGCCTTTTGTGGTGTGATGATGGCCTCGAACTGGTGAAACCATAAGCGGGGTTGAGTCGTCCAGAAGTCGGAGATGCGCGTCTGAATGGTGACAGCGCTTGCTGCCGGCTCCGTTGTGGTGTAGTTGGATGTGGTCTGCAGCGGCGACGACCCTGTCGCGCCTGCTGCAGCTGCTCCCATGAGCAGTTTGTATTGGTCCTCTGCGGTGTTGGTGCTTGATGTGGACATGATGTTTCACTATGCTGATGTTACTATGCGAGTTAACGTCGATGGGTCACCACTGTGGTATATTGGTTGGGATGTACTATCAGAGGGTACCACTTGGGTTGCGCGTAGTATAAATGAAACTCCAATTAAATGATGTGCTCTTTAATAGAGCGCTGGCGGACGACTGTCCGTGCGCTGTCATGGGCCGTATTATATACATGTTATGTTGTAGTAGGTAATACAGCGTGATGTAGGGGTTTACGCCCTACACTATTTACAGAACTTTTTCTAAACGGTTTTTAATATTTATTGCAAAAAAAAAACCGGACAAGTGCGAGTCAGGCTCGCCCACCGAGGGTTCCGTACAAACTAGTAGGTAAAAGGGGGAAATCATATATTTTTTTATACGTTCTTTCATAATCCGAAAAATATTTAAAAACCTGTTTTAGCATATGCTAATGAAGTCCTCTCATATGATACCCCACATGATACGGTTAAATCACTTTAAAATTTGGGCCCTCATCTCATATTACTGTGACCACGACTAACTTTTTAATATTTAGCATTAGAAGACTTGTAACCAATGAGGCTAGTAATTTAGAAAATAAGAGGTAGAATAGTAGAGTTTAACCACTCTACCAGTTTTAAAATTATTTTTGCTAACTAACTCAGCGAGGTGATCAAATGTATCTGCATCAAATAGTTTTTTTTTCATTTGTCCGCATGTTTGTTTATGGATACTCACGTACAAGTCCTATTTTTCAACGAAACTTTACAAAACTTGATATATTTATACGTTTTATAATTTTATAGGTTTTACTGTCATTTTGGATTTTTAAATATATATAAAGGCCTCAAAAAGGGAGAAGTGTGCTATGTCTCCATATATGGTCTGATTTTACTAATATTTGCTAGGAACGTTTGGTGCTCAATTAAAATATAAATTAGTCAAGAGGTTTTCTAGAGAAAAGGATAAGCAACAAGTTAAAACAGGAGAAGTTTGCTACGAGATCATTTATTGGCAGATTTAGATATTTGGTATTTAATGAGATATTTGCCAGAAACTTTGATGCTCAATTCTGAACAAAACTTTGAAATATCACTAGTAGACTGTAGACGACTGATTCCATTCGACTTCAAATGTATTAATGTACTTATTTTGCATCTGCGCCTGTCATAAACACTTCTTGAAGTTTTCGTATGAAAACTTCAAGAACAACATATATTCAAATAGAAAATCTCCTTCTTTTTGGAAGTCAGTTGAAAATATGATAATGTTCACCTTCTTAATAAATAATAAATAAATATTTGTGGACATTTCACAAAACACCATCTAGCCCAAACTAAGCAAAGCTTGTACTATGGAACTAGATGGCTGATAGAATACATATATACTTTTTTTGTTTGTTAATATATACATATGATACATAGAAACACCCAGACACAGAACAAACATCCATGCTCATCACACAAATGTTTGCCTTGGGTGGGGATTGAACCCACGACCTTTCAGTTCAGCAGGTAGACGTAAACACACTACCAACTGAGCCACAAGGCCAGTCTTGGCCTTGTATTCTCTGTTTTTGTGAACACTGCCAAATAATTTGACAGACAAATGATGAACAATTGACACCTCACAGCTCTTGTCTCTACAACCTATTGACCGATATATTATCTCACATTTTGAAATAATTGTTTTTAATTCAGTACTTAACGTTTCTACCATGTTACGAAAATTGTTCAATAAATTGTAACTTTTTCACTCTTGGGGGAAATATCTCCTCAGTCAAAAATCTGCCTGAAAAAAAATCTATTAAATTGTGTAACCCAAATATTAACCGAACCAAAATACGAACTTTATGCGAGTATTAACGTCCAAACATACATTTATACAGACGTAAGAAAATTTTGTCTGTCAGCAGATACTTTTTTATTTCATTCATTGATAGGCTTGAGCTTAAATTTAATTTTGCGGCTAGCTTTGACTGCCAGCATACCTTTGCTCGTTTCGCTTGTTCGGTCAACAAGTAGATTTGTGCAAAATGTGAAAGCCTACATCTAATAAACAGAAATGTTGTTCACAGAAACTAGAAAGACAAAATGTTTTTGCTAAAAGGATATAAGGAAAATAAGATAAGCGTAAGGTTAAAGGCAGTTACTTTATATTGTACAACCATTATCACTTTTGTATAAAAATTACGACTACACGCAACATGCGCCAATTTAATTTAGTAATACTAACAACTATACTATTTACAAGGATTCACACAAGGCGTTGTGATTTTATGAATGTCTTCTTAGTGATCTGCCAAGTTTTGTTTTACTGTAACCGGATGATATAGATACGTGACTATTGCTTTTTGAGTCTAAGCTAACACCTGAAAAGTCTACGAATAATGGCACATTTTCGGAACCTTCAGCTTCTACTTCGTCGTCTTTATTAAAGTGTTCAGGTGTTCCTTCTCCTTCGATCGCTAGGGTCTCGATGTCTTTGCTCAGGGAGTTGTTTTCGGCAGCTTCTACGAAAGCATTCGAAAGTTCGCCACTGAGTTTGTTGACAGTTCCTGATCCAATGTCATACATGAAAATTTCTCTTTCGTCTTCTGTTTTTTCACTCCTGAAAAAGAAAAATAATTTTGATTTGAATTTGACAGTACAAAAAAATTATCACTTTATCATTATATTTACCTCCGTGAATTAATTTCCAGCTGCAAATAAGTTTACTATCGCAAAAAAGACATTATTTTGTGATGTACCTACTTTACGATTTACTGCTTTCTTTCCTTTATTTGTGCACATTTGTGCATATTTGTGTGTTACATGGCTTTATTTGTGTTTCTTATTAAATTATATAATTATAGGTCAACGGGTTTTTGATATTCTTGCGAGCGTCAAAATATGCACCATTGTATTTATTTATTTATTTTACCATAAACGACCTGTTTAGATTGCGTTGATTCAATCTTCTAAAGTGATTTTTTTCACTGCACCAAGGAGTAGCAGACTAGAGTATATAAAAATGGTTTTCATACAATAACTTCAATACTTTTGAATTACATATTTAACAGAACCCGAGACGACGAAGACGAGAAAGTAGACGAGAAAACCCCCCTTATTTACGTGTAAAGACAAACAAAAACAAACTGTTTTGTAAGCTTTTATTTTATCATTTTGTAGGCATCATTAATATCATACCCTTTAAATAAAAACTACGGGTCACTCACGTCTGTTTTGAGCCGAAATATCCGACTATAGTTTCAACCGCATTCGGCGGTCTTTTTCAAAGGAGCAGCACACACGGTCGGTGACGTGCCTTGCACTCAAGCAAGCAAGTTGTCTTGTGCAAGGCGCATCACCGACCGAGAGTGACCTGTGTGCTGCTTCTTTGAAAAAGACCGCCAAATGCGGTTGAAACTATAGTCGGATATTTCGGCTCAAAACAGACGTGAGTGACTCGTAGTTTTTATTTAAAAATGTGTGAAAACCACGATAATTTCCTAAGTAAAATATTCATACCCATACCAAATTACAGCTTTCTAGAACTAAAAGTTTTTGAACTAAGTCGCGGACGGACTGATGGATAGACGGATATGGCAGAATTACATATAGCGATTTCTTGTTTAATATGGGATTCTAAAACGGTTATTAGAGTCGAAATATATGTATAACTATGTGAGAGTAATTAATAAACTTACCCGGTCACTAGCAGTATGATCGATTGCAAATCTGAAGCAGTTTTCTTCTCCACGTCTAACCATTTTTTGAAGTTGTCTGTTGTCGGCTTTTTCAACAAGTTTTGCAAACTATCTCCAGCAACAAACTTGATGCCTTTTAAACTATTATTTGTTGATCGTGCCTTTCTTGAATGTTCTACATTAAGAGCTTCAGTTTCGACGGGAGCTAGCACTACAACTGAAGTAACTTTTCTGCCTTTTAAGATATCGGGTAGAGGAAATTGATTACCGCTTACTTTTAATGGCAAATATCTATTATATTTCTTGTCATTTAGTGCTACTGGATCTACTGTAGTGGCATTTTCTTGTACGTACTCTTTTGCAATTTTCTGACCTTCTTCTGTATTAGGATCGAAATGGACAACTTTCATTTCTACAGCTTGGTTGTTTGATGGCGGTGGAGAGACATAGCTGGGAATATTTTCTGATGCAGCGATATCCTGATCTTCTTCCATGTCGTCGACTATTCTAGACTCAACCTCATCACCATTTGGTTTCACATAAATAGGTCTATTTTCACTTGCAGCTATTTGTTGGCCGCCACCAGCACTGAAGAAATTTGCTAATTGATCTGGGGGAAGTGATTCCAATGGTGTTTCGCCCACCTTGTCGTAGTCCAAAACACTTATGTCAGCGTTATCAAGAATTCCAGAAGACAATAACTGTTCACGAAGATCATCAGGAACTTCATCGGGGAGTTCAAATGCAGGTTTCTTTTTCTTTTCTTGTTTTTCTGGCTTTTGTGTGCTGCTTACAGAATTTATAGTAGAAGAGACGTATTTTTGTGTTGTAGGTCTTATTTCAACTGTCCTAGAAGTAGACTGGTAGTATGCAGGAGAAACTGTGCTTGACTGGGCTCGTGATCTTTCTTGAATATATTGTGATCTAGGAGAAGTACTTTCAATTTGTTGGCTGTATTCCTTGGCTTGTTGTTGTTGTTGGTGGGTATAAAGTAATTGGGCTTGAAGACGTTGAATTTCATCTTGTTGCTTCCTCACGTTATGTGCAAGTTGTTGCCTTACTTGCTCTTGTTCAGATTCGTATTGTTGCTGTTGTTGTTGTTGTTGCTGCTGCTGTTGTTGGTGTTGCTGCTGTTGTTGCTGCAACTGGTGTTGATGTTCTATGTGTTGTTGCTTTTGCTGTTGTTGATGTTGCTGTCGCTCACGCTCTTGTTGTTGTTGAAGGTACTGATATTGTTGCTCGTTATGTGATGGTGCTGGTGATGGTTGACTAGATTGTTCACTAAGCAAGTTATAATTGGGTTGAGCAGTAGGACCATTAACAGTGATGTGTTGTTCGTATTTAGAAATAGCCGGAATTAGTTCACCACCATTTGGAACAAACTGGTTCACATGTTGCTGATGGTTAACATTGGACTGGTCTTGGAAGTGAGTTTGTTGGCTAAATGTAGGTCTTTCCGATGGTCCATGAGACTGCTGGAAATGTGGGTGTTCTGAAGGACTCTGTTGCTGGAATTGTGGACGTTCCGACGGGCTCTGGTGTTGGAATTGTGGTCGGTCAGAAGGACCCTGATGTTGAAATTGTGGTCTCTCAGATGGTCCTTGATGAGATTGGAACTGTGGTCGTTCTGAAGGACCATGGTGCTGGAATTGTGGTCTTTCAGATGGGCCTTGGTGCGAAAATTGTGGCCGTTCAGAAGACCCTTGGTGCGGGAATTGTGGTCGTTCCGATGGTCCTTGGTGCGAGAATTGTGGTCGCTCGGACGGCCCTTGTTTCGGGAATTGTGGTTTTTCAGACGGACCTTGCTGTGAATGGAATTGAGGTCGTTCTGAAGGAGAGATAGGGCGCTGGAAAAATACTTGTTCAGGTGGTGATGAGGGAGATGGCTGGAAATTATACAAAGTTGGCGAAGATGGCTGGGGTAAGAATTGATTATGAGAAATAGGTGAAGGTGATGAAACAGGACTAGAAAATGAATTTTGACCTTGGTGTGGAGGAATAGCCGAAGGTCCAGGACCTTGATGGAAACTAAACTGTGGAGAGGCTTGCTGGAAGGGAGGGCGGTTGTTTTCAATTTGAGGTGGAGATGGTTTCAGATTGAAAAATGGAGAGCTGCTAGGGCTGATCGTGAGTGAAGGCTTGCTATGAGTTGTCTCAACGAAGTGCTGAGGAGGTCTTTGTTGAGGTAATTGTTGATTAAGAGTTAGTTGAGGTCGGTTGAAATGACCTTGGAACTGTGGCGTGGGACTTGGGCCAGCTGGAGGTAATCTACTAAACGTGGGAGTTTGGCGGCTTGGCAATGGTTGCTCTTTAGGAGGATCTACTTGGTCAGTAGTTATCGTGTGATAGTTGTCCTGCAAATACTTAGCTTCGTCAAAGTATTGCTTAGGTGGTGATTGATGGAAAGGTCTTTGCGGTCCAGAATGAAAGCTAGCCTTTGGCGGACCATTGAAACGTGAGGAAAACGAAGGTGCATTACTGGGACGGGAGTGGAAAGAAGGCCCATTGCTTGGTCTAGGAAAAGACGTTGGGAATACGGGACCAAGGGGTGATGCTGGAGTGGGTCCATTAAAGTGTTCAATAATACCTGGAGGTCCATTAGCAAAAGCTGGATTAGGGATCAAAGAAGATGGTGACCCAAACGGATGACGGGGAGCATGGGTATGTGATCTGAATGGAACCGTAGTTGGGTTTTGGCTTGGCAGTTGTTGTTCAGTTGGGAAGGATTGAGGTTGAGGTTGGAATTGAATACGACTTTGAGCGTGTTGTGAGCTTGGCCTGTATGTGTTGGGATGGTAAACTGTAGATTTGGTTTCTGTTCCATGGCTGAACTGCAATTGAGGTGGTGCAGATCGTGGAGAATGGTTTTCTTGAACCGGATTCTGTTGCTGTGGAGGTTGGTTTGGTAATGCTATCGCTGGCCTTGGAGCGGTTTCTTCCCTCTCTTCATTTTGAGAGCTTCCTTCTCTTCTGTCACTGTAGTGACTATGATGACCTTCACTACCAAAAGTAACTTTGACACTGCTATCGCTGTGGTAAACTTCAGATTCAGGCTTGATTATAGCTCTCAAAGTAGTCGTTTTGAGAGGAATATATGGTTCAGGAGTAACGGTAACGTATTCGTCACGATGATATTCCTCGTGATCTTCATCATTAGTCGGAGGAGTGATAGCAGGTATAGGTTTTTCATAGATAACTTTATCCTTTGAGTGGGGATCCTTGCTATATTTGACGTAAAAGACGTGAACTGGTTCTTTCTTTTTTTTTTGTACTGGAGGCGGGGGTGGTGCTGGAAGTGACTCATTCGACTCCTTGATAATAATTTCTATTATTGGTTCAGGAGCCTCATAGTATTGGGGATGTGGTTCATGACTGTACAATGGAGCAGTTGGCAAAGATCCATAAGGAGGGCCAAAACTTTCTTCCGAATCGTGAGTGTTTAGGATTTTCGATTGAGCGTAAATTTCATTCTTGTTTACAACTGGGTCTTCCAAATTATCTTGGGTGGGGTCATATAGCGGGTCTTTTTGTGAATATTGTACTACTGGCTCCATCTGTACAGCGTACGGTGGCAGTTTTCCTCCTCTTGCTGAAGCATGGGAAATTCTCCTTGTATTTGTGTTCAGTGATCTGAAGTGCTGCACCCGTGAATGGGGCAACACCAACGAGTATTGCAGGTTTTGTGGAGTTCGTATGTTATCTAGTTGTCGTTTCGGTTTCGTTTTTGCCGTCGTATTTTTCGCCCACGCTATGCTGAGCACAGCCAAGGCTGTCACCTGAAACAAGAAAAGTAATATGTAAGGTTTATGAATATATTATCGATCGCTACAAAACTATTTAAAGTGTTGAAATGAAGCGAATTTTAACGGATTTATCGCATTTTACATATTTTTTTGATCTGACGTTTCTAACTCTTTTAATGAGTAACAATCGCGAAAACCTTAGAACACATTATTTAAAGTAAGTATAATACTTCCTAATCAGCACAGTTTATTTGTTAAAAGTTAGCTGTCATGGGAGGTCCGAAATACAAAATGTAACGTTGTCAGTGATACAAAATGCGTGTATAGGCGGTGAATGCGTCAAAATAAATATACTACGGTTGAGTAGTTAAAATTCGCAGTATACAATATTCACACATTGAAGTAACAAAGTGTATTGTGTCAAGTATGTACAAGGGAGTCAAAAGCGGTAAGGTGGTGGCGGCATGATGAGAACGAGCGTCATACCGTTCGAGTAGATCTTACTGCCAAGGCGCACCAACAGAATGTTTCACATCACAAGTTTAGTGTTTGTTCGATTTTAATCGATTACAAAAGAGACGAGCTTTTTGTATATATTTTTTTATTCTGGCAAGGTCTTCTGACCAAGAGGTACATTTCACAGGTTTCAAAGAGTACCTTTTATCAGGTTTATTTGCTGAAGTTTTGGCTCAAAAGGACTCTGAATCCAGAGCCAAAAAAAGAAAAAAGAGGTTTAATTTGGTTGGAACAAGCGATAATGCGTAGACGGATATAATAACAGTTATTATATAGTTATCGGAAATAAACAATTATTATTATTATCTCATTTATTTATATACAATCTTAATTCTAAATTTTTTACAACACATATATAAACTTATAAAAAATAAACATAAATATTGTAAAAAACTTAAAACTAGGGTGCCGCCGGCAGCGGGGCGGGGCTCAAGCTGCTGGTGGTAGGGGCTACAGAGAAAGGAACCTCCTGACAATACGTGCCGTGTCTAGGATGACTGCCTTCTGTATCCGACCCTTGACCCAATCATCGAGCGAGAGCCTCTTGAGATGTTGGTCGAGGCTCTTCGCTATGACACCGTTCACCGAAACGACTATCGGGACAATGATCGTCGAGTCAACATCCCACATGGCGGTTATCTCGTGAGCCAAGTCAAGGTACTTACTTGCTGAGCTTGTCCTTCTCGGCCTTCACGAGATTCTCATCATGTGGGATGGTGATGTCGACGAGCACTGCCCGGAGCTGAGACCGATCTACGATCACGATATCAGGCTTATTGGCAACAATAGTCCTGTCCTTGATGATAGAACGGTCCCAGTAGAGCAGAGCACGGCTATTTTCGAGAACTGGCGCTGGTGCGTACTCATAGTACGGCACCTCTGACTCGACAAGCTCGTATTGAAGGGCAAGTTGCTGGTGGATGATCCTGGCTACTTGGTTGTGTCTGTGCAAATACTCGCCGTTAGCAAGATGTAAACAACCGGAAATAATATGTCGGAGAGACTCTCCGGGACGGTGGCATGCCCGACAGATGTCGACCGTACCGTCCTTCATGATATATTTCCGATAGTTGTTCGTTTTGATAACTCCATCTGCAATTGCACAGGCAAACCCTTCAGTTTCCCCAAAGAGGTCACCGAATCGTAGCCAGTTCACCGACGCAAGCAGATCTACATCAGGTCCTGATAACACCCTGTAGAACCGCCCGTGCAACTCCTTGCCCTTCCATACGTCCTTGCGGTCTTCGATGCTGAGCACCGTTGGTTTGCGCCAGTTTTCTTTTGCCAAGGAGAGAGGCGTCAGGCCCTTATCAACTGCCACTACATCACAATGCATACCACACTGGTTGTTCCGGAAATAGTCCCTGAGATTGCACACCTCACGGTTGTTAAGGTTTTTGGCATTTATTATTATTATTAATAGGTCTACGCGATAATGGGAGTTTTGGCGGTAACGTCATGGAAACCAAAGAGAATATAACGTACCTACTTAAGAGGCGGCTCTTCCATAGAAAAAAAATATGTATGAAAATATTTCAAATTTTGATTTAAGTCGAAATGTATGGAGTTTAGGTTGAAATTCTTAATTCAATTCATTGTCAATTTGATTGATTTTATTCGCGCTACAGGCAGGCTAATGTAGTTTTTGGCCATATTGCCTTTGTCAAGAATAACTTTATCATGCCTTAGGAAAGTGGTGATGAGTTTACCCGATAATTTTATGGAGGTTTGTGGGACGGATAAAAAATATTATACACTTTACCATTTTATTTAACTTTCCAATATTCCTATACTTACGGAAATAAAACATATACAATTTGTTTAGGAAAATTTATTAAAAGGATTTAGTAATGTTAAATTGTTATGACTTTTTCACTTGACTCAAATAAAGAGCATATTCACAGTTGCTACTTTTTACGTACTCATAAGTTATTATTATTACATTAAAAAGTGCTCAAAACTACTAAAAACGAACATAATTAAATCATCTGTGGTTATCGAAAAAATATTTTTTTCCTAAACTTGTGTTATTTTGAAAATTGTTGTAATATTCAAAATAGATCAAGTTTAGGAAAACGAAACTTGTCTTTTCATGTTTTCGGTAAAACCCCATAGAAGCTTCCAATAAAGCACGTTACTGAAGCACGATTCGAATTTGAAAATGACTGTATTATGATTGTGACTAGAACATTTACGAATTGTTATATAAAAGGAACTTGAAGAAATCTTGACACTCGCAAATATCATAGGCGGGCTAAATTCAATTAAAAAAAGCGGTATTATTTTTGGCGTGATGTTATTCTATAGTTTTGAATTTCTTTTCTAGTTGATTGTAACTTTGGCAATAAATTGTTAGGTTGCACAGAATTCGTGGCCTATTTACATTATGTAGTTAGGTTGGGTAACTAACTAATACTTACAATAGTACTTAGATATACCTAACAGTTTATTCTAACTAATAAAGTAAGTAAGTTCGTATAGACTGAGTGGCCCGCCCTATGTGTGAAATGTCCGCAAATATTTATTTATTTAATTATAACCAATGTTCATCCTTTTTTTCCAAAATTTTATTATTAGCCATTTTAGCGTAACGGTGTAATGTCTGTAGGAGTGGTGTAATGTCTGTAGGAGTAACAAACACACATGCACATATTATACACAATCCTAAGGGTTATGTTATCTGTTACGTATAGGGATGCTTTGTCACAAAGCGAATATGACTGATGTCCGATCGGGAATTCAATTAAGAACCTCGCGGTCTAGACGCATGGTTTTAGTTACCACTTCACTTAGTCAAAGTCAAAGTAAATTTATTTGCATAAAACATGAGTAGCATGCACTTGATGTTATTTGTTTTATAGACCTTCATGTTATGCCTGATGAGGCGTACAAATCAGAGGCGCGCTATTACAATTTTATATTATTAATACAATATTATTATTTAATTTATATGTCATACAATTATTTACTAAATATATATTTTTGACCATAACATTTAGTTATAAACCTAATAAATACTACAAGCCGTATCAATTAACGAGGCATGACTAACAATGTAATAAATCTTTCTATTAAATAATTATCAAAATGGCTGTAAAATAATAAAACGATCAAATTGAACGATATTCAGTTAGACAAGCGTGAAAGCGTCATAATATAATATAACACAATTACACGCAACATTGTTAGCATATTTTGTAAATGTATAAAGGTATGCAATAATACATAATTAGTAAATATCAGGGCTTTTATTGTGGGGGCAAAGGAAATTTCCAAATTATCGAATAATGCCATAAAAACAGAAAAAATGAAAGAATTTGAATTATTAAAAAAAAAAAATATTTAATAGGTCTAAATTATCCAAATACATCTTGATCATCATACGATCTTGACTTACAACTTTCGAGAATTAGCTTGCCCCCAAAAAAGAAGTGACAAAAAGGCCTGCCTATATTTTATTCTTGTGGTCACTATGAATTAAATAAATGTGTATTATTTTTGTATTTATTTCTTGATGATTATGTAATCACAATAAGATTCTCATTTCGGGAATACCCGAACATTTTCTCGAAAAATATAAAAAGCAACGTATCTGTTAAGTCGATCAATTAATATCTGTACAAGGAGAAGGAATGCTCAGTGGCTGGATGGGCTTCAAGCGCGAAGCTATCTCTCGTGCGTCACAACATTAAAACATATAAAATCATTAAGGAATACTAAGGTTTTTTTTAATCATTATAGATCTACGATTGACCACCAATTCGCCTGATGTTAAGCGTCGGTGTGGCCGAGGATTGAGCTCGTCGTGGAAGATGGATTTGAAAAGTGAGATATGAATTTGTTTATTTAGACGGGGAAATATTAAAAACGTTTTTCTTTAATATCTTTTAAATTGGCTGAGGAGTTGAAAAATATCGTCGCCAGCTTATATATCTGAATAAAACTTTTTTTAATTTATTTCTCCTAACTAAATAAACAAATTGATGTCTCACTTTTGTAAGATCCTTAATCAATGCTTTTATATGATAAAAAATCTGAAACCTTAAGAAAAACGTTGGCGTGCTTACTTTCTGACCAAGCGTAGCAAGCTCTCTTCTACCCTTAACATTATCCAATTTCAATTATTTATGTTTTCTTTGATTGAAATCATAAATGGATAGGTACCTATGCATCTACTGTTTGTTTTCTCCAAATTTCGTTATAACTCCTAATTTAATGAATTAAAAGAAAAATAAAACCATCAAAAGCAGGGCATTACCATGAATGGTTCACACTATACAAAAGCAGGGCATTACCATGAATCGTTCACACTATACAAAAGCAGGGCATTACCATGAATGGTTCACACTATACAAAAGCAGGGCATTACCAAGAATGGTTCACACTATACAAAAGCAGGGCATTACCATGAATGGTTCACACTATACAAAAAAGTAATGTCGAAATCGGATAATATATATTAGATTATTTTTTTCAACAACCAATTTCGAGTAAACCAAAATCAAAATGGTTCTTCAATTGGGAGCTACGATGTCACAGATACACACGCCAAGCTTTTGCCATCCCTCGATTTTCGACATGGACACAGAACATCTATGTGAACCTTGAATTCTGTGACATAAATACATAAAAATATGGCATCCTTCCCACTGTCGCTTATAGCGACAGCGAGCCGACGGACCCCACACTAAGCATCCAGGAAATGTATTTTTTCAAGTGGTGACCGGTCAAGCGGCATTCTTTTAAAAATAAGAGTAAACCACTTGA
Organism: Lycia hirtaria; assembly: GCA_947563715.1. Taxonomy (NCBI): domain Eukaryota; kingdom Metazoa; phylum Arthropoda; class Insecta; order Lepidoptera; family Geometridae; genus Lycia; species Lycia hirtaria. The sequence continues at coordinate 17,088,292 of OX387384.1, forward strand.
CTGGCCGTTACGTGATGGTATCCGGAATATTCGACAATCCGTCGCGATGGACTTACATTTCTTGTATTGTGTAACTAATGAAGTAGGTAAGTACGTAATTGAAAAATTAAAACCAGACCCAGACAATCATTGTTTGGAGAGATGTTTTTACAAAAAGATCTTGACCTTAGAGCTAATTTTTTTTTTGTTTTATATCTATCGCTATATTTTGAAGAGTTGTAGTCACGGAATGTCCAAAATAATTTTGATTGATTCATTTAGTTGCGAGACATACATCTCGCATTGCTTACTATATCTGAGGAGTAAATGATGTTCGAAATCATACTTTTAGATTAAAAACACTTTTGTACAACACGTAGGTAAACAAGGCGTTGCAAATAAAAAAAAAGTCTTAGTATATCTGGATTGTCATTCCTGATTACCTTTTAAATAACTTGTGGTTCATAAACACATATATTCAATTCAATTCAATTTATTTGACAACAATAAAAAGTACAAGGTAATAAGTGTGAACCCATTGGCTCCGAACTAGTTATTACTGTGTTTCAGAACCAATGGCCTCTCCCATAGTAAATTACATATTTATGTTATTTAATGCACTACATATGTTAAAGAGAAAGAAGAAAAAAATATAATTAACAAACAATAAACAATATCAAAGTTAAATAAAATATATATATAAATATATCTAGAAACAATAAAATATAGTTATTGAAGCTTCACAAACAATTCAATTAAAAAATACGCAATCTAACATAAGTATAAGGTGTCTAACATGATCTCTATACCGTTATAATCAAATTTATTAAGCCAAATAAGTAAAATTTGTTTTATTTTATGGTTACTAACTTTTTTAATCTGGTATTCTTTGTCTATTTTATTATTAATTAGAGGGACGATTCCTTCAAATTTCTTCTGCTTAAATTTTAGTCTTGTACGAGGAACAGGGCATCGATCAACTCGTCTAGATGTAACAGGCAAGTGTATATTCGATAAATTTCTTTAATCTACAATATGTAGTGCTAGCAGATTCAGAATAAAATGACGGACAGATAGACAGACATGACAAATCTATAATATTATTCAAATTGCTTCCCTTCTCACAATGAGAAGATGGCCCGTTCCCAGCAGTGGGACAGTTTCTACAAACAGGGCTGATAAAGATTCAAATTGCTTCACTAAGTCCTACAGACATGGATCGTTAGTTTTCTGTCACAATCCAAAAAATAACGAAGGATTGTATCATCTCGGTCAATATGTTGTAACAAGAAGCAAAGTAAAGCACAATTTGTTATAATAATATTTAGCAACACACCCACTTGTATTGCCAAACGAAAGTAAAAGTACCGCTGGGATAAAGGCATTCGGCATTCGGAGCGAACAAAAAACGGACGTAAAATATGGTAATGATACCTATCACTACCTATTGAGTACCATTTACCCACTAAAATATAATCTAAATAAAATTAGCTACAAGATTTTATGAATACTCAAAGTGCTCGCGATGACAAAAAATGTGGACTAAGTTGATCATATTTCCACTTTCCGTAAGAGAGTTTCAGTGCACCTCGTTTTTATGTGTAAAGGAATGTACCTAAGACAAACCTAACGAGATCAAATTCGACTATATTTAGCATTTTTCATCATCTCGGTTATATTGTCAGTTTAACTATGTCATACCTAAATGTTTTTCATCCGATTTATATATGCGTACAAAGTTTCAGCTCAATCCGAAACCTGGAGGTGGATTAATAAAATAAATAAATAAATATTGGACATTTCACAAATTCACATATGATAATAGGAACACCCGAACACAAAACAAATATCTGTGTTCATCACACAAATGATTATCCTGGGTGGGTATCAAACCCATGACCTACAGCTAAATTTAATTTACAAACAGAGAGACAGGAGGACAGGTGAAACTTGTAATAAAAGCTTGTAATATGGTAATGACACCTATCGAATATCATTTGCCTAATAGAAGGCGCTTTGTTTATTTTAGAGGTCAGGCCAAGTATCACATTCCGGTATCTAGAATGCTAAATTAAAATGTTTGCCTAAATTCCAAGTGAGTGACAATAGAGAGAGAGAGAGCTGTACAGTTAGAAAACAAAGGTTAAATTCTGTTATAAATAGTTTTGTCCGCATTTTTTGAATTTAGCTTAAATATTTCCATCTGCTGGATTAGGTGGAAAAGAAAAACGTAGAATTGGGAACGTGCCAGATTGAGTAATAATTTTCTGATTGAGTCTTTCTGAATAGATATTATAATCTGGGCGTTTTTAAATCGCGAATGAATAGGTTTCTTCCAGGTAAGCGCACTCCATCGTAGATCGCAACAATCAGGCGAGGTAGTTGTCAAGGCTATTATTGAATTAAATATTGTTTTTGAGAGAAATACCCCCTTAATAAAAAATCGCCGATGACAAAAAAACCTCTAAAATTGTAGAATCTCAAGTTTCGTTGGTTGAATAACTCAGCCCTGTTTATAAAAACTGTCCCACTGCTGGGTGGGGGCTATCTTCTCATTGTGAGAAGGGTAGGCCATAGTCTGCTGGCCAAGTGGCCAAGTGCGGGTTGACAGACTTCACACATCTTCAAGATCATTGAGAACTCTCAGACATGTAGATTTCCTCACGATGTTTTCCTTCACCGTTTGAAGTTGCCGGCAATCAACAATTGAATAAACGGTTGATAAAAAAAAAAACGAACCAGTGCGAGTCAGACTCGCCCACCAAGGGTTCCGTACAAACTAGTAGATAAAAGGTCCCCCTTTTATCTACTGTTTTCTACAGTGTCGAAATGTGCGATTTTTACGACATATTCGGCTGTAACTTTTTTTTTACGAAAACCGAGATATCTTATTTTTCTTTCTGCAGCAAGATATTATGGATTTGCGTATAAGTATGGTTTTAATTTCAACACAATACCTTCACGCGTTCCCGAGATACAGGTCTTGACACCCCGACGGACGGACGGACAACAAAGTGATCTTATAAGGGTTCCGTTTTTTCCTTTTGAGGTAGGGAACCCTAAAAGATTGGGTTGAATAACTTGCTTGTTAAAAAAAAAAAAAAAAAAAAAAAAAAAAATTGTCAAACTATGTAGGAAATAGGTTCGTTGGCGATTACGAAAAACGTTTTTTTTTTGCATGATATGTATTGTTATTATTCCAAAAAATGTAGCCTATGACACTCGCATTAGAAATCGGTGAAGTCGTTTAAGCTATAGGAGTTAATATAGAAATATACATACATTGTGTACGTATGTACACACACACACACATACACCTACATGCATAGTTACACTCGAAAATAATAACCCTCCATGCGCAGTCGGGTAAAAATACAACCATTATGCGAATATAACGTCTAAATAAATATCTAAGCAAACACACGAACAAACTATCATTATATCTCGAACCCTTGAGAAACAAACTTTCGACTTCCGTATGTAGGTAAATGGCTTGCCATTTCTATGTGTCGTGTACATAAATGTTGACAGCAATTAAGTGGCGCCGGCGCATCCCCACGACTCCGTTTGACACTTTGTCTAAGGTACCGTGCGCCGGTGGGAAAACCTCTTAGAATTAATTGCACTTTCGTTATCATTTACTAGCTGTTGTCCACGATTTCGCACGGGTAGGCAGACAAGTATAAGCTTTTAGAAAACTCAAAAGCCCCGACAAAAAAAGACTGTACCGATTTTGGTGAAACATATCTAAGAAAACTCTCGATGAGATCCTCTTTCAAACAAAAAAAAAAACTAGATCAAAATCGGTTCATCCGTTTGAGAGCTACGATGCCACAGACAGACCCACAGATACACATAATTATACACACGCAAAACTTATAACACCCCTCTTTTTGCGTCGGTGGTTAAGAAGAAACTCGCTTGTGTCACACACAAGCGAGTTTCTTCTTAAGTTAAATACTTTTACAACTATTTTTTTATATTCATAATTATAATTTAAACTTTTAGTCACGCATATGTAGATAACAAAATGACCGATACAACTTACCACATTTAGATTTAAGATGTAATTTTTCCTAACTATCACGATACCTACATACATACTTATTGTCTTTCTTATTCATAAATGTCTAAATGAGCGCATTTTGTTAAAAAGAGTTTTGTTCCGTTTTCACAAATAACAGTTTTCGTAAGTTGACATACTATAATATTTTCCATCTTCATAGACATTTATGAATAAGGCGGTCAAAATATACGGAGCCTTCCCACGGTGAGCGGCTTGCACTTGACCAGATTTTCTTCATATTCCCACGGCCTGATACAAATTGCCACTTTATAGAAGTGCCGTCGACAATAAAAGTGACTCCACAATATTTGTTGAAAATTTTCGAATAATTACCATAAACTATTTGGGTGCATAAGAAGCTATTTTACTAGGAGGGTTTTTGAAAAAAAAAAACCTATTTTGAAAATTGCCGATAGATGACACCATAATCGTGACACAGATACAACTATGAAAGTTCCGTTCCAAACCTTACATTTTATTTTTTAAATGTATTTTTTCTGGGTGCTACTTGGAAGTCGGTTGAAAACAAAGCCAGCTGGCAAATACTTGTTTACCGACGTCAAAAAGAAGAAGATTAACAATTCTGCTGTTTTTTTTTGTTTTTCTTGTATGTTTATTATCTTATAAGTCCGCTTATATGTACATATAGACCGATTTCAAAAATTCTTTTTTGTTTGTTTGAAATTATATACTAGATAAGGATAAGATAGATAATTATGATAGGATAAGGATAAATTGGCCCATAATTTTTTCATGAAAATCGATTCACTTGGTTTGGTTTCTAAAACAAAATTGAGCATTTTGAAGTCGGTTTTTAGATGATTAAACTATAATTAAATTACAAGCCTTTGTTTGAATTTAGTGATTAAGAATTAGTTTAGTGGTGCCTTCAATGTTTATTAATGTAGAAAACCATAATGGCTTTATTATTTTTTATGTACCACTTTTCACCTTGACTGTAGCAGGTGATCTGTAGCAATATAATGGTAGATAGTGTGGTGGAATGGGTGGTAAGTCGCTGCTGGCTGCTTGTTATTAGCGGTCTGAGGTAGGAAGCTATTACAGCGCGGTCTGCTGTTGACTCAACGGTGGTCGCATGTCTCGACTTCATCATCATCATCAGTCTGTTAACATCTATAATTGACAATGAACTGGCCTCAGCTCACAACGTAGGGTCCTAACCACTACACGATCACGACCAATTGCCGCATTAGGAGCTGCGGTTTGATGGCAATAGGGACGTTCATTTGTATGGCAGCGATCTACGCCGTCGTGGGTCAGTTGCCCACGCTTCGGTCCTTATAAGCAAGGTTGGCAGGACCATGGGAGGTGGTGGGAGATTGGCCTCGCAGCTCAGTTGGTAGTTGTCTGCCTTCTAACCTGTAGGTTGTGGGTTCAATCCCCAACCAGAACAAACGTATAGGTGATGAGCGTGGATATTTGTTCTGTGTCTGCGTGTTTATATGTATCATAAGTATCTATTTACAAAGACTATGGAATCGCTTTTCATGCTTCTTGTCGTCCGATAGAAAGTGCGAGGAAATAAGATCCTATAGACGAGATGCATACCTACACTCACATAAATGTATTCAATAAGATCCTATAGACGAGATGCATACCTACACTCACATAAATGTATTCAATAAAAAAACCGATTAACTAGCTAAACTGCGATCATCATTATTTCAGGCACGAGAAGTCCACTGCTGGCCTTAGGCCTCCACAATGGCTTTACAAAACGGCTGAATGGAATCGGCTTACATCCAGCGTCTTCACGCCACTTGCATGAGGTCATCTGTCCATCTCCTGGCCGAAAACTGCGATAATGCTCCAGACTAAATAGTTCTAATAGTGAACTTTACATCTAATGAAAAGGTTAAACACCTAGCCAAACTATATGTTAGGTAAACAGTAGTTAACCACAAAATAATGCAACATGCAGTGTGGGACCACCACTTGTCTCGAGTTGTGTAGTACCCAATTTATTTAAATAAAATAAACATCACGAAATATTATATGATATTTTGAAATGAACCTCCACATGTGAAGGTTAAATAGTAATTTAATAATAAAGTTATTTGTATTTCAATACATCCTTGGTAGGATGCACCTTTCTCTGGTCAGCCATATTGTGTTGCAATATGTTACGCAATTGATGTAATACCTAACGTAGCTTATAATAAGCAATTACTGTAAAATTATCGTTACTAGCACGTGGTAAAGGTACGTGGTTGACCGAATCATGAGTATTTTTAGGGTTCCGTAACTACGAGGAACCCTTATGTCCGTCTGACTGTCCTTATGTAACAACAATTTTATTCAGATACTGGTATCATTTTCAAATGAATTGTTCTTACGCAAGAGCTCGCGAAGAGTCAAGAAGTTCTGAAGATACCTCGAGAAGAGGTGAAACCAGAGACCAGCTAGAAGACACCGAAGCAGAAGGGTACCAGCTTGAAGACCTCGAAGCGGAAACACACTAGATATATAAGTTAGATTTAAGTTTGTAAAATATATTATTGCAAATATATTCAGTGAAATGCTACAAAATATCCTACTCAAATAAAATAAAAATATTAAAAATAGGGGTGGTACTCCATAGAGAAGGGATGAAAGTTTGTCTACGGAATCCTACCACCGCGTGTCTCTACACGGTCTTAGCCACCTATTTTTGTACGCTATGAGTTCACTCGGTATTTATACATCCTCAAGGTAAAACGTAAGAGGTCAAAACTTTGCAAAGGATATAAACCGTGTACCATGGCCGTGTACCATGGCCGTGGGTATCCTATCCTTATTTCGCGTGGCCGCCGAAGAAATCGTGTAAGGGATAAATCACCAAAAGATGGGCAGCAGCACCTTGTCAGGACACGAATATTTACTGCGCTTGGCAATGACATTATCACAATAATATCATCTCATCTCCAACCCGATTGTCAAGCGTGGTATCGAGTAGCTGGCACATGGTAAACAATATCCGTCGCGTGGACTAAAATAAGAGATGTGGTGTATAAGGCATTAATTTAGTAAAGGTATGTTTCGGCAGTTATTTATCAATTATTTTTTTCTATATTAAAAAGTACCTATTCTATATTACAAAGTCGACTCAGTACTTAGGTATTTTAAGTGTCTGTAATCCATTAAGTCTATTGAAATATAGAAAAATTACACGTCAATAAACTGTTTTCGAAATCTCTTTAAAAGCATCTTACAAAAGGCCTTTCAGTACGAAATGCATGCTTCATAAATTATTATGACAAGTGCTAGACGCTTGCAATTTTACTATAAAGCCGCTTATACACTTTGACTTTTAGACTCACGATCTACTTTATTCAGCGATACATTATTGTGATGCGATTTCGTTGAAGCAATGATGCTATTTGAGGTATAGTAATACAGCGGTCTGTCAACTTCGTTAGTTAAGTGAAGTACAACTGAAGTGAGGTGCTAGATGGACTTCCATTTTTAAATGATAACAGCCGCAAATATTAAAGTATCATGTGATAACATAAAGCTATAATTTCTTACCTTACGAATCAATATTTTGGCATTTATGACGAGTAAGTAGTAGAGACAATGTAAATTCATTATGCGGCTTAGAGTACCTACATTAGCTAAACTTAACTACCTAAATCGAGAATAAATATAGAGAGACTGAAGTGATACAATTGTAAATTGTCCAATGTATCGATGTAAATGCGCGTACGCTTGTATAGAAACGCCTATGACTTGTCAGTATTACGCTATAGTCGTGCAGGACAAATTCGTGTTTGTATCGCTGCTGAAATTCGCAGTGTGTAAGCGGCTTAAGACTGTCCAGACATCACAAGAAGCAGACATTATGTATGTTTCCTAACAAACGTAATAAAGTGTTTTATGCAATTGCATGAATGCATTCACTCTGCGGTTCTACTGCGTGAGTAAGTAGGAACACCATTTAAAACTATTACGATGAAAGGATTTTATAATGAAGAAACATCTGACTAACCACCGACCCAAAAAGAGGGGTGTTATAAGTTTGACGAGCGTCTTTTGTAAGTTTTGTAGCATTGTAAGTTACAAAACAATAACTGCTTATAAAAGAAGTTGAGTAAAATGAAATGTTAGAACAAACTTTTATTTACGCCTTAAACTAAACCTAAGTGTGTGAAAGTAAAAATAATCCTCAGTTCTAAACTTAAAACTCTAAAAAAGGTTTTTAGGACATTCCGGATTAAGTTGGTACAAAACATTATTGATCTCTTATTAGTATTTATCGCACTAAGCTGAGCCGATTAGTGAGCCATATTAACTATTACTTAACTGCTGCACAAAAATCAATTTGACAACCCACACAACGATCAAGGTCTACAGATAATCCAGACATTAGTCTACAGAATAGGCACGTGCTTTGGCTTAGACTTGACAGGTACTTAGATACGCAACTTAGAAAACTTATCGACATGAATACCTAGGTAAGTATGTGTCGACTAAGCCGGATTAACCTTTCTAGTTAAGCACTAAGATAGATGGCAGTGACGAGACTAAGTGTAGATTAAGCACACGTGCTTAGAACCTACTTAGATCTAACGAGGTGCTTATCTCGACTGCTCTTAAACTTTGATACAATGGTCTATTACGGAAGTGGGTCAAATGATCTCCTTTATATGGGAATCGTAAAATAATACTTGATTACGTCACATCCTGCGAGTTGCTCAAGCAATGAGAGAACGGTCAAATTCTATATTGAATGCAGTTACGCAAATGTGATTGTCTGAGAGCTGACTGACTCACTGCCAGAGGTCAACTGCTCTATAATAATATTATGTTACCCACTTAGATGTTACTAAGTACTTAACTTTAAGTACTAAGTAATGATTTATTTAGGACTTGAAACTACTATAAATAATATTAACTGCTCTCGTCGCTCTGAGATATTAGATGTTAAATTTAATTCTGTTACTTTTTTTGGAATTTGATAAGAGTATCGCTATTTTGAATTTGGTTACTAAATTCAATATAGCGTGCTACCAAATAAAGGTGAGCTGAATTGTGTTGAGCTTCAAATGAAAGTAAATGCCAAATATTTTTAATTTACGAACGTAAATATACCTACATATGCAGAAAATATATGTATCTACCTTTGATGACTTTTAAACAATAATTTCGTAAGAAAAGGAATAGAGCCTATGAATACAGTTAGTTTTTTTTTTTTACCTGTAACCTTGCAACGGTTTCCTAGAATTTCGCGATTGTTACTTAAGCAACTTTTAACGGATTTATAGAGTATATTTTGTTTATAACCTAACAATTTTATGCAGCATACTCTGAGCATGTTGACCTGATTACTGCGTATAGACATTTCTTTAAGCTGTAAGCATGTACAAAGTTATTTAAAGGTGCCTAGAATGTTAGTGTTGGACGAGTTGGGCTTCGATATTTAACAAACTGATATGGTTTTCTTTCTTTCTCGCTCTTAACGATTCTATAATAAACTTCTTGCTCGTTGCCTATTCCGTTTTGAAGTAAAACGTAAGAACGTAAAATTAATTTGATTGTTCTTTAAGTGAGAAGTTATGTTTAACTAATTAACTTTAGTTTTTTGTGTCCTAGATCCATTTACCTACTATGTGTACCAGCGGCTGTTTGTTTTTCGAAAAGCATCAAATAAATAAATAACCTTAAAGCACGGCGCGGACAGCTCTCCGCCTACAAAGAGAGATGAGATTGCGGCTCGCACTCGCAGGTGCGGGTCAGTGCGATTCCAGTCGGATACTGTCAGCGGTAATGATGCTAATATATTTACTGCGATGTTATCTGTTTATTAAGATGCAGGTGCTGACTGTTAACATATTTGTGTTTATATTTATTTTTAACCAACGACCTAAAACAGGGGTGTTATTTATAAGTTTGACGTGTGTATCTGATATTTGTGTGTCTGAAGAAATGCAGGTAAACACAATTTTTTCACCTTTGGCGGATTATATCTCACCTCGCACACATCAGATTTAAGAAGAAAATCATAAATTAAACCTTGATTTTATTTTAAGATACCTAATCAACGATTCACACACGAAGAGATGGAAAAAAAATCTTCTTTATATGACAAAGTGTACATGTATGAGTGCCATCCCTATTTTTCACTTTTTTGGAAATTTTACAACGGTATTTTGTATCGTTTCACGGATCACGTTTATTTACCAAATTCAGTATGTAAAGCTGATAGTCTCTGAGTAAAATGGCTGTACCATACGGACAGACAGACAGGCAGACAGTGACATGGCGAATTTATAAGGATTCCTCGTAGTTGCTACGGAACACTAAAAAGTGTGTCAATACTGTAGTATCCAAAATTTAACTAGCTAACGAAAAAAGGTATTATTGTATGTATGTATGTACATATTTATCATGGATGCTGAGATTATTAATCACTTTCATACTTCTTGTAGAACCCGCAATCATGAGTCTAATTTAAACAATTTCTATTACTTTCCACTACATATGTTCCATTTGTTACCAAATGCTTGGAGACCGCCCAACATGACTGATGGCGCTTGTAATCTGTCAGGCCGGCTTGAGAAGAATGCCTGACGCCTGGCGGACGGGTCAGTTTGATTGACAGTAGCTAACCCATGCCGTGCTTAATTACGGTAGGGCGTTGGAGAGGTAATTGGTATGCTGTTATGTTACCATTGTATTTTTACCCGGCTGCGTAAGGAGGGTTAAGTTTGTATAGTGTATGTATGTATATAAATATATGTGGGTATATTTTTTTTTACGCAAGATAGATGTACGATTGTCCACCAACTCGCCTGATGTTAAGCGATCGTTTGTATGTTTCTATATTATCTCCTACAGCCTAAATGGCTTGATACATTTTTTGCGAGGTATCCTTAGATTCAACTTAACTCCCTGATTGTTTTTGTATAAGTAATAATAATAATACGACTTTTGCAAATATTTAAAAATCCGCTTTTTGTAACTCCAACGAATTTTATGTAATAAATAAGTGATTAAAGAATTATTTTAAACATTGCGCATTAATATTTCACACAGATTTTACGCATACTTTCTCCTAAAAACTTATACTCAACAGTCAAAAACCGCTATTTTGCAGTCGGGTATTTTATTTTTCGTTTAATATAGATACTTGTTTACTTACTTCAAAAGGGAGGTTAACAATTCGGCTTTGTTTTTTTATGTTTGTTAGTGTATGTTATCTGTCTGTCCAACAGGACAAAGCTTTGTACACCATTACTTAAATAACCTTTTAAAGCAATGACTTTCATATTTCATCTTTCCGTTGATATTTTATCAATGTTGTAATGTTAAAATATTTAGTAATCTTTACATAATTGTAGAACGACAATTCTCTCATTATACAGACGTCACAGCTGCGCGCATGCGTTGTGCGACTCCGTAAAAACCTTCGATATATTTGCATAACATCTAAGAGAAATGCTATTTCACATTGATATGGTAATGTGAAATAGCATTTTACAAACACGCCAATTTGAACCCTATTTTCAATAGCATACGAAGCGAACATCGAACGAAAGTCAAAGTATGTATGAGGTAAGTACTGTATTGTTTTTTATGTTCCCACGCTAAAGATAAATCGCTAAATCTCAATTTGAAAGCTTTTTAAAGTGTAGTGCGAGAAACGAAGTACGAATATTTATACATAATTACATATATAAAACTTCGGCCTGACTAACTGACAACAGATTCAACCTCAACTGTTGCTTCACTAGTTTTAACCCCCGATCCAAAAAGAGGGGTGTTAGGTATTTGCCGTGCATATCCGCGTGTGTCTGCGGCATCGTAGCTCTCAAACGGGTGGCTGATTTTGATCTAGTTTCTTTTGTTTGAAAGAAGTTTTCATCAAGAGTGTGCTTAGCTATGTATCTTCAAAATTGGTACTTATAGCCGCTTTTGTCGGAGGTTTTTGATGTTTTTGAGTTTTGAGGAGTTTTGATTGAGGTTTTTGAGTTTTGTAAACTTATACTTATGTATTGTGTTAATCAAGAAGTCAGATATTTCGACACGATGGACGATGGTCAAGACGGGCGTGGCCATCGTCCGTGGCTGAATGGAAACAAGAGGGGTTTCCACTTGAACCCCTTGAGGCATCTCTGGCAAAGTACGAGGTTCAAGACATGTCAGGAGTCGAATTTTTTAAACTGTCTATAAAGTTTTCACATACTTACGGATATGACTTTCTTTAGACGATATTAAATAATTCGTTCACTCGTAATCATTAACATCGCTGGCTCAACGAACCTTCTCAACCATTCCAGTTTTAATTACCTATACTTACTAACAACAAATTCTATAAAAAATTGTTGATACTGATAGGAAGTCAGGAAAATTCACATGTGAATTCCTTTAGAGCGATTCAAACATGAGGCGCTGGATGTCTTTAAATTACGACTGAATAGGTTTCATCTATACAACCGCGCTCTATCGTCGACCGCAATGCTCGCTGCTGTCATCAGGTGGGTTAGCGGTCAAGCGCAACCTGCTACGATCTTGATCTACGAAATAATAAAAAACTCAATAGAAATCGTGATTACCACTCAGATTATCTATAAAAGGGACCAATAACATTAATTAGTTAATCTTACTTTCGAACAAATAGATTAAGTTTTAATGAACTTTCTAATTCTCCGTCGAAATGCGGATATCTGAACAACTCGGCTATCTATCACGCAATCTTTACCGGAATCACATAATAATAGTAAAACCTGTTTTATTTCTGACTAATGATACAAAGTGTTTAATAATTTACGACTTTTTTGTATTTAAAAAAATAGATAAGCTTTTACAGTGCTCACGGCAATAAAAAAAAACCTAAACTCGACGGATCCATCACTTGGCATCAAGGAGTAGGTACTTACTACAATAAGTTCATTAATGGGTTTCTTCATCAGAACTTGTCATTGCACGTTTATATGAAAGTAGACCAACGTTTGACCACACCTCACCTGATGAAAAGCGACAATTTGGTTGAAAATGAAACACGCGTGGTGGATAGTTATTTTAAGTCTTTATTTGAAACTGGACTATTTTAATAAATTAGTTTCAATATTTGTGCGATGAATGTAGTTATATACTATTAACATTTTTTTTAAAGTTTAATACCGTTTTTTAGTTTAATTAGGAACCGTCGTCGTGACGTCACAGGACTCACCTAGTCAATTTGGTACATAACATGATACAGTCTCAAATATATTGAAATAACTTTCTTAAAATGGGAAAAGTTGTAACAGTAAGTGTGTAAGTGTAAGGTGTAAAAGACACATAAAAAATATCTAAAAAAATCTCTACTGGGTTTACTTTATTAATATAGTAGAAGTTGTCCTAAGTTGTTACAAGATTCTGTCGGCCGATGACAACTTATAAAAACAGTACCAACTTATCTGGAATCCAATAATTATAAGCCTACTCCAAAAGGAAGGACAATGATCTATACACCTTCTGATTTTATTACCGCTCAAATCAAGTCAATGTCACCGTGCGGTAATTCACTCGTAATATTACAAGGTTGTGGCTGCTGACCTACAGAACATAATATTATGATATAAACTGAAAGTTTTCGGAAGTATTAATTAGTATATACAGGATTATTTTAGGATTCTGTAGTAGAATGCGGAACCCTTATAAATTCGATATGAAGTCTGTCAGTTCGAATGTCACATCATTTTATTTTACTCAATTATTTTTATTTGATTAATTAAATTTGAGAAGTAGATGTGTTCTGTAAACTGCTACAAAATTAATACAAGAAAACTAAAAAAAAATAAGAATAGGAGACACGTGTAAAGGGTATGGAATGTTTTTTCAACATCATCGGTATTATAAAAATAAAAGTAATGTGCTTTAGAATAACTAAAAAAAAAACTAAATTTAAATTAATAGAAGTTTATATATAAATTGAAAAGATAATAGGTTGCATTTATAATAAAAAATATTAAAATCATGTTTTTAAGATTGAGGAATTAAAAGGCTATGTTATTTTATTTATTAAAAAAACCTTTGAACTCTCTATACAATTTATAGAAATAAGTCTTTATAAATGACTTTTTTATTCTATTGATTTTATTTACTTATACAATTAAACAACTTTTATCGGATTTAAAAGTTGTTTAATTTCAAGTAACCCTGTTTAAACGTTCAATTTATCCATTGTACGAGATAATTATTTCTGTGACGAGTAAAGAATTAGCAAACAACACTGAAAATACTTCGTTCTAAATTAAGATCAACTAACAAAACGTTATTATAATTACGAACAGATTATCAAAAGTGAACGTGGTATCGGACGGAAAGAAGCTATTGTCGGACACAATAGACGTTCCCTAGCAGCTTGTTATATCACCCAGCTTTTAAAACACGTCGCATTGTCTTGACATTATATTGGAAACATGTTAATCTAATGTAATCTTTTAGACGTGAACTTCCTTATTGCGGTCTACGATGAAGTGCGAGGATTGCCCTCTCACAAAACATCAGACAATCAGACAGATACAACTTATATTAATCACTGAACAAATCAACTTAGGGTTGGTATCCAGAAGAAAATTGAGAATCAATGAGAATTGGGAAAGTGCTTCGTTTGGAAAATTATTTGTTTTCGGAATAGTAACCTATATCGCCTTTGATTTATTGCAGACGTATACCACCTCTTATATGTTTTATTAGAGTTCCGTACCCAAAGAGTAAAACGGGACCCTATTACTAAGACTCCGCTGTCTATCTGTCTGTCCGTCTGTCACCAGGCTGTATCTCATGAACCGTGATAGTTAGACAGTTGAAATTTTCACAGATGAAGTATTTCTATTGCCGCTATAACAAAAAATACTATAAAACAGAATAAAATAAATATTTAAAGGGGCTCCCATGTAACAAACGTGTTTTTTTTGCTCGTTTTTGCTCGATGTTGATAACGGCAACAGGTAGACGCTTGAAATACTCACAGAATATCGAGTTATATTATTCACTTTAAAAGTAAATAATTAAATTAAAATAAAATTCATATTTAATGGGGGCTCCCATACAACAAACGTGATTTTTCCCAATGGTACGGAACCCTTCGTGCGCGAGTCCAACTCGCATTTGGCCGTTTTTTTTAATTATTATTTGTACGTTATATGCCTTAAGAATTTGCCCTACTGACTTAGGTAGTTGCTCTCATTCTGACTATGTTAGATAACAATGACAGCTTCAAATACGGTTTCAAAAGAATATCTTTAGCGGTCAAAATGCAAATCTCAGAACTCATTGACTGGAGGATGACAATAGTTCATTCAGTGACTGACTGACTGAATGCTAGTAAACAAACAATTTCGCGGTCAATGGTCACCATTCCACAGCGACAGTGACCGTTTTAAAATGGTCAGTGGAGCGCAGCGGCGGGTCTATTATAAGAGTTCTTCTTTTTTTTTGTTTAGTTTAGGTTATTTTAACAGACTTCCAAAAAGAAGGAGGTTCTCAATTCTATGTTTTTTTATGTTTGTTCAGCGATTACTCCGCCAATTATGAATTGTTTTTTTTTACAAAGTTATGGTGTCAAAGAATTTATACGCCATCCTGCTTAAAAATTGTTTGACACCATAACAATAGATGAAGCTTTCAAATTCATTTTGTAAAGTAAAAGTATTTCGTAAAGTATTGTTGAATTGAAATAAATTATTATTTAAAGTATAAAAAGCAGCAAATAAACGGGCATTTTGCCTGGTGGTCGGTTTAAGACGGATGCATTGAATCATTCATAGTGTCATAATGGAAATACTTTATTACGTGGAATTTTCAAATATGCAAAATGTATTTTTTTACTATGTCCGAGAGTTTATTAAAACATCAATATTAAGAGGAAAGAAGCCGCGTTTTTTCCCATACAAAATCACACAAAAAGCGTAGACAGATTCCTCCCCATAAATGTAATCCAATTTCGTTGATTTTTTATATCTGTTTGGTGCTGAAACTTTCTATAACGCCACGGTTTGTTTTCTTCAAATTTTATTATACTTTAGTAGATACAGACACCTAAAGTTCAACGTAATTTTGCTTCTAGGTTTCATGTACCTAATAGGTATTGCTAATGACATAACATTAATTTGAATGTGTATTTGTTACCGCGAAATATTCTTACCCATTTAGCACATTAATTCTATAATCGTCATCATCTATTGTAGATGCTTACCTGAAAAAGAAAAAAATAATTAGTTCACAAAATCAAGTATCAAAAATACTAAAAAATTAAACCAAACTAAAACGGTTTAATATTTGTGTATTTTGTGTCCTTATTTGTCTCGCTCATCAGACCTCCATCATTAGTGTTATAGTTTAAAAAAAAACTGACATCAAGAATCAAAGCACTAAATCGATTTTGATAAAATTTCTATGAGATCCATACGATTCGATCCCCATCGAAACCAAATATTTATAATAAGAGCTTGTTTGAATGTTGAGCGTTTTTTTATAAAATGTCAACCGATCAATAAAATTATGTAATTCCACTAAAAAAAGCTCATTTTACAGGTGCAAAGAACGGTAACCTACTTAAAATCCGAATTACATTTGTTCGAATCTTGCTTGCCCGAATCCGTTTCATAGAACTGCCTGGTTCCAGATGTGTTGCTAGACACGAGTATCTGATTCCATAAGTTTCGTTTGCCCGAATAGTTATAGGTTGGATTCGTTAGGTTTATGTTTTAATAAATCCAGAAACCTTCCATAATTCGGATTACAGATAGGGAACCGCAAATAACTCCGTAAGACTTATTCAAATATGTACAAAGCGATACTGAGTAAGCGCGTTGTTTTTCTGTGATTTCTAAGCGTTTTCACGCCGCCCGTGACCCGCTGCCTCCGCCGCCTCTCTCCGCCGAGTGAATGCAAACGTGACCGGTGATCGATGAGCAGGCTTTCTACCGACCGAGGCGTGCTTTACTTGAAGAGTTCAGATACCTATTACTGTCTATCTTCATAATATAAATCATATTTTACGCGACTACGGCGAGACAAATTTTGAAGGATTTTAGTAGCCAGGCACTAACAGGCGATCCGATTTGTTCGGAGCGAACCTTCACAATTGTAGGTTGTGACAGCACAGCGGTCATTCTGAGTAGGTACTAGGAATCTCTAAATTTTAATATAAAAATAATGCTAAAGGTGCTACTTCCAAAATGTGTAGTAGATCTCAGATTTTTATTTTTTGGATAAATACGTTAAATATACTTTATTTAACGTATTTATCCAATATAATCGAGAATTGCCGTAGTGCGTTCTGTAGAACAACGAATTATCTGATTGATGTCTTTCAAATGGATTCAATTTAACCACATCTAACACTTCTCAATTTACACAGAAATGTTTCACGATGCTACTCGAACGCAGCTATTTAAAACCTCCAAATCACAAGTCATGCCATTACTTCACATTATGACCGTACAGTTAATATTTGCTTGGTAATACATAAAATAACGAGTGTATGAGCAGACGGTCTGTCTGCGAGTCTCACTAGGCCGACAGGTCGGTCTGGAATGTTGAGAAAGCGCACCTCGGTTCTTACTTGGCCGCTGGGAAATTCGCGAGTGATGCTCCATACATATCGCGTCGTTTAGGTATTCCCAATTGTAGCATAATCTAACACACACACAATATAAATGGATTACCTATCTATGATCCGAATTATAAAACATCGAATATTATTACCCCGAAAACGAAATTTAGTATTAACTGATTTCCAAAAAAGAAAGAGTTTCTCAATTCGTTTTTTTTGTATCTTTGTTCACCGATTACTGCGCAAATTATGAAATGATTTTGATGATTCTTTTTTTGTAGGTAATACCTAAGAGGTAGTCCCGTATTTTTTTTTATCAACATCTGTTTAGTACTTCGATTTTTATAAAAAAAATACTGGAAAAATATCAACAGAAACCTGAAGAACCTAACCTAATAACTGATATATGTGATAACCGAACCTTAGCCGCATACCGCGTATGACCACACCATCTACTTTACTGTCATTATAAACCGGGAGCGGCTCCAGCCCTCAAAATGGTTGTGAGCACCCAAAGATCTGCAAAGTGCGAGTTGCACGACTGCGTTTGCTTGCCCTTTCTCCTGGTATGAAATTCTAAAGAACTTCACAAAATAGACACAAAAAACGGAATTCTCGGTACGAATCGAACTGTGCTTGGTTAGTTTTATAAACATGACTAAAGTACCGCCCAATTCAGGTTGTAGGCATGCCTACTATGCCCACATTGCCTACTGTAGTAGATCCGGGCATCACAATCGTGGGTCACACGCCTAATGTTTATGCGAAACCGGACTTAGTAAGCGCTTACGTGTGCAAAATATATTAACTTGTAGACTCTGTAGGTCCGCTTTTAGCGCAATCGAGAGAAATCAAGAAAGCATTCCATTCATTAGTTTGGCCTTGAATTAATTGAAAGCCTGTACTTTGACGTCAGGCTGCTTTCCTTTTAACAACTTCAATTGGTAGCCTAGCTTAGGAGAGCAATGGTTTTGTAATGATTGGATAGGCCGAGCGTTTGACCAAAGCTCTCACTTGAAGATGGTATGCATACGCTTGGGATGAGATATTGTGACATACGGTCAGGTACTCAGCGACAATGTTTTATTTGAAATATTAAAGAATACTATAGTTTACATACGATTTTTTGACGGAGAGATAAAGTTCATTGCTAAATCTTTAATTCATATCAAAAACACTGCGTAGATCTAGATCACATTATCACTGGTCTTTCATCGATATAGATTTACAAATTATTGTACTTATTATAATTAGGGCTTCATCATTGCTGTAGGGACGCCAAAAACATTAAAGACCCTATTGAGCTCTATCTTTAGAAATAAAATTCTTTATGTAACTTTAAATATAAAATATACCTATGAGACACAGCGACTACCTAAGGACCATTTCTTCGAGGTAGAGTTTAACTCTGATTTGGATAATAATTTTTCATTACTCATACTCTGAAAGTAGGTCTGAAGTTGCCTGAGGAGCGGGTTGAAAGTAATATTTTCAGCCCTAGGGAGAATCGCTTTCAGCTGTTAAATTAAAAATAAAACTAGTTCTATTTTCACGTTTCTATTGAGCCATGTCCAACTTTCCTTAAAGCCACTCAATTACAGCGCGTTGTAAAATTGAAATAACAAGATAAGTATTGATTAAAGAATATAATTATGTTTTTTAAATAACTATTATAATTTAGTTTCAACAATTTCTTTAAAATGACATAGATTTGGACAACATATTTAGCATTTTTAATGATGAAAATGAAAAATATTGGCTGAATAGATTGCCGGTTCTATGTAAAATAAAATTTAGGTACTCATTTTTTCTGTAGCTAATTCGTGTTTTTATTTTTACTTTCCCTGTATTCGTAATGAAAAGCACAGTGTTTACCTCGGGTTAAAGACTTATCTAGTCCCTCGAACTATGGGCGCACGAACGAAGTGAGACGTTAACGTCTGGTACGTTTTTTAAAATAGAGGAATAAGAATAGCAACTGTGTCCTCAGCTACGTATTATATAAAATATTATGAAAACATATATGTTAAAAAAAAAAAACACCAATATAAGAATTAAACTCCACCTCGACGAAAAACCGTGATTGGGGCAATATATCAAAATGCGAAATGCAATACAATGAGCACATTTTTCTATTCTAACCGGATCCCTTACGGTCTTACCGAAAAACTTTAAGCAGTGTTTAACATTTTGTCAACTTCTGGCTGACACGTAATGACATTTGCGGAGAGAAAACAGAGGATTTAAGACATTGGTTAAAGTTAAGTAACATTTTTCGGTAAGATCCTTTGAGAGCACTCAAAATCAATTCCAATCTATCTTCAGCAACAAAGTACGCAGGTATTCATTGACCATGCAAATTATCCACGGTAGGCGACAATTTAACTACGATTCAATAATTGCCCATGTCCAATGAAAGGTATTTATACCAGTTTATAGCTTGGCCAATCTGCAGGCCTACTGGTCTGCTAGTTGATAACTAGCGGTATACTGCAGTCTTACTTGTTTTTCTGCAGATGAATAATGGAATACGAAATCTAGCACTAAGATTTGAGAGAGCAGCAAGCATCTAAGAAACTATGACGGGCTATCACGCAAATTTCGTTAGCTAATGCTAATCCCTTTATACTTTTACTTACCTCAAAATACTTTTCTGCTGACAATATTTTTTACTGTGGCAAAAACTTCATAAATAATATTTATATATTTACTAGTTATATTTACTTAATTAGACGTATCATCTTCATCATTTCAGCCATAAGAAGTCCACTGCTGGACATAAGCCTCTCCCATGAACTTCCAAAAAGACCGATTGGAAGCGGCTTGCATACAGCGTCTTCCCGCAATTTGTATGAAAGTCATTTGTCCATCTCGTGGCTGGTCTTTCTACGCTACGCTTGTCGGTGCGTGGTCTCCACTCGAGAACTTTTCGGCTCCATCGGCCATCAGTTCTACGTGCTATGTGCGTAATTAAATATATAATTTACTTAAACTAAGATTTTGTCAGAAGCCGGCTCCAGTTCAGCATGGCTTTTCTATTCTACTGGCGTTCATGAAATTTATATGCCACTTGTGTACCCCCCCCCACCGCATAATTTAGGCTATAAGGCGTTGTTTCCTCTTCGATCACCATCACTTACATCATGAGCCAAGCCCGTCTTAATCCCAGAACTACTTATTCGAATCATTTAAAAAATTACATAAACGCAAACTTTCACATTTTATATTAGCGATATTATGGTCGCCTATGGCTAGTCAGTAGGCCTAGTGGTGAGCAGTTGCTGGCAATTACAAGCTTACTTGATCCATTACTGGATCCATTAATGATTCCAGTTCACATCCTTCGCCAAAGGGTGTAATCAAGATATAAGTAGAAATTATAGATTTTACACCAAGTAGCATTTCTATGATATTTTATTGACAGACGATGTGTAATTTTGTGTATAATATATATCTCATAATATACAATAGTTTTAGGTAAGCACATGCCACAGAGCTGACTAAACCAGAGGACTGGCTTGACCCTAGATTATTTTTTCCTGTGCTGAGTTATTTAATAATTGTGTACGTTTATGTTAAATATACATATATTTTTTAATTTGTAAATTTTCCATTTTCATTTAAGAGGAGTTTCATACAGAGTCGTATATAAGGAAAAATATGAATCATAAAGAAGAAATCGCGAAAACCTACGAAATAATTATAGTTATTATGATTTAAATAATACAATAAGTTGTAATCAGGAAGATGGAAATAATATGTAAAAAAAATCAACACACAAAATCCATAAAACAATATCTTTGTCACTAGATTGATAAATATTTGTTATCGATAAAAAATATCGACATCGATAACCGTGACATCTCTATCTCGCTGCAATTTCCCACGAGAGAAAATTATGTGAAACTGACCGGTCGTACACTGTCGCTTATGGCGGACTAGACTTAGTACTTAGTACAAGTGCAGGCTGTCTATAATTAATTACAACTTGGCTTCATGTGGATCAGTTGGGCACAGCTGACATTAGGCCACTCACATCACCTTATACTTGATTGAGCGAGTCAAACGAGCGTAATTATAGCTTAAAAAACTGTAACGACAGACTTCAAAATACGCAATTTCGTTTACTTGGATGTTTTTTTTTTCAGTTATTTTGTTTTAAAAACCAAAATACTATATGGGGACTACCTCTGAAGTATGACCTACCAAACAAAAAATCATCAAAATCAATTCGTAATTGGCCAAGTCATCGCGTAATCAACGTAAAAAATATAAAACCGGACAAGTGCGAGTCAGACTCGCCCGCCGAGAGTTCCGTACAAACTAGATAAAATAACTACTGGGCGAAGCTAGTCATTGATTTTTATCAATGACATATGTATATAAAAAATATATAATAGCTTCACCCAGGCTTTTAGGGGGCATTATATTTTTTAAATTCTTGGTCACAATCAGAAAATTACACATCGTATAAATAATTAAAAACCAGTTTTAGCTTACAATACCAATGAAGCTCTTTCATAATATGATACCCCACATGATATGATTAATTAAGTTTAAAATTTGGACCCTCATTCTTTGCATAAAGGAATAGAGTATGCTTGCATAAAAAATAGAGTATTTTTTGTGATTAAATAAAAAATGTAGTTTTCGGATTTTTTCGTTTATGTGTACTATAAGACAATGCTTCTTGCCAAATTAATTTCATATTTCTAGGACAACGGGTTTGATTCCTTTGTGTCGAAATATGCAGTTTTATGCGACATACGGCTGATATTTAAAGATTTATAAAGATAAAGATTACAAATTTATTTTCAAATCCAATATTAAAATACCCACCATAAAACTTACGGTCATAAACAAGATAATATTCAAACTGATTTGTCAACTGGCAGGTTCAATAATTACAAAAGGCCCGATCGTGGTTCACCGTGGAGAGGAGTATATCACAGCTTTCCCCCATTCAAGCCCTCGTTAAAATAATGAGGCCCATCCCATGTGATGTAACCACGAATAATGTGATTCTGTTACTAACATGCGTTGGAGATTACAGACCTCACGATGATTGTAGCAAACTGAACTTGTGACATGTTTTACAGTTGGAAGTTAGGACACCGTCGACGTCATAGCGCCTGTCTGAATGTTTGGTTAGAACAAGTATAAATCAAATCAAATCAAGAATGATTTATTTCAGACTCAAAGAGACCAATATTATTTTATAGTATATCTTTTTTTTTCAGCCCTGTTTGTACAAACTGTCCCACTGCTGGGCGCGGGCCATCTTCTCATTGTGAGAAGGGTAAGGCCATAGTCCACCACGCTGGCCAAGTGCGGGTTGGCAGACTTCACACATCTTCAAGATCATTGAGAACTCTCAGACATGTAGGTTTCCTCACGATGTTTTCCTTCACCGTTTGAAGTTGGCGGCAATCAACAATACGCTCATAGCTTCGAAAAGACAGAGGTGCGTGCCGCGGGATTCGAGCCCTGGACCTGCAGATCGCAAGTCGGACGGTTTCCCGACTAGGCTGCCGGAAACTTATTGAAATTAAATTATTATAGTCAATTACATCAAATCTGTATGTCACATCACATCATATGTCACAAGTTTAGAAAACTCAAACTCCCGAAAAAAACGGCTGAACCGATTTTGATGAAATATAGCTAAAAACACTCGATGTAATCCTTTTTCAAACAAAATAATAAATAAATTAAAATCAGTTCACAAATAGTTTTTATCTTCTTTTTTTTTTAAACTATAATTATATTATTTTTATTACTAGGTAATGTTTTATAGTTATGTTTGATGATTCTGTAAGTATCATAAAACAAACATAAGGAAAAGTATGTTTTTTCGTGACGCGGCTTTTATGTACATTACGTCGTCTTACATTTCATTGAACTCGCAACAGAACTAAAACCCGTACGAAAGTAAATCTTAACACTTAACATTTGTGTATTTGCGACGGTTGTTAGCGCCTCATAAAAAGTAAAAGTTAAAATCACACAACACATTTTACACTTTATCGCTTAACATTAAAGTTGAGACTCGTTTGACCGTGTAACTTGGCGCAGCAAGTCAAATTGAGATTACGTGTGTCTTCTTTCTGTGCGACTATGAACTTTCTAGGAAGGTCGCGTAGAACACGACTGGAGAGGCTATTAGCACTAAAAATATTTATTTCAAATTAACACATATTTGCAAAAAATATTATAAATGTTCAATTTAATGTTATTACAAAAAGAAAAAGGTTTTATTGTAGCGGTTGAACTCTATTATGGAGTCGGCTTATGAAAGTATCACAATCGACAAGCTGTACTTACTATGTTTGTGTATGAGGAGCAACGTTTTCAGCAAAATAAACTCCATAATAGAGTTCGTTTCGAACCTTCTAACTTCGATCATAGCGCATTGCTACTCAGGGCTTAGAACTGCTAAAGTCAAAAATTCTGGGTGATATTGCATTAAGTATATGAAAAATTGTAAAGCATAACATCACACAAACAACTTGTTCGTTTCATTGTCAAGTTGTATGGAGAAACAGCACGCAGACCCTGCATATGATCTGTATAGATACTAATCAATTGAACTTATATTTTATTTGATGTTATAGTATTTAGTTAGTAAACGATTATAAAATATTATTGATGTTATATGATATTGATGTTATACGATATCGATGATATATGATATTGGTAATATATGATATGCATGTAGTTATATTTTAAGTAGATTTTTTTTGAACAAATTATTTGATTACTATACATATTATACATTTTAAATAAAAACTACGGGTCACTCACGTCTGTTTTGAGCCGAAATATCCGACTATAGTTTCAACCGCATTCGGCGAGTGACCCGTAGTTTTTATTTAAAATGTGTGAAAACCACGTTAATTTCCATAGTAAAACATATTATACAGTTAGTATAGTGAGGACATTCTGCTATGAAAATAAATAATCGTTTAAATAATTATCACTAGCACTTTCAAGTAACGACGAGATTTCAATCATACAAATTACAATCAAACAGCTCCATGCATTTATAGACAGTTCAATTACACACATCCGACAGGACTTGAACCCGTATTATCCCGATATGTACCTGTCTGCCTAGTAGATAATTCCATGCGTGTATTGCGTGTGTAACACTCAAAAATATCGAAGATAGCTCCATGCATTCTTTATTCTAACGGCGTGAATCGAACGCCGATTATACCGAGCACAATAGGAGATTGTGTAATAAAAACAATCAGTCAGCGGACAAATCGTTCCGAAACATTCCGACAGAGCAATTATAAACACTCTTATAATTACTGTGTTTGTGTTGCCAGCTTGCTAAATAATAACATGGATTCAAAAGAACTATACAATATATTATGGTAAATGTCTTCCTGTACTGTTGAAAACCATGGAATTGGTAGTATGACAGCTGTTTAATATAAGAATAAAATCGGCCAAGTGCGAGTCGGACTCGCGCATGAAGAGTTCCGTACCATTATCTATAAAAACGGCAGAAAAATCATGTCTGTTGTATGGGAGCCGTCCTTAAATATTAATTTTATTATTTTAATGGAATCCACAAAAAAGCTTACGTCAATTAGGTACACAAAACAAAATTAAAAATTATTCAAATAACCCGCCCCGAATCGATCCTGGCGCAAAGGTGCCCATAATACTGGCAGCATTACCCCCCTGAATGGCAATGGCCAACCTCTGCACCAAGAACGAACCGGAGCGAGAGTCACCACCGTCATTGGCAATACGGCGCCCAATTTCAGTTATCAGGCCTTTGGCCTCCGCCCCCCAACTGCCCAAAGTCTCCACCGCAATGGGCACAAAATAATAATGTGGTTCCATCGCCGCATACTTTAAATGCTTCTTGGAAGCGGCATCCTCCGCCGCTGCTGCTGGAGCGTGGATAGTGCGACTCAGGTGCGAGGCCGCGACAGTGCTGACGCAAGTAGCGTCCCAGACCAAGCACTTGCCGTTTTTCCATGGCACCAAAGTCAAACCATCCGGACGCTTCCCGTCGGACCTGCTGAGTCCCGGTGGCTCGAGTACACAGGGAACATTGGCAGATATGAGCGCTCTACGGACTATGTCGTTGAGGGCATGGTGACGCGAGAACCTACCCGAGCAGCGGCGACAACTCAATTTTAACTCTTCTTTATTTTTCTCTTTATTTTTCTAAATTTTAACTCAAATTTTATTATTTATTTTTAAAGTGAATAATATAACTCAATATTCTGTGAAAATTTCAAGTTCGATATTGATAACGGCAACAGGTAGACGTTTAAAATCACGTTTGCTGTATGGAAGCCCCCCTTAAATATTTATTTTATTCTGTTTTTTTTGTATTTAGCGGCAATAGAAATACATCATATGTGAAAATTTCTACTATCTAACTATCACGGTTCATGATGAGATACAGCCTGGTGACAGACGGACGGACAGACAGCGAATTCTCAGTAATAGGGTCCCGTTTTACCCTTTAGGTACGGTACCTTAAAAATGAATTATTTTCCTTAGTATAGGGGGTATATGGAATTTTACGGAAAATGCATTTACTGTAGTTAATTTTATCAATCTACGGTTTTGTTGTAATCTGGATTTAATACGTGAATCTAATTCTCTCATAATATGCGCGCTCCATCGTATACCTCAACGTAAGTTAACTTTGGGGGTAGTTGGCAGTCAAGTGAAGATTAAAACTTAGAAATATGCGTTTTTGCAACATATTCGGCTGTAACTTTTTTTATGAAAACTGAGAAATTTCATTTTTATTTTTGCAGCAAGAGACAATGGATCTGCGTATAGGGTTTTAATTTCAACTCGATACCTTCACGTGTTACCGAGATACAGGTCTTGACAGACCGACAGACGGACGACAAAGTGATCCTCTGTGGGTTCAATTTTTTTCTTTTGAGAGTCGGAACCCTAAAAACCGTTTTATGTTTATATTTAAAACATGACAGCCCAGATAATTCAAACAAAATAAAACTTCGGCTACAAAGAGAAAATATCATAAATTATTAAATTATCATAAAACAACAACAAAAACAAGAAAATCTCCGTGACCTTTGGATAATGATGTACGCATTTGGAAACGCAGATACGATGTAGGTACTATTTTACAATAATGTAAATGTGATCATGGCTTAACAGCTTATGTAACGTCAGAAGTTTCAATAATAATATGTAATCTTATGTTAACTTTGGACACTCATTTGTTTCGGATGAGATTTTGAAGTGATGACAGGTTAGTTCTGTGACCACATGGTCATACCATTAGATGTAGTCAAACACCTAGTCCATTGACCATACCAACTATGCCCATGCTGACCGCAGCTTACGCAATCGTAAGGGTCGTCTCTGAAATATTTCCGCTCAAATAAGAATTCAACCATTGAAATCGATTCATAACCGACAAAACAACATAACCACCAAACCATCAAACGAGTTAGTGGTTAAACGTATATCTATTTACTACAATTTTTTATCGGAAATACACACAAATAACAAGACAATTTAACTTGCAAGATCTTATAGACAAACAAACACCGGGATAGGTGAAACTAAATAAAAGCTTGTAACTTGTATCTTCAAGCTTAGAAAACTTAAAAACACGCGACCTATCGATTGAACAGCAGGGCAATTCAGTTATTCAAGACCGCTCCGTAGCTGAACCATTTATGTGAACCGTTTCCTATCGGCCGCCATCTTTTTTTTTATTCAGTCACTTCTAAGTTATACAATTATGACACATTTGATGAAACGTGACACGTCCTTCGCTCGTTACTAAATCAAAAAATTATAGCAGCCGACAGGAAATGCTTCGCAAAAGGCTCAGTTACGGATCGGTTTTGATTAACTAAATTGTCACCCGGATTCTGTTCATACCCAAAAAGCTCGATCAAATCCTCTTTCAATCAAGACTAGATGATAATTAGTAAACAAATTTGGGAGCTATACGGTCCCACAGATACTGACTTATCTATGTCTGACTTACCTATAACACTTATGGGATTAACGATATGCAATTAGATTTAGATTTTACTGAAGTCGGTTAAAAAACAGTATCAGTTATCAGCGTAATATTACAAAAATTCGCAAAATCGCGTAGCACCTAGATCCTAGACAGATAGAACACTTGGATAGGGTTACTAGAGAGATAATATATTTGGATAGTTAAATAAGGACATCAACACTCAATGCCACATTTATTCTCTACCCGAACGTATACTATAATTTAAATAATTTGACCGTTAAACTTGTAGAACAACCTGAATGTTTCAAAAATCGAAGACACCAATACCGTTGTATAGGAAGCTCAGTCACGCTCCACTTGCTGTACGTACAATGTCAAGGCTGTACACGACAACTATACAACCCACAGCTTACATAGCAGCTTCTACACAACAAATCACAGCGTACACAGAATACGCAGCAGTTAGTACTAGTTGGACACAGAATACAACAGCAGTAAGTTTACTCTAACAATAGTTAACTGAGCGTATCGGTTACGCACGAGTGTTAAGTGTTGCCATGTCAATGATCTTACGGAGGGAGGGTTACTTTTTGAAAGGAGTCTTTCTTTAACCCTTGACCTATTTGAATGTATTATTAAGCAAGCTAACACTAGGTCATTTCAAATCTATGATGATAAAATAGTCGCAAGATTGTTTTAATTACGTCATTAATGAAGTGTTCTGTACTACTAAATCAGTGAATTTTCCGTACAAAAGGAAAGAGGTGATTTCTGCCTGTAAATGTATGATTTATGAATTTCTTCAAATTATTTTTATTTATCATTTGTTGTTTTCATTATATGCATTTTTTTTTACCTGCGTAGTAAAAATCATAATTGAAAAAGCAAAGAATACAAGCATAATCATTGATTTGAAAAGACAATCGAAATATAACGACGTTTAGGTGTAGAATTTAGTTTTCCAAAAACAAGGAAGTTCTCAATTCGACTGTATGTTTTTTTTGTATGTTTCTTCAGTGATTACTTTGCCAGTTATGAATTTATTTTGTTGTTTATTTTTTGTTTGTTAGGGCATAGTTTACGGGTCACCCCATGTCAATTTTATAAAAATCGGTTACAAAATAACTGGAAAAGTATGTCATGCAAGTAAACGACTTTCGTATTTTGAAGTCGGTTTTTTCAGTTTTCAATCTATAATTATTATATATGAACAATCATTCATTCATGGATAAGAATTCTTTGTTGTCATAGACCCTAAATTTCAAGCGAAGCTTCCGTAACCAAGCCAAGAACAAATTAAATTAATTCAAATTCATTCTTTACTAATAATTTGACGATAGATTAGCCTAGCTCTAGAAAAGTATCCCAACAAATAGTTTTCTTGCAAGTTACAATGTTTTGCTTCATTGGAAAATCATAGTTGAGATTTGAATCTAGGTCTACAAAAAAACTGATATGAGTATAACCACTAAGCTATCATCGTTCTAGATATATCTTAAATCTAGGCCATATCAATGAGGTTCTACAGCCACAAATACCTTAGTGACATTCATTTTAGGTAAGTATCTGGTATGAAACAAATTTTAACGGATTTATCGCATATATTTTACATAATTAACATCAGGCGAGTTGGTGGTCAATCGTAGACATTCTTGCATAAAAAAAATTATGATCGTTAAAGTTATGATGTTTCGAACACTTTGCAGCGTCCGTGGTCCAGTTTCGTTTCAATGAGTGATAATCGTGAAAACCTTAGAAAACATTAAGTATCTGGTAACCACTAAACTACAATCGCTTTAGATAAATATTGAATCTAGGCTTTAGCAATGAATCCATAGCCACAAGTACCTTTTTTTTATCAGCCCTGTTTGTACAAACTGTCCCACTGCTGGGAACGGGCCATGTTCTCGTTGTGAGAAGGGTTAGGCCGTAGTCTGCCACGCTGGCCAACAACACAAGTACCTTAGTGGCATACATTTTAGGTATTTGGGGCGACATTGGCAGGCTCATGACGCGGCCGCTAGCTCTGCTTAACCTTATTGACACTATCACCTTGTAAACACAACGCATTTCACTTTTGAACAATTCGGATTAAAAACTCGATGCTTTTTCTTGAATTTAGAGGGATAAATGTTGCCTGTAGACGACTGCAATACATACTTACTGATGTTTTTACCCGACTACGGCGAAACGAAAGGAAGGGTGCTTGTTGACACCTTTTTCCGATAAGAATATAATATTTGTAATCTTCAAGTATTTTTGAACTTAACTGTCCTATATTTTTGGGGTAAAAGGCTTCGTTAGATTTGGTTTCATGTAAAACAATATAACACTGTAGGTGTTATTATTTTTTCTTATATATCTTGCGATACATAATATTAAAAAAGCAGAAAAACTTATTAAGCCTATAGCACTCACAGTTATTAAATAATATCAACAAGTAAGTATAATTATGGAACCATTACTTAATTTATGAATAATTATAGTTAAAAAAAAAACTGAAAAAATAGACTTCAAAATATGCAATACGTTTACTTAGATGTCATTTTTTCAGTTATTTTGTTATAAATACCAAAGTACTGAACCGATTTTGATAAAATTTATACGCGACCACTTAGGTATTACTTACCAAACAAAAAAAAACATCAAAAACAATTCATAATTGTTGCTGTAATCGCGTAACAAACATACAAAAAACATACAGTCGAATTGAGAACCTCCTTCTTTTTTGGAAGTCGATTAAAACAACTTTTTATAATATCGAGTGTAATTAGCAATTTTGGAATTTTGCATTTAAGTAAGTACCTATAATAAAAGTTAACTTTATTCGCAATGACAAGGTATCTTGAAGTTCACTTTTTCAATGCAATCCAGTAGATTAGTGAACTTAAATAGTATCCATATAAAGATTAATTCAATTTTGAACAAGCCGAAGTAGTGGGCTGTCGATTGCATATACAATTCTGTGACACTTTACTAACTATAGTAAGCCTAGTGACCCAATAACCTGCCAGTAGGCTGCCAAAGGATCCAAAAGTGTCAAAAGCGGTCAATAAGCAACTAAAGGTCAAGTAAGTGTAGCTTTCGTGTGATTAACTGAATCAAGGTGGATTTACATTCTGATCACGCACCTGTCACTTCCTGTAGGCGCAGGCGCAGGTAGAAACCAACTCTGGCCTGGTTTTGTAAACAGAGTGCGACATTGGGGACTTTAATCTACTTTTAAAATAATAAATCTGTATAGCCGGTTTTTTAGATAGCATGCTGAAAAAAACGAGTGGATTTTATAATTCGTTGCACAAGTTAATGTTAACAGTACTTATGTACAATAATTGTAAACAGTAGGTATAAAATGTAAGGATCTGACGGGCCAATTAATCACTAAGCCTCCGCTGTCTGTCCGTCTGTACCTATGTTTTATATTTCAACTTCAATATCGTTTGAACCGAAATAGGTAGTTGACATTTTCACAGAATGGGTGATATTGCAAACAAATGTTTTATTTAAAATATTATATGGTGTATTATAAATAAGTAAATGTTGGTGGACATTTCACACAACACTATCTAGCCCAAACTAAGCAAAGGTTGTACTATAAGAAGTAGATGGCTGATAGAATACATAATTATACTTTTTATTGTAAATACATACTTATAATACATAGAAACGCCCAAACGTAGAACAAAAATCCATGCTTATCACACAAATGTTTGCCCTGGGTGGGGATAGAACCCACTACCTACAGCTTAGCAGGCTTCTACCAACTGACCTGCGAGGTCAATCAATTATGAATACGAACTTGAAACATTTTTACTTCAATCAATCAATCAATCAATAACACTTAAATAATAATCGGCCAAGTGCGAGTCGGACTCGCGCACGAAGGGTTCCGTACTATCTTCTATAATACTACAAAGTTTAGTTCTGTTTATAAAATAACGAGAAATCAACGAAATTCCAAAAGTAGTAAATTGCAAACTTATAGGTAGGTTTTCGATACACATCCGGGCAGCACGACGACGCTCGCGGCCGCGCGAATACGCGCGGCTATGGCTCGCTCCGTGATGCTACCTCCCCCGCTACCCGCGCGGCCGTTGCTTAGCAACCGCCTCGTACTCGCGCCACCACCACACCGCGTTTAGATGCACGAATTATTTTCATTTTGTGAGTTTTTATGTATTAGATTAGGTATTTATTTATATAGTTAGTATATTTCTAAATATTTACTTACAAATATTCAAGTTTCTACCTGTTAATTAAGATCGAGTAAAAATTGCTTAAAAATTACGTTTGTTGTATGGGAGCCCCCCTTTAATATTTACTTTATTATTATTTAATTATTTATTTTGAAAGGTAATATACCAGTAAATATTCTGTGAAAATTTGAAGCGTCTACCTGTTACCATTTTTAATATTGAGCAAAAAAATACGAAAAAACACGTTTATTGTATGATTGTATTTGTTGTTATAGCGGCAACGGAAATACATCATTTGTGAAAATTTCAGCTTTCTAGCTATCACGGTTTATGAGATACAGCCTGGAGACAGACAGACAGACAGACAGACAGACAGACAGACAGACAGACAGACAGACAAACAGACAGACAGACAGACAGACAGACAGACAGCGAAGTCTTAGTAATAGGGTCCCGTTTTTACCCTTTGGGTACGGAACCCTAAAAAAAAAGATAAAGATAAAGATCATTTATTTGCATACAACATGAGATGAAAGCAATGCAAGCCTCAAACTGGAAAAAATAAATAAAAATAATCGTTTCGCTCGAATGAAACCTTGACACTATCTGAATACACCAAGTATGGAACCAAAAGATTAAAAAAATACATTCTTGTTAAACACATCTTTATATAGTCATATTAAGTTTATAAATTAAGCAATAAAATACCACAGAAATATGTCCCACTTTACCAATTAGAGTTAAACGCACTTTAACGATCGAACGGAGCCATAAAGCTAAACAACTAATGCTTGATAACAATTACATTATTCAAGAATACATAACTTTTATAATTCTGAGACGCCTACTTTTCGTGTTATTACATAAATACATATAAATGTGGTTAGATATAATTGACGTTGTGACGTTTACTTTCGTTGGAAAATTCCATCTTAACAAAGTAAGGTATAGGAAAAGCATTTTTAACCGACTTCAATACAGGAGGAAATTAATGTTTGTTACAGCCACATAAAATGAAAATCACGTGAGTTTTAGCGTAAATTTTTTGTACAACATCGGCGGTTTAGTTTGTATTGGTCTATGGGAGAAACATTTAGTCAAGAATTAAACTGTAAAAGTAATTTCAGGGACTTGAGGGAAATTAGTATTCATGTAGGCGATGCGCTGACCCCCTGTCTCTCCAAGCCTTACATCTTACCCTCTTGTCTCCTCTAAGCCTCTTATACTCTCTCCTTTCCATCTAACCTTCCAACAAAGGCCAAATGTGGCGTTAAGCTGCCTCATGATCTGCCTACCCCGTTAGGGAAAATAGGTGTGATTTTATGTATGTATGTATGTAAGCATAAGTGTAAAACTCAACGAAAACAGCTACTTTGAGAATCATGAAAACTTGCGAAAGCATCCACCTCGTCCACCTCTCGTAGTTCGTCCCACTTCGTCCAAATTGTCCAAATCGGCGGCGAGTTCAGTGGGACGGCCATATTACGTACGTCATTACCCGCTTTACTACATCGTTACAACATGTAAGTATGATAACTTATTTGCATGTTCGTTTGTTTATTTAGGTTGATATGCATACATAACTTTTAATACGTAGCTTTCTGACCCACTCATTTCTCAGCTTCATCATCAACATCATCATGTAGCCTGAAAACGTATTTAAAATCTAGGTCCATAGATGGAGGCAATATGGAAAAAACCGGACAAGTGCGAGTCAGACTCGCCCACCGAGGGTTCCGTACAAACTAAATAAAAGGGGGAAATCATATATGTTTTTTATATTTTCCTTCATAAACCGAAAAATATATATCGTAAAAATATTTAACACATTCCTTGCTCACCAATCGGATCCGAGTGGAGCGGGGCTATAGTAGCGGCGCCTTCCACTCGGATCCGACCGAGCATCCCGTTCATTTTGTAGTAGTCAGTAAACCGCCGGCGTTTGAGGCAGTCAAGTCAACTTTTTAGGCGAATTTTGATTAAGTACAGAGTGGCCTGTACTTAATCAAAATTCGCCTAAAAAGTTTTGATTCCCAGCTTTTATGTGTACTCTAACTCAATGCTTCTTGCCAAATTTCAGAGTTCTAGGTCAACGGGAAGTACCCCATAGGTTTTGATTCCTCTGTGAGTGTCGAAATGTGCGTTTTGTAAGACATATTCGGCTGTAACTTTTTTTTACGAAAACCGAGGAATTTTATTTTTCTTTCTGCAGCAAGATACTATACTGCGTTTATGGTTTTAATTTCAACTCGATACCTTCAGGCGTTCCCGAGATAAAGGTCTTGACACCCGGAAGGACGGACAGACGGACAGACGGACAGACGGACAACAAAGTGATCCTATAAGGGTTCCGTTTTTTCCTATTGAGATACGGAACCCTAAAAATGATGATGACAAACTCGTGGGATATATTTTAGATACATATATATAATTTGCAATCAAAATTTAATTAAACTACTTATACCTAATGGATCAAAATATCCGTTAATAAAAATGAGGATTATGCAACATAGCGCGCGGCGGAGGGGCAGCATCTTAGATTCCTACCAAGCTACTACAGGTATTATCATAGTCTTGGGCATATTCATCTTTAGCCCTGTCGTGTGGTAAAGATCTTCAATTTATTTTTAGCTTACTTCCAAAAAGAAGGAGGTTTTCAATTCAATGAATTGTTTTTTTTTTGGTATGTAATATTTCAGAGGTGGTCTCATATAAATTTAAAACGATCGGTTCAGTACTTTAGTTTTTATAACAAAATAACTGAAAAATGACATATATTTTTTTTATGACAAACTAGGCCTGCGTTTGACCACAATCTCACCTGATGGGAAGCGATGATGAGGTCGAAGATGCAGCACGCCTGCCTAGGAGATACCAATTCACTTATTTCTTAAGCAACCCCACTTTTTCTTATTTTGTGAAGTCTCCAAATAGTCTTTCGTTTTTTTTTTTATGAAAGCCTTTAGTAAACAAATACTTACCTAAAATCTTGCGTGTAAATACACTACTTCCTACTACAAAAACATAACGAGGAGTAAGATTACACTAAATATATTCTGTGCTCTGATAACATCAATGATTACATGGAAGTTAACTTATTTCCCGTAACACCAATAATTGGTTGCACAACATACAATAAAAACAAACATCAAAAATACTTCAGTATTTGGCAGCACTCAAACCACGCTGTCATTCCAAACCGCATATTAACCGTTATAACACAGCTAAACTACTATTAAATATAATTCATTTATGCTAATAATATCATTAATTTTAGCATGTTGCATAAACCGGAAGTCGTGTCAACGTTCACCTGAAGACCGGAGATGTTATGTTACAGCTTTTATTACAAGTTTTATTGTAATGTTTTTTTGCTCAAAAGATGTAAACTCGGTAATGGTTTGACCTACTTTACTTTTTATTTGAAGATGGAATACTTTTTTCTATGTTTCGCATTATTTTTTAGAGATGTGTACGCTGTACGTTATGATGATATGTATGTATGATTACTTTTT
The DNA here is from genome assembly GCA_947563715.1 of Lycia hirtaria. NCBI lineage: Eukaryota > Metazoa > Arthropoda > Insecta > Lepidoptera > Geometridae > Lycia > Lycia hirtaria. Next base: position 17,123,585 of record OX387384.1, read on the forward strand.
ATTATTTTTATTTTTAATGTTTCAGTTGTAATATTTAATTATTATATGTATATAGTCGGAATGCTTCTTCTATCTATGTAAAAATAATTTAAAAAAAAAACACACTTATTGCGAAACAATGCTCTGTGAACTTTTGTTTGTCTATTGTTATTTTTAAGATAGACTATTTAACCTAATTGTTAATCACTTAAAAAGTAGGTTTGCAATTTGATTGTGTATTTATTATGTACGTTTCTGAGATATATTCGGATCGCTTCTGATTTCGATAAATTTTTAGTTAGAAAGGAGATTCTTTAGAAGCTGTCATGTACAAACTTTATCAATTTTAGATCATCAATTTTTAAGAGTAATAATTACTTATTTATTAGATGAAAATGTTGTTTAGACACCTGTTATTTGAAATTATTTTCTCCATTTTTTTTACATAAAGAGTAATTTACCTTTAAGTAATTGCATTGTCAAAACGTTATATAAGTAAATACAATCACATAGATTTTTGGGACCTATTTTACGAATACATCATGTACTATAAGGAATAAAAGCCATGAATATAATACTATTCAAATAAATATAAATTTCTATGTGCTTCGGCTAAATTTCTTTGTTTTAACTGACTTCCATCGTATAACAACTTTCTATCTCAAGTGAATTTAGTTTTATGTAGCATTTTTATTTCAATAGTATTACAGTCAAAGTAGGTAACTTTGACTCTGCGTCAAACATTGTACGTGGCCTTTTTAGAAGGTTTTCGATTATTTCCTCAATAGATTAGTAGTCAAAACTACTGTAAATTAATAAATCAAGTAATTTGTCTGCTAATCTGTTGATAAAAAAATCGAAAACCTTCTAAAAATGCAACGTACAATGTCGCAGACGTGACGCAGTGTCAAAATTACCCACGTTGACTGTACTTATAACATAAATAACATAGGAAAGTATCATACTATATATGAATGAAATTAACCCCATCCCTAACGCCGTAATAAACAATAAGTACTGTCAAATAAATAATTTTTCTATTAAAAAACCGACTTCAAACGCAACTTACTAAATCCTTCACGATTGTAAACTTTTTAAAGAAACCTCTTCACTCGCTCTTTTTTTCTTTTGTCAAGAATGCAATTTATCATTGAATGTCAAATGCTCATCTTCGAAGATTAGAGAATGTCCAAATGTTTATACGATAATTCCTAATATTTGACACTCTTGCAAAGAAAAACGTGTAGGTAGGTGGAATGCGATTCTATAATCTGACGCATTTACTCAGGAATACAATGAAAATATTTTCATGTTTAGAGATTATTCAAAAAGTAATAAAGCGATGTTTATAAAATAATTATGGGACCAACTTGGGAGCTTTCTCTATACACCAATTCAGGAAACACAAAAATTGGTTCTCTAATGACGGAGTAATTCGTGTACATAAAAAAAATATACGGTACGAATTGATAACCTCCTCCTTTTTCGAAGTCGGGTAAAAAAAGTATTATTTTGTTTTAATTTTTACAAAAAAGAAAAACTTATCGAAAATCTAACTCGTCCCAAAACGATGCAATAATTCAAGCTTGGAGAAATTAGCGGGCCGGGTAGACCGCGAGCGCGCGTTGAAGTCTTTTGCACCGAGTAAGTTCCGCCTCGCGAATCTCGCGACCGACGCTCTGACACACTTCCACACACATTTTTTTGTATATTTACGTAATATATATTTAGAGAGGATGCTAACATAGCTAAGTTATTGAGTAATGTGTAATTTGGATGCAGTTAGAGAGTGGTATGCGATTCTATTCGTGATCAAACAATTATACTGCACTTTGTGTTTTGTAATACATCTCCGTATGTTGCGTTCAATGGACGATTGTTTTATTTTTAATTTACGTTTATTGTGGTCTTATTTCAGATATAATAACAGCTTTATAAAAATAAGCTATTTTATTATTTTTAGAGACAAATGACGATACGAGCTAGTAACACGTTTGATAAAGTAAGTCAATAAGTAAGTAAAATCATATAGACTGAATGGATAGTCTTAGTGTCAGAATTATTAAGCCGACGGAAGGCCTCTAACCTGGCTTGACGATTGCTGTTTTTGAGAACAAATAACCAGGACCTACAATTTAATGTGTCACCCGAGTCCCGACCCATGGTAGCGCTCAGAAAGTAATGCCACTCAATTCACCCATTCGAAAATTGACCGGTCCGTTGCTTATTATTGGTGACTGTTTGAGAACGCCTAGTACGCACTATTACTACCTAGCACTTGTCTGATGATAAGTGCCTTATAAATCATAAAGTCAAGAATCAATGGTAATATATATTTTTTAATTAACAGACTACCGTAGCTGATGAAAATATAATACAGTGCAATATATTTTGGTCAGCTTTTAATTAGTGATCTTATCGCTTCAAGAAAACTCTTCCAGGTCAGGCATGGGCAGGACAGGAAGCCGTACCCACTTGGTTTGGTATGAGGGCTGATACTCAAGATAAAAACTGCCAATAACATAATGGTTTTGATTCCTTGCTCTACAGAATCAATAATTATTTATTTGACTCTAATTAATCTAAAGACGTAAAAATATCAAGTACGATTTATACAAATAAAGCTTACTAAAACAATTATTACCTACGTGCATATTATTAAATATATAACATCTAATTCATTTAGGCTAAATTCTAAATTCAATTGACATCATCATCATCAATTGATTGACGATTTAGCTCATTCAGTCTCGATGTATGACTACATCAGAAAGCAATTTTAATAGAACTTATTCACAAGTATGGCGCCATGCGTTTCATTGTAAATACTTAATTTCGATATGATTTTAATAAGATGTACCCCTATCATGGAATTTTTCTCCAGTTTCTGAAAAAAATTATCGTAAGGGCGCTGTTTTAGATACTATATCTTTTAAATCGTCAAGACTCGTATATTACTGATAATATATTCTAAAAATAAGTATTTACAACATAAATTTCTTTGTATTATCATTTATAAAACATAATAATATATCTATTATTATTTATAATTACACATGTCACTAGCAGAAAACAACTGCAATATTTCTACAGCCATTAAAGCTTCCTCATTTCTCTTTCAAGTCATCGCGTCCCATCTCTAAAGCGATCTAAGTTCCGACTGGAAAGCAACGCGACATCTCCGTTTCCGATACTAAAATAACTCGCGACACTCGACCGAACCGATAAAAAAAACCCGCCTTCCGATGATGAATCGATGATGGTATAACTTTCACTAAAGAAAGTGGACTCGTCCAGGGCGCGCCAAAAACGACTTTGACAGATCAGTAAAAAAAATTTTAAAAAATTACTACTCACCCAAAAAATAAGCCTCATTGTATCCGAGCACAGGCACTTTAAAAAAAATAAATCAAAAATTCAACCAGGCACTGCACTAGCGCGACCAAGCGCGCTTCTCTCGCGACTGTGGCTCCGCACGGACGACGCATTCAGCCTCCCCGTCACCTTCACATTCGGATATTATGTAAAATGTGAAGTTGAAAAGCGCAAGTGCATTATAAAGATAATGGCGTGAAATAGACGTAATTTGATCTGTATTAGACAATGGTGATGGAATTGAGCGGCAAAGGTTAATGTCTATTTGAAATATTAATATCGATTTTGACGTTTCCCTTCGCATCAACGATCGTAAAAAGTCGATAATTACTTTATTACGGCTATTGAGAAGGAATCATGATGCTGTATGGTTAGAGTTACATTGAATTTAAGTATTTTAGTTTAGTAAGTTATTACTTATTATAGGGAGTAGAAAGTTTAGAAGGCATTAATGCTTAAACGCACTTTTATTGTGCGTACTGTTAAAAAGTGGAATATTTTTTTGAATACAATTTTATTCAATAGAAGTCGAATCAATTGAAGACACTTAATTGAATCGATTTCTTCTATGTAAGCGTATAATATATTAGACTCGAACGTCGTTTAGGTATGTGAAAATATGGAGTAATAGAAAAAATATTAAATTATTTTATTGATATTAATTTTATACAAAAACAATTAATATTATAAATAAAAACAGTACTTATCTGAAAATTGTGAAAAGGAAATTAAGCTCCATCTTAGATTAGACGTATATCAGATGCATGTTTAATTTAAATAAAAAATACAACTTAATTTTCTATCAAAATATCCATCTCATGAAATTGTGTCTGCGATTTTACAAATCTGTATGCGCAATTCATACAGAATTTCCACAAACATAAAAATAAAAATGACACATTTCCGGCCTGTTAAATATTAAGGTTACGTGCAGATGTAATTATTAAATTCATTGTATTATTTCTTAATTAATAACATTACTCAAATTAAATTAAAGTAGGTTTATTGCGAAACATGTCCTCTCAAATTGGAATGATATAAAATAGCATTGCGAAATAGCACGAAGGTCGGTAATTAAGTATTAATAATAGGTCGCTGGATCATCAGATATGATTGAAGTGATGGTAGTAGTTTAGAGTACACGATTTTTGTTGACCTTCCTTTTAGAATTATTCGTTTTTAACTAACTTTTTAGGGTTCCGTAGTAACTACGAGGAACCCTTATAATTTCGTCATATCCGTCTGTCTGTCTGTTTGTATGTCACAGTCATTTTACTCAGAGACTATCGTACAAAAACGAAATTTGACATGTAGATGTGTTCTGATCCGCTACAAAATCAAATAGCCAAATTTTCACAAAAAAAATATAGGGGTGGCATCCATACATATAAAGAAGGGATGATTTTTTTTTCAATCCCACCCCGTCGTGTGGGGTGTCGTTGAATAGGTATCCTAATAAAACAAAGTTTTCCCATAACATTTATTTCTCTGATACAATGTGTGTGCGATATAGCCCGTCAAAGGTGAAAAAATTGTGTCCCCCTGCATTTAATTCTATACTATTGGACCTATAAATTCACGATTAACCATAATAGTAGACCATACTAAATACTTTCAATTTAAAATTATTTTGAATACTCTGTGATAACAACTTTTCGAGATATAGCGATAAATATTTAACTTTAATCATTACAGTATTAAGGTCATTGACCATTTCGCAAAGCAGTCTAAACAAATAATACTCGCCAAGTAGTAAACTCTTAAATTACAACATTAGCTGCGGAACCATCTTATACGCGTGTTTCGACACGGTCTTAGCCACTAATTTGCTTTTTAATTGTAATAAGATTATCTTGTTACTCATGCTACATATTCTGTGGCTGCAGAAACTCATCCTCCGATATCAAAGTTTGCTATCCTTTTTAGGGATCCGTAAAGCGACAAGGAACCCTTGAAATTCCGTCATGCCTGTCTTTCTGGCAGTCCGTAAGGGTACCATAATAATTTTATATTAAAATATGCAGAGGGATGCTCTATTTAATAAAAATATTTTTAAGAGTTAGTATAATTTATTACATAAATGTATTTATATAAGTAAATTATACACCTTTCAATAAAATTATTTGTCACTTAATATTCTTTAGAGGGCGCCATTTTGAATTTAGCGTGACGTTTTACATATCTATAAAGACACTTCTAACAATATCTTATTTGCCAAATTATGATAAAAATAATAGACGTTATACTCTATCAGATTTACATAAGGGCTACAATCATAACCCTCCTTTTAGTTTTCTGTAGTCGGGTATAAGCCGAATTTTGTAACCGAAACACATGTTTTAGATCCGGATTTTCACACGTAATAGAAAGTTATTTTGTAAAAGTCAATTTAATTTATACACATTAATTAACATCTAAACATCATTCAACATATAAATGTTATTTAGATATTAAAATTTTAGATACGAAAGCAAATTAAAGTATTGATAGGAAGTACCTGTACTTACTATGAGTACAGAGTACAATTAAAGTATTGATAGGAGGTACCTGTACTTACTATGAGTACAGAGCACAATTAAAGTATTGATAGGAAGTACCTGTACTTACTATGAGTACAGAGTACAATTAAAGTATTGATAGGAAGTACCTGTACTTACTATGAGTACAGAGTACAATTCGTCGCTCGCCTAACTAATTGTCCTATCTCATTTTTCAAATAATAAAAACAGATATTTAGAATGCAAGTACATTAAAAGTGTCCATGTGAAAATAAAATGTTTTACTTAACCTCTATGAAAGCTAATATCATAAGGTAAGCAAAACATCCGTTTTTTTTTTTTTTTTTGACAAATTCAATCTAATCTCAGAACCGAAAAACGTTTGTCCTGAACAAATGAATGAAATGAGATAGGACAGTTAGTCATGCGAGCGACAAATTAACTTAATGTGTTTATTAACTCATATTTTGACATAAACTTGGTAATTTAGATTCAGAGATTAGGACTATTGTAAACGCGGGTAACTTTTACTAAGATATTTATATCCAAGAAATAAACAAATACAAGTTACACACCTAGAGCAATTATTTAAATTAACCTTCGAAACATTTTTTATTGTCTTGACATTAAGTAAATATAAAGTTTCATTATCACCTGATTAACATAGTATGCGTTTAGTATTACCAAACAATCAATAAAATATACATAAAACCAAAGCTTTCGATTGCGATAACTTTAAATGTTTCTAACTATTAAAGGTTTTTTTTAAATATAATTGAACCCGACCTGGTTCAGACGTAGAGAAGGGCCAGCGCAGTTGGAATAATAATTTGACTTAATAAGCATATTTTTATGGATCACAGAATAATTATAAACAATTGATACAGATGTCAAGTTTATAGAAATCATCCGATTGTAGACTGCATGAAAAAATATTTTTTTATTTTATCTATCAATGTGACACTATGCCTTGTGAGCACAGACTTTTACAAAATTACTTGTAGCGCTCGCGAGGTCTACTGCTGATATTCGAAATTGTTATGTAAAAATAAATACTTATATACAGTCACGCCTATTTTCCCTTACGGGGTAGGTAGATATCTAGTGTGTTAAAAAGTTAAATCTTTATTTAATTAGACAAACACCCGGAAAACTTTACCATCTTTCTGAGCACTAATTTAAAAATCCCCCAACCTTATCATTTAAAATAAAATCAAAACAAATTTCATTAATTTCAAAAGATTATAATTAAAAATTGTAGAGGTCAACATTCAACATTGACTGGCCCATCATTTAGCACACAAATTAACAAATTCTTAATGAAAATGCTATTTAGCACTTCTACAGTAGCATCGAGTGATAGTCTATGATAGCTAAATATGGGTAATAGTTGCATCGCGGTTGGTCAATCGACCTTGTGCGGCCTACACTATAACGTACGACAGTACTATATGTGTACGTTAGACATCTCTCATAGTACGTTACTCGAAGAGAAAATCGCTACGCTCCAGAACGGTATTTACAGGTTCCGTCACGCACTTGGCAAAATAGTGGGGATATTCTTGCGGGAGCAGGTCTAGCAAGGAAGGTAGATAAACTGTCTATCCAGTTTATGTCAGTATATTTCCGTCGACAGGTGGACAAAACAGTGGAAAAACAATTTGTATTATGTAAAATAAATAAATAAAAATGTTTCTAGGATAGCGAATGTCGGCATCATGTCTCACAATGATACTTATACCTGGAGTTTTAGAAAACTGACGTGGTTGTTACACATTTTTATTTTGAATAAACGAGTTACTCGCGTCTATTTTTTTGGTCGGCGGTCTTTTTCAAAAGGAGCAGCGCAGACGTCACTCCCGAAGGACGTCTCGTCTGGTACAGACTGCCGTATGCGGTTGAAACCACAGTCGGAGAATTCGGCTTAAAAAATATACCTGGAGTGATAGATTTAATTCAAAATTTCTTCCTCGGTTGAAGCCAAAAATCTATCAAATTGTGTGAATTTACCATCACATTACTTGTCGGTAGCGAAGAGCAAAATGACGTACCTACTACCTACCCAGCCTTAAAAGGCTAGCTAAAAGTTTCTTCACTTAGGTAGATAGAGGTGGCTCCTGCCTCGCATTATATTTAAATTATGTTTTCGTTGAATAGAACAAAATTAGATGTTACTGATAAAACTTTTAGCGTGTTTTTCAATAGTTTTCAACGCCAGCATTTTGCTGTTTAATGACAAAGTTAAAGCAATTTTTCACACCAGTCATCAAAATATACTTCATTGATGTCGCGTAGTGTGAAGAGTCTTCAAATTCATATTATTTTGTATGACATAACTTATAAATGAATATTTATAGCAGTATGTCACATTATTGGGCATGCGGAAGAATTCCAGCTGGCAACAATTACAACATTAGGTACTGATGCAATGTTTTGGCTTGAAATTAACTTCGATAGCTATGGCATTGCTTTAATTATAGGCTGGCCAGTGTGGAATGTTTGTTTTGCTATTTTTGTTGAATTTAAATCACTAGTTTTGTAATGTGGTTTTAACTCGGATTGCGACTATGTGTGTGTGTGAGCGTGTTCACGTTTGACCACAAACTCCCCTGTTGGTAAAACAGGGGAGTTTGTAGTCAAACGTAGATCTATTTTGTCAAAAATAAAATAGGTACATCTACATTTGACCACCAACTCGCCTAATGGTAAGCGACGGATTCACTCTAGCCTTGAAAATTCTAAGAATATAGTTCTCAGGAAACAGAGAAGGAGGCAAAGGGTTCCACTCCTATGCCTATATACAATATCGACATTAATCGTTGCCGATTTTGGGCATTCCTGCATTGTTGAAATGGATGGTAATGTGCCGAATTCCTACTTGTCCTGTTGCGGAATGGAGAGGGTGGTATGCTCTTGCGCATACTCGCTCAAACAGATCTTATAGAATATTGCCAGACATGCTATTTTGCGGCGATGTTTGAGACACACTTTCACCATAACAAAAATTACCTATCCAAAGAAACTCCCTCACTTTTTTTATTTTCGCAACAAGAGTCGTATTATTATCATTAAAAAAATATAGCCTATGACACTCACGGAGTGAAAACTGAAAACGAATCTATCGACACCTCGCACATCAAAATGAGTCAAGGCGTTTAGGATGTAGGAGCTCATAATTATAGAGAAACATACATACCCACATACATACAAACATATACATACAGTCTAAAAACATAACCCTCCTTCTTACGCAGTCGGGCAAAAATAATCATCGTCACCTCAGTTTACGTGTAGATACCCTATTTTTTCCCAAGATTTTATTCCACTAGTCTTCTAAGTCGCGGACATACAGACGAACGTATAGACGGGCATGGCCAAACTTTATGAGTACCTTGTTGCAAGGAACCCTAATAAGCCCATAAAATGCAGCCATGTTATCCAATTACACGATAATTGATTAGTTATTTCGTAACCACGGGTCAGTATGTCGTACGTAGATGTAATTAAAATGACAGTATAGGAAGTAAACACATTAGCTTTATATAGTGGTATGTATAGCACACATTATTATGTATAACATGGTCACTTAGTTACCTACTTATTACTTGTAAACACTTACTTCACTATCCGTAGAGAAGACCTGACGTTTTAGCTTATGAGGCTATGCAAAAAAGATAAATTATAATTATCAAACATACAGCCACCGTGGGTAACATTGAATCCGTGTCAAACATTGTACATAGATTTTTTCGAAGGTTTTGATGTTTTCTCGAAAAAAATAGTAGTCAAATTACATAATGAATTAATTAGCATTTTGACAACTATACTCATCTCATTTTCAAAAACTTATCGTGCATGATGATCGATGCGACGCGTGACCATAATACTGGTGCGTATCTGACCCAACGCATAAGCATTGCCATTCAACGTGGCAATGCGGCAGCATGCTGGGCACGCTACCAACTGCTAGTGGGTTTGAGTATTTGGATTGTCTTTAGACCTTTATCGGTCTGGGGTAATCGACTTGCTTTTTGTGTAGTAGTTTAGTTAAGTATGTAGTTTGTATATTGTGTTGTTGTAGTTAATAAAGGCACTTGCCCATAATATATATACGAGTACATACTATACATACATAATATACATAAAAACAAAACAGCAAAAATTATTTTTTTCCTAATATGTTGTATTTTATTACGGTTTTATTGACCGCCTCGTGCGTATTCTTTCTAGCCGTGAATGTGCACACTCCTCTCTTCAAACGTTAGGCAATATGAAATTATTACTAAAAAAACTTTTGTAACTCACGGTATTTTGATGTTATAATAATTAATTATTATTAACCGTGAAACACCGCCTATTAAATACGAGCGATCAGTTTCGAAATAACGTTGGTACATAGCTTTTATTTTTGCATTTCTAGCGGCAAATTAATTATTATTTACAACGTTAAACTTGTATTTAGAGATTATTATTGGTTACACACCTATACATACTTACGCATGCGCAAGAAGGACGGCATTGTGTTGACGTCTTACAGTCTAAACGGCGACACCAATTTTACGTAACATGTCTTATTTTTTTTTATATTTTTAGGAAAACTTACAGCCAAAATACTTAAATAAACTATACATTTATATAAATTACGAGGCTAATTACAAGTTTTCTCCTATAAGTAGATTAGAAAAATATGAAATAAAACTTGACGCTGTACGCGTCTATCTACCAATCATAACAATACTTACAGGTGAATATATACTGCACGGAAAAAATAAAGACCAGTTTCAAGAAATTTGGAAATCAATTAAGTTTGTGAATAAAAAAATTCAGGATTTTTTCCTATATGTGTAACACAATGCTTCTTCCCAAATTTCATAGTTCTAGGTCAACGGGAAGTACCCCATAGGTTTTGATTCCTCTGTGAGTGTCGAAATGTGCATTTTTTACGACATATTCGGCTGTAAGATTTTTTTACGAAAACTGAGAAATTTAATTTTTCTTTCTACAGCAAGATACTATGGATTTGCCTATATGGTTTAACTCGATACCTTAACGCGTTCCCGAGATAAAGGTCTTGACACCCGGACAAACGGACAGACGGACAACAAAGTGATCCTATAAGGGTTCCGTTTTTTTCTTTTGAGGTACGGAACCCTAAAAACTAACTGTCAAGAAGCTGATTAGTCTCAAACATCCCCGTATATACAATACATATCCAGTAATATTCTATCGGACTAATTTTATTTTGTTTTACAAAGATTTGGCGAGACACTCCTGATGCCTATTTTGCTCAAAAGTTAAGCTTAGCCATACAACGAGGAATTTGGCACGGTGGTATTAAAGACGGCGTATTTAATTTATAACAAGTTTTAATATTTATTTATTTTTCTTTCAAAGAGTGTACTCAAAAGCTTCGAGCGAGCTTCGGAACATCTTCCATTACAGACAGAAGTTTAACTAGGTACCTGCTGCTTACTCAGAGAGCATCTTTTAATTTTAAAGAATTGAATGTGTATTCTCTTGGTCGACGTGCTCCTTCTTCAGCCACGCCATTCAGGATTATATTCCTTAGTCGCCCACATCCAGTCACTAGAGCAGAGAAGGTTAACGGCCCCTAAAACTCTTTTCTTGGTCCACACTCAAGAAGAAAAGTTAACACTTAGCAACTAGGGTTACGGGTTACAGGGTCACGAATCCTCACCATCCATGAAGCTCAAGGTTTGACGTACGAGTCGGTCATCGTCATCAAGACCAAAGGCAAACTACAGCTGCATGACAGCGTCTCGCACGCAGTCGTGGCAGTCTCGAGGCACACCGGGACCTTCACTTACTACGCCGATGATGACGGAGATGCCATCAGCCGTTTTGTGCGGCGGGCAATGGCAGCTACACCAAAAATAATTTTAGATTACAACCTAAAAATGGCTATCAAAGATCGCAACACGGCGGTAGTGGAGGCCCTGAATGGAAAGTTTCGGTGTTTGTTATAAAAAAAAACGGACAAGTGCCAAGTCAGACTCGCCCACCGAGGGTTCCGTACAAACTTAATAAAAGGGGGAAATCATATATTTTTTATATATTTTCCTTCATAAACCGAAAAATATACATCGTAAAAATATTTAACACATTCCTTGCTCACCACTCGGATCCGAGTGGAGCGGGGCTATAGTAGCGGCTCCTCCCACACGGATCCGAGCGAGCGTCCCGTTCATTTTGTAGTAATCAGTAAACCGCCGGCGTTTGAGACAGTCAACGTTGCTTTGCGTGGCCACTCTGTACTTAATCAAAATTCGCCTAAAAAGTTTTGGTTCCCAGCTGAAGTGAAGGGCCTGCAGGGGGCGAAGAATGTGTTAAAAACCTGTTCTAGCTTATTCTAATGAGGCTCTTTCATATGAAACCCCACATGATACGGTTAATTCACTTTAAAATTTGGGCCCTCATTCCTTGCATAGAGACACTATTTTTTTGTGATTAAATTAAAAATATCGAGTTTTCGGATTTTTTTCTATAAGTGTACTCTAACATAATGCTTCTTGCCAAATTTCAGAGTTCTAGGTCAACGGGAAGCAGGTTTTAGGTTAGGTTTGGTTTTGATTCCTCTGTGAGTGTCGAAATGTGCGTTTTTTACGATATATTCGGCTGTAACTTTTTTTAAAGAAAACTGAGAAATTTTATTTTTCTTTCTGCAGCAAGATACTATGGATCTGCGTAGATGGTTTTAATTTCAACTCGATACCTTCACGCGTTCCCGAGATAAAGGTCTTGACACCCGGACGGACGGACAGACGGACAGACAGACGGACAACAAAGTGATCCTATAAGGGTTCCGTTTTTTCCTATTGAGGTACGGAACCCTAAAAAAGTTAGGGTTTGTCTTTTTTTGTTGTGTTATGTTTTGTTTACTTTTATTCTTTAGTTGTCTGTCCCTATTTTTGTATGTATTATTTGTCCTCGTTGTGTTATTTTAATAATAATAAGAAAGCGTGTATACTCAGAGCACTCACGCTCACTAAAAAGCTTCTTCTTGCGGCGGAGTCGTGTGGCGGGTCGCCCTCTTCCCTCAAACATGGTTGAGGAGAGCGATGGCTGGCACATGCGTCAACTCAAGAACTGCTTCTTGCGGGAACTGGACTGCTAGGCGTATACACGCATGCATGTTAGTTAAGTGTAAATTAAAATTTTGTCTTCCTCTTGGATAACTTAAAAAAATATGTAAGTAGTTATACATGCATATATTAGTTCATAAAAGGCACGGACCCTGGAGTCTGTGGAAAATAAATTTGTTAAATAAAAAAAACATCCAACCCAAAAAGAGGGATGGTATAAGTTTATGTATCTGTGTAACTGTCTATCTGTGGTATCGCAGCTCTTATACGGGTGGCACGATTTTGATCTACTTTATTTCTGTTTGAAAGTAGATTTGATCGAAAGTGTTCTTAGCTATGTCATCAAAATCAATACAGCCGGTTTGTTTGTCGGTGGTTTTTGTGTTTTCTAAACTTATATATTTGCATATTTAGAAAAATGAAGTAAGTATTTATTGAAATCAAACAATTTTTATCGTGAAAAACTTAGAAAACATTAAATTAAGTATTTGATATCTAATTCGTTTTTATTACATTGTTTAAAAATCGACAAATGTAAGGTTCTTGCTAACAAAATTTGTGTAAAAATGAAATAAAGCCCATACTTGGAAGCTCGATCTGTATGTCTACCATGTGTAAGATGACCATGATGACAGTACTTTACCAGAATTTACGTAACAACTAACTGTATATGGCTCACAATCTCATGATCTTGCGATGTGGCCGGTGTGACGTGATGGCACTTGATACTCCTACGTAGGTAAAGCTTGACACTGGCTGAGTCAAGTACCTACTGCGTGGGTGGTACCTGATGCGACAGTCGCAGTCGATGTCGTGGCTGTCGCGCGCAACTGTCGCAAAGAAGCACGACAATAGTTGACTTTACATGACACAAGAAAGACCGTGTGCCACCGCGGCTAACGTTATCAACTATCGTGTCGGCCGCGACTAACGGAATTGTGTGAAAAACCTGTGCATTTTCATATGTTCACTGGGTTACTAACGCGTTTGGCTGCAACCCTTGGAAGCTTTGATAATTATTTATGAAATTGTGCTTTACTTCATAGCTAGTCTTCATCATCATCATAGGCCTCTTACCATGGATTAAAAATTTTCAAAAAACCTGGTTGGAATCGAAATAGATAGCCCTGAGAACTTACCTTACCTTAATTGACCATAGAGTATAAATAAACATACATTCTCATATACAAACAAACTCGATAATCCCTCCTTCTTGAACAGTCGGCTCAAATATTTCTTATTAGAGAAAGCAAATGCTATAGACTAAGAACTGCCGCGTCATCAAGTAGTTTTTTCATGTCAATCTGTCATCAGGCTGTCCCATTGAACTGTCAGTTTCAGACAAACAGTCAATCTCTGAGCAAACAATTGACACTGACATTATAGCCAAGTTGTCAACGCGTCGACATGATGCTGATCTTATGATTTTATAGACAACTTAATTTTAACTAACGGTAAAAAGATAACGTCATTTTAATTTATGATATTTTGATTTATAAAGAAACATCGCAATTATTACATTTACAAATACATTTACAATTGACAAGATATACCTACCTACCTATAAAATAACAAGTTAATTTAAAGCTTGTAAACGGCTTGTAAAATTGATTGACTTTACAATGAGGCCAATTGGCAGCGATGGTTGTTTGTTCCATTTACTATATCTATAGAACTAAATTTATCACAAACCGCAATCCTAACTTCTAAAGTCTTGCTCATAAGCCTTCAATAAGCGCATTGTTGATCAAATGGTTGTCCTGGGTGGCAATGGAAACCACAACCTCTGTAGGTAAATAAAAAAAGTCCTTTAAAAAGTTGATAGTATGTCTGCGTTCGTAACTGTCTACGAACGCAGACATACTATCAACTGAGTTTTAAAGCCAGATGTAGAACTCCTTGCCACTATTTCTTGAGAAAATCTTCTCTATTTCCTAAGAATTATGATTATGATTATGACCACACTGTCGCTTACTATCGGGTGAGTTGATGGTCAAACACAGTTTTTTTATTCGAAAATAGGTTTGCGCTTGACCGCTAACTCGCCTGATGTTAAGCGACAGTTGCGGTCTACGATGGAGCGTGCTTGCCTAGAATAAATAATAAATATTTGTGGACATTTCACACAACGCCATCTAGCCCAAACTAAGCAAAGCTTGTACTATGGAACTAGATGGCTGATAGAATACATATATACAACTTTTTTTTTGAAATATACTTAGTCTGGCCATAAATACTGTTACAGTTAAAAATAAGAAAGATATTACTTTTGAATTTGGAATCTGTCATTTTTATACGATTGTTCATTGAGTTTTCTAATTTTGGCGCCAATACATTGTACAATATTTTGCGATATTAAAATGGAGTGGGGTGATAAAGAGAACCGAATCGCTGTGATTGCATTACACAAAGTTGGTATGGAGCCAAATGCAATTTTTTAAACTCTCCATACGCTTGGTATTAGTCAAATATTTGTGTACCGGCCTATTAATAGGTACAATGAGACCTCCTCTGTTTGTGACAGAAAAAGATCTGGCCGTCCACATAGTGTTCGTACGAAAAAGGTGGTCAAAGCAGTAAGGGAAAGAATTCGAAGAAATCCTGTCCGAAAGCAAAAGATTTTATCTCGGGAGATGAAGATAGCACCCAGAACCATGTCGCGTATTTTAAAAGATGACTTAGGACTTGCAGCCTATAAGAGACGCACTGGTCATTTTTTAACTGATAATTTAAAAAAGAATAGGGTGGTAAAATCGAAACAACTACTGAAGCGGTACGCAAAGGGAGGTCACAGAAAAAATTTGTTTACGGATGAGAAAATCTTTACAATTGAGCAACATTTTAACTAACAAAATGACCGTATTTATGCTCAAAGCTAATTGGAAGCTTCCCAATTAGTCGACAGAGTGCAACGTGGGCATTATCCGACTTCAGTGATGGTTTGGTGGGGTGTTAGCTATGAAGGAGTGACTGAGCCATATTTTTGTGAAAAAGGTATCAAAACATCGGCACAAGTGTATCAAAATACCATTCTTGAGAAGGTAGTTAAGCCCCTTAACAACACCATGTTCAATAACCAAGTATGGTCCTTCCAACAAGACTCGGCGCCAGGTCATAAAGCTCGGTCCACGCAGTCTTGGTTGGAAGTGAACGTTTCGGACTTCATCAGAGCTGAAGACTGGCCGTCGTCTAGTCCTGATCTTAATCCGCTAGATTATGATTTATGGTCAGTTTTAGAGAGTATGGCTTGCTCTAAACGCCATGATAATTTGGAGTCCCTAAAACAATCCATACGATTGGCAGTGAAGAATTTTCCCATGGAAAGAGTGCGTGCTTCTATTGATAACTGGCCTCAACGTTTAAAGGACTGTATTGCAGCCAATGGAGACCACTTCGAATAAGCTTTTATATTTTAAATTGTTTTATATTTATGTATTAAACTAACACACTGTAAAAGTAATAAATATTATTCGCAATAAAAAAACATTTTTTTTCTTCGTGACAATATTTATGGCAAGACTAGGTATACATATGATACATAGAAACACCCAGACACAGAACAAACATCCATGCTCATCACACAAATGTTTGCCCTGGGTGGGGATCGAACCCACGACCTTTCAGTTCAGCAGGTAGACGCAAACACACTACCAACTGAGGCACAAGGCCAGTCAAGGCCAGAAGGTTGGATCCACTCGCGATTTGAAGACATATATTATATTCATCCGGAAAGACCCATTCAGGAAACGTGTTCTACATCTTGGAGGTACACATAATAAGATAAGATCCATTTCATACAAAAATGTGATATCCTCTTTCTTTGACAGTCGGATTAAAAGTAGGTCATTCCGTTCATTGCAGACGGAGTGGAGCTAGAGTGATATTTCATCTAAGTATGACCTAACTCGAACATAATATTACTACAGAGTGTTGGTAACACGCGGTCGTAGTTAGACCATTTGAGGAAGACAACTGACAGTTGCAATACGTACATGATTGATGGTTTCAGCCGCCGCTAATGATTGACCAACAAGAAAAACAAAATATCTGAATGCATTAGGTACTTATAGTTTAAAATACTGAAGTAACCGACTTTAAATTACGCAATTTCGTTAACAAATGACATATTATTTCCGATTATTTTCAAAAACTATAGTACTAAACCGATTTTGATAAAAAAAAATATGGGACCACCTCTGAAGTATCACCTACCAAACAAAAAATCTGGTCGAAGGCATTCAGCAGGCAGCGTACCCAGCATGCTGTCAGCGTTGCCATTTAACGTGGCAATGCAGGCAGAATACTGGTAATGGGTTTGAGTAATGTGATTGCCTTTAGACCTTTATTGGGCTGGAGTAATCAATTTGATTTTTAGGGTTCCGTGCCCAAAGGGTAAAACGGGACCCTATTATTGAGACTTTGCTGTCTGTCCGTCCGTCTGTCATCAGGCTGTATCTTATGAACCGTGATAGGTATAGAGTTGAAATGTTCACACATGATGTATTTCTGTTGCCGCTATAACAACAAATATTAAAAAACAGAATAAAATAAATATTTAAGGGGGCTCCCATACAACAAACGTGATTTTATGCTCGTTTTTGCTCGATATTCATAACGGCAACAGGAGACGCTTGAAATATTCACAGAATATTGAGTTATATAAACACTTTAAAAATAAATAATTAAATTAAATAAAATTAATATTTAAGGGGGCTCCCATACAACAGACATGATTTGCCGTTTCTATAAAACGGTACTACGATAACGATAATGGTACGGAACCCTTCGGCGCGAGTCCGACTAGCACTTGGCCGGTTTTATTGTGTAATAGTTTAGTTAACTATGGACATATGTATAGTATATATATAGTTTGTATATTGTTTTGTTGTATGTATGTAGTTAATAAAGGCACTTATTCGTTTTAAACTAAACAAAGAATCATCAATATCAATTCACATAATTAGTGAAATAATAGCGTAACAAACATACAAAAAAAAATATATACAGTGGAATTGAGAACATCCTCCTTCTTGCAAGTTAATATTATGGAGGATGAGAAAAATATGAATTGTAGGTACATGTACAATTGCACGGCCTTAGGACTTTGGTTGCTTTGCCGTTGGCTACATTTTTTAAATCACTAGGGGGGGCAGATGCCCCTCCTGCCCCCCCTTGGCGATGCCCTTGTAAATAACTATGTAATTAAATCTAAGGTAACTAACCATCTACCAAGGATCGTAGCGTCATGAAAATTGGCAGCTGTATGTAGTTCTGATGTCAATACAATAATATGGTACTGTCGAACTGATCTGATGATGGAGCCGGAAGATATGAACTAGAACTTCATGATAGAATATCTTATCATAGCTGTGTTTGGATTTGTTAGAAAAGTCTTGTAATGCGCTTTGACCACAATAATTTGTAGCGTGTTTTTTAGTTTTTTAAACTGTAAGTAATTTTTTTTTTAATCAAGTGAGTCAAGTGCTCTCCGTCTTCCGTATTATTAGGTCATATAATAATATTAGGTCGCCTGAGCCATAAGCCATTTGAGCATTAAGCCATACATACCATGTGGATAAATTATCCACCTATCAGTGGTAATATGTATTGACATTGATACTGACTTGACAGGTGGATAAAACGGTTTTATTTTCATGAGATCCGCAGGGCCTGCTTAGAAGCCGGCATCTGTATATGAACCTAACCTAACCGCAGTAATGTCGTAAAACTAAGTTATTGGTCAACACGTTCATCCTTTCACTCGCCGAGTGTAGGTCACACCTACATTCTATTACTTGAACCAAAGCACACCGAACCATTCCTAAGTGCGTGACTAACTTCCAATCAATAACCTTACTTACGTAGAATTATATTGAATACTTAGTGATTTTTTGTCAAGTCTAAGTAAGATATGGCTAGTATTTCCACGAACAGTAGACCTCGTGAGAGAACATTACTTGTTTCAAGAAAGTCTGTGCTCGCGAGGTTTAATACTGACTATTTTCGTATCATTCGATACTGAATTTTGCCAAATATGAAAGTCAGCCGACAAAACACCTAGTAAGAAATTTTTCCTCATTTTAATGCTCATGTTTTCAGTAAATATTCAAAAAAATCGGCCAATAAATGATACCAGCCCTTTTTGGGGTAAATATCTACCCCCTTAGTCATAACTCTCCGATGATAAAAAGATTCGTAAAGGTTAGTTGATAAATACGATATCTAAACGAGTACCACCAAACATACAAACAGAAGAAAGAAAATTTAGCCAATGGTTACAGAGACCAATGATAATGAGAGAAAAGAGATACTTTCCGTTCAACATTCTACCTAACACAGAAATGTCAACCTATTAAGACACCCAATACGCAATCGCCTCACCCCAGCCAATCAGCCATATCTAAAAACAATTGAAGCACCTGCAATCATCCAAAAACACGGATCTTCCTGCACCGAGGCGAGACAGATGGCTGGCATTCCGGCGGTAGGCTGGTATTACGCAAGTGAAGTTCACACTGCCACAGTGTGTGTACGAGTGTTGCTTCGACACTGTAGCTTTTTGTAAAAAAGAAATAGAAAGTAAGAGCCTGAATGAGGTCTTATTTTGACGCACTCGACATTTTCACTTTTGTAACGAAGAACGTAAAAAATATTGACATCGTTAAGGAAATCCAATTTAATCCAAATGTTTACTATATCGTTAACATAAGCAAAAAAAATTTTTTTTTGAGATAACCGTATGTACTTACGTGTAATCGTCAGATTCCTGTAGATAATAATTTATTGACGAATCTTTAGCTTTTTCTAGTAGTGAATAGACGCCGGTCATTTCGTACAACTCTAGAACACTCACGAAAGTTTGTAAAATACAATAATTATAGTTTAAAAAACTGAAAAAAAACCTCTTGAAAATACGTAATACAATACATACGCGACTTGATGTTCACTTTTCTACAGGATCTTGGATAATATTTTACCAGTTATTTTGTTAGAAAAACCAAAGTACTGCATTGACTTTGATAAAATTTATATGGGATCACTTCTGAAGTATGATCTACCAAATACAAAAATAATCATCAAAATCAATGCACAATTGGCTGAGTAATCGGTGAACAAATATACAAAAAAAAAACATACAGACCGAATTGATAACCTCCTTCTTTTTGGAAGTCGGTTAAAAAGACCTTACGTCTGTGCTCGAAACTACGATTTATTCCCCACTGGTACCTTGTTGACTTTATTCGTATATCATATTATGTACCTTTTCTCGCGAGAGAGACATGTTATGCGAGATAATCTCGAATGCAACAGAATGAGCGCTGTGATTCAATTAAACTTCCGACCTCTGTGACAAGTGGGTGAATCGTCGGCCGGTTGCGAAATCGACTCCCGCGCATGTTCGCCATTACACTCATAAAAGTGATTTTATGTGGAGCAAATGAACTTAATGAACGTACCGAATTTTATTTATTTTGTCAGGGAGTAACAGATACTTCTCTAAATCGACGAATGGAACACTATTATAGAGTTCTCAAAAAGGAACTTAATGTTTTTCGTATGTTATTAGGTATATAACTCGTTAGTAAGAATATTTGTAGGTATGTTTTTATATTTCCTCCTCTAGCTTACACGGCTTGACCAGTTTTGATGTGTAAAGTATTATTAGATTCGGTTTTTATTAAGGATATTCGGGATTGTTATGGATATTATGCTAGTACTGTTGATGTTTATTGCATTCGACTATCTTATTTTTTTAGGCTGTAGGATATAATATAGAAACACAAACTGCGGCACGTGGTTTCATCTGCGTAAGATAAAACATCTATATCAATATCTATATCAAAATTTACAGCAATCGGTTCAGCCGTTTGGCCGTGAAAAGGTAACAAACAGACAGAGAGACACAGATTTTCGCTTTGGATTAGGGTTAGTTATGATACATATAGCCGAAAACATGAACCACCTTCTTACGCAGTCAGGTAAAGCAGAAAATTTAAATCGCGTGGTCTCATTTTTGGCCGAATTACTAATATTAACATACAGTGACAAAAAATCACTCCTTTACACTACAGTAAAAGAAAGGCACTCCATATTACACAACTTAACAGACTTTATTTGATGCAATAATCAGCTTACGATAATTCATATCCACTTAAATATAACACTATAATTATAGTGGATTTTAACACTTGAATACTTAAAGATATTCATTTTAGAGATGAGCATTTCCTTTTGAATGAAAGTACCAATTTCTCATTGATATGACAAAAATGCGATCACAAAGATTTTGTACTAGGTACGTGTATGATGCATACTTTCTACATAGGAGTAGAACTCCCTCCTGCTGCAATCTATTTCCTAAGTCGCTAGCTTATCGATTTTTTATCGGATTAAATTTGGTGAATGTGCTTCTGAGCTGCATGATCTTATTATTCCTTCTTTCTCATTTCTTACTAACCGAAGGCTAGAAACTCGAAAAAGCGTCATCAATTCATAGTGGATATTCCAAAATACGAACGAACCGCTATAATTCCAATTTTATCGTACTGTAAACATGTAGAATAGTTTCCTGATTGAGTCTTCTCTAGGTGTTTTTAAATATTGGGTGAATCGGTTACTTATAGGTTAGCGCGCTCCATCTTATACTAGCGTGATTTAACATCATACGGACATGGAGAAACTATAAGGGTTCCTTGTTGACTACGGAACCCTAACAAATTCATCTTACTCCTTTCGGTATCTGCTTAGTGAATTTGTTATTCCCTTCGGTCACTAGAAATTAAAAAGGTAACAAAAAATCATTGAATGCTCCTATTGCCTCCATAACGGTCACGACTACGGTTCAAATTGAAGAAGAGTACCATCTCTAAAGATTGTGAGAGTGACACCTCCCACTAGAAACCTTTTATATCGCTATAAACGTAATAATAACACTTCACCATTTGATTGAAAACTTAGATATTAGATTGTCGACAATTTCCGATTGTGTAAGGGTCAATACAATGATATCGGAGGAAGTAACAATCGCTGTGAAGATGGTATCGATAAATGAACGAGACCATTTTGGGTTCTCGTTTTATTGTAAATAACTTAATAACTCTGGGAAATTATTACGAAAATTGTATTGAATGGACTTGTAACTGCTATGCTGGTATGATGAGATTTCAACATCATAATCATTTCACAAGAAGTCAACTGGTGTATAACATAACTGCATGGGAAAGCCCCCCATGGATTTCCAAAAGGCCTGGTAGTTGCACGACCTACAACCAATATTTCTCTGAGACTTGTTTGAAAACGTCCGTCCATCTTGTGGCTGGTCTTCCTACGCTGCACTAACCTTGCCGGTGCGTTGTCTCCACTCGAGAACTTTTCGGCCTCATCGGCCGTGAATGATATGTGCCCTGCCTACTGCCACTTCAATTTGTTTATTCGCTATTACATTCTAAATCACTCATGTGTCTCATCCATCGTTGTAACGCTGGGGAAAGACCATCTTCTCATTGTGGGAATGGTAATAAGCCAGTAAACAATAGCATATTTATTTCTAAAGTTATACATACTCTAACATGACCTTATACTAAACTGAAAGGGCATAGAAAATTGAGCCAAAATTCTATCAGTGAACCGTGTGGGGGAACGATTAAAGTGGGCCTCGAAAATATCAAGCATAACGAACAGCGACATTTTTTTTCTATTCTGTATTTCGAGTGAAAAAAAGAAGCACGACAAGAAGAGTAGAGATTTTGTCGCGGCGCGTATCTGATTATACTGGACTCATCGAATTTCCAACAATGACTATAAACATACCGCAGGGTATTCTGTGACCATGCGCAAATCGGTTACGGCAGTGGACCGTAGCATTATGAGTAAACAAATGAATCACGCATGAAATCATAATCGATTAGTTCCAACTCCAGTTATGATTGTTATCAACTAAGTTACGTAAATTATTGTTTTTACTATAGGTACCTACTAGCTGGGCAGGACACTAACTTGTTTGCTGGCAACCCAGCCTGTGACACACAGATGGAAGGAATGACGTGCGAATTGTTTTTGATGTGGTGCAGGCGGGAAATATTTTGGTTAGGACAGCACGTGAACCTCGGACGCTATGTTTATGGATTTAACCAAAGCGTTAGACTACGTTGATTATAAGTCATAAGATTTTAATTGACAAAATGTATAAATATGGAATAAGAGGAAATGTTTCGGAGTTGATAAAATCATATCTTTCCAATAGTGTTTAACAGACCCAAATTGTCCAAGTGTGTCCAAAACCGAAAACAAAAAAGATGTATTTATCTTCTCCTAGATCTATTAACTGTGGCGTGCCACAAGGAAGCATAGTCGGACCACTGTGTTTTATCTCCCACATAAATGACTTACCCGAAGTTATAGATAATTGTTTTTAGTTTTTGTATGACATCAGTAACAAAATTTCGTCGCTGAAAAACTAAAAAGTAAAATAAAATTTTTGATATCTGTTTTTCAAATTTAGATTTAACTACAGTACGCATTGAGCACCGTACTTAAATATTCCAGTCAAATCTCGGAACCGGAATTGACTGCAGCACGTGGCATGGAAAAATAAATAATGTTAGCTAGATCTCTACCATTAGAAGGTCGACGCAAGGTGAAAAAAGTTGCTTGCTTGCTTTTTTTTAAATACTGATATTAAGACAGACTGATTACTCACAGCCTAAGCTACTAAGTCCTAATGTCAAGAAATTTGGAGGATATATCTTTGTTACGTGTGAGTTAGAAAATAGAGTCTTTTTGGAAAGAGAACTATCGTGATAAAAAAATGGTAACTGTCACGTGGTGATAAAAGATTTTTAACTTTATGACGTGACGTCTCGATTGTATTGCTAGTCGAATAATATAATGAAATAATGACAGCAGCACCCTTAATGCCACATTAGTTCTACTTCCGAATAGTCTAGTTCTGTACTACGTGGATACAACTAATGAATGTGTAAACCGCGGTCGTCAGATATTCTATAATAATAATTTGTTTATTTCAGAATTTGATTCCATATACAATATCAATTACAATGTCACAACTAATAATAATGTCAACAATAAAATAAAATCAGCAAAACAATTGAAAATTAATTAAGTAGGTATCAGTTTACAACTTTGCACCCATTAGCGTTACCATCCACTTATGCTGGATGGGGCAATTCTGGCGGGCGGCAATCATTTGTAGGATACTGTTACGACTGCCCCGCAATCGCTGCTGAAGAGATGCAACTTTCTTACGTATCATCGCATGGAAGTCATCCGTACGTGCTTCAGCAAACATTTCAGATGCACTACAAAATCTAGGCAGTCGCATCAGCATCCTAAAAATGTCGTTATATTGAACACGTAAAGTACTGGCAGCCCGACGAGTGTGGTTTGTCCATAGACTGCTCGAGTAGAAGGACTGGCAGTAAGCCTTAAAAAGTGTGATTTTCACTTCTCTCGAGCAGCGAGCAAACCTGCGTGCGATCATGTTTCCCCGGACTGCCAGCGCTCTACGCTCTCTCTCAATGTCTGTGTCATCTTTTAAGTCCTCGTTTACAATATGCCCCAAATACCTAAAACTTTTTACCATCTGTAGGTCTGCACCGTTCAGCTTAATTGGCGGAACATGTACCGGTTTTCTGTTCCCACTCTTAAACACGAGTACTTCACTTTTTTTGGAGTTATACCTTAGTCCATGTTCCGCCGCATATGCCTCACAAATTGACACTAGCTTGCGAATTGCCCCCACCGACGGTCCCAGCAGTACCATGTCGTCTGCGTAACTTATGTTATTGACGCAAACTCCATCAATGATACAACCCACATGGGTACTGCTGAGCTCACCGATGAGGTTATTTACATAAAGATTGAACAGCAAAGGAGAAGTTATACCACCCTGCCGGACACCGCATTCCAAGCCGTACTCATCAGATAGAGCCCCTGCCCAACGAACCTGGTTCTTCTGACAACTGTACCACCACCTCAGCATAGAAGTTATTTCGGCTGGTACGCCCGCAGCCAATAGTTTCTCCCAAAGTTTCCCATACAATACTGTATCGATTGCCTTTGAAAGATCCAGAAAGCAGGCGTAGACCGGAGTTTTCCTATCTGTATAGTACCTGACAGCTTGCTTAAGACACAAGATTGCACTCTCTGTTGATAGTCCAGTCCTAAATCCGAACTGGGCATCGTGCAGCTGAACATGTTGTATCAATATGTCATTAAGCAAGCTGTCAAAGACCTTTGCCAGTACAGTTGCGAGTGATATGGGACGATAGTTGTTTATATCCGATGCATCTCCAGTCTTACATTTGATGATGGGTACCACTATAGTCTTAGTCAACTTTTCCGGCAAATACCCATGACAGACACATAAATTGAAAAACATGCAGAGCACACGCGGCAGATGAATTCCAGCGTATTTCAAGTGTTCGATACTGAGACTATCATGTCCAGCAGATTTGCCTCTCCGCATTGATCTAATAACTTTTTGAATTTGCTTTGCACTAAAGTTTACAGTTCGCTCTGAAATGACAGCCCCAGCATCAAACGATTCAGAAGTGGCTGATTCAGTTCCTGGTTTTACACTAAAATGGTCTTTGAATAGATTGGCCACTGATTTATAGTCACTCATATCATTTACACTCAGAGGGAGGCCAGGCTTAACATTCATTTTATTTGTATCTTTCCAGAAATGTTTAAAGTCTTTAGCGGTGTGGTGAGATGCAAGAATATCCATTTTAATCTGGTCTTCTCTTGTTTGGCACCACTTAAGCCGTTTTTTAAAAGATTTCTTGCTCTCACACATCTCTGCATATAATCGACCACACTTAGGTTTACCCGCTTCGACCCAAGCCAAAAACTTAAGCCTGGCCTCCCTATGGTATGGTGCTACATGCTTATTCCAGCCAACAACGTGATGACCTCTTCTCCGTGCTCTTACATGCTCATACGAGTTCGAAGCGGCGTCCGACAGAATAGTAACAATATCTTTATACATTTTGTCTAATATATCACAGTGCTTTTCATTAGAACAGACTCCATCACAACATTGAGAGAGCTCAGATGGAAAATCGATACCCCTCAACCCACTGTGACATAACTGATGGTAACGCTCAATTTGATCGTCAGTTCGATTTCCCCATACTATTTTATCGATTTCTGGGGCTCGATTTACAGATGTACGAGAGTCCCTACCGCTTATCTCCCCTATACCACATTCAAGAAATAGTGGGAAATGGTCAGACCACACCGGGTCGGTCCTAACCCAAATACGCTTAATAGATGGTAAAGAAGCAGTAGTCACCACACAGTGGTCTAACCATCTCGCACAGCCATGTACATCACTAATATACGTAAAAGTATCTGAGTCATGACCGAGGGTACTTATGTCGGCACACGCCCATTCCTGGTCCTCACAGAACTCTAATAACTTTACTCCGAAACGTGCACCAGGATGAGCGTTAAAATCGCCTAACATCGCCTACTGCTCGCGTACATTTCCGGCCGTGTGTCAGTCCGCACGGCTTGCGCCGACACGCGCGGAATAGAAAGGCACATCGGTGAAAGCGCATGTCCTTGTAACGGAGGTACGCTTCCTGCTTAGACATTATACCATTACCTACAACGAAATATTAACACTAGCTGTGCCAAGGAGAGTTTCCAACACTGTTCTATATCCTGGCGTCAACCACTTAACCGGTGTGTTTCGGTTTTTACACCTAGGAATATAGACTAAATTAACACTCTTTTTTTTTTTTTATCCTACTCCCAATCACCGTCCTTACGATAGAGTTGATGGTTATTTCAGCCGCAATAAATTGTCCCGCGTGGTCGAGGCGCCACTCTCAAGATAATTCGAGCTAGTAAAACTACTAAAAAAGATTTGTGGGATCGTACCTCTAATTTAAAAAAAATGGTTTACAGCCAGTAAAACTCAGTCGAGTTGAAATCTTCCTTTTCGAAGTCAAACAAGTCAATCACACAACCAACATAAAACTTAGATAATATTATATTTATATTATACATTCTAAGAGAGCCTTATGCACATCGTGACCTGAGGATAAGCCTGCTCGTGCCTGGTAGCGGTCACCGCTGACTGCCGTGAAAGGAATTGCGTAACTACGCGGCCACTTATCGTATAAAACTATTTGCCGAGACTACTTTCAAAACATCGGCAAAACTTGCCACAATATCAGGGCTACCCACCTACATACTCATCATAGAGGTTAACTTTGATGTATTTTCCTCCAGCATAGGGTCACGTACATTGTAATCAAGTGTTTTTGGAACAAGCTTTTTTAATCTCTCACATCCTCTATAGAAGGTGGCCTAAGACATTTGGTATGTGTTTGTTTATTGAGTTCAACCCAACTGAAGGGGAATTTAATTTGGACACCTCAGTCACGTCTGACTGTTGCTACTCCACTCTTTCAGCTCCACACTCTTTCCCGTCACTCACTCATTCCTAACTCCTTCTCGTCACTCATTTCTCACTCCTTCCCGTCACTCACTTCTCACTCCTTCCTAGGTTTACTATAGTTGCCGTAGAAGTGGGCGTTTTTGTTTTTGAAGGTCATCTAGTGCATGTGAGTGGAAAAATGCACCATTGGTGGAGGTATGGTACATTGTCAGATGTCTTCAATGTGATGCACTAAACAAGGCACGAGCGAATGTAGCTAATAAATCTGCAAAAGTTTAGGCATAATAAATGCTATGTTAGAATGATATGAATGAATGACATAGGGTAAGTCCTTAAATGTGAGTTTTACAGCTCGTAGGCCATTAGAACGCCTCGGGGCCATACCAGCACCCGACCATCTCGTATGTAGGTCCTCATGACGTGCACATGAGATGCCTTTTTTACACTAAGCTGGATTTTGAAGAGTTAAACTTTGTGGAGTAATATTTAGATATATTTTATATAATAATAATAACACGATAAATGACCTAAATAACTAAAGATATAAATAAAATACATATTACAGATAAAAAACAGAACTCAGGTCACAGTCCCAAGGCAACGTTCTCAAAAGGCTGCGACATTGTCTCGACAAGAAGACATTGCCTCGTTGGATAGCAATGCTAATCATAATAATTATTTTTATTAATTAATATGGCATTATTGGAAATGTAAATAAAAACAGACTATATGTCTACTGTCTACATCATATGAATAAAAAAAATATTTTTGGATTAAATTGTTGGTTTTTAATACAAAATTGTGCATTTTGAAGTTGTTTTTTTTAACTATAATTATTTAATTTGCCTTTAATACTTTTCTCCTGACACATTTTATTTACTGGAGGAGGACTGCACCAGTGGATTTGTTGTGGCTGTGATGATAATGATGATGCTTTAACGGATCTATAGTGTGCAGTGGCGTCCCTGTATGCAGTGTAGCACCGCACGTGCGCATGTACACATCACAATTTAACGAATTACAGCATTCTTCGAGTAAAAGGCGTACATTTGGCAAGGTCACTCCACTCTTTGTGAAATGCTTATCGAAAACTTTATCTCTTGCAAAATATACCTAAAAGCTCCGTTTTATGAATGTAGAGATGGTGAGACTGACCTAGAGCATAGCCTTCAAGCGTACTAGAAGAACGAAGATCATTGATTGGAATCTAAATATTTAACAATGGTAGACACATTTTGCACAACTAATAAAAGTGACTGCATCAGGTGTTTTAGCAAACACTAGTATACGTAAATGCTTATATAAAGATGGAAAGGAAAAACAACCTAATTGACTGACTTCCAACGTGCAATATCGGTTTGATCCATTTTAATAACTGTTTTCCATAAGCTACGAAAGAGAAGATTTTTCTTTCACTTTTTGTTAACCAGTTATTACAAAAGGAATATTTAAACTATATTCATAAATTCGTTTCATAACCAGCTACGAAAACGGAAGCATTTTTTTATCTTTTCATGACCAGCTACGAATATGGCTGGAATTTTTCTAATTTCCTAATTAGCTACTAAAGTGGATACTTTTAGAAATTTCACCAAAGTCGGTTCAGTAGTTTGGTTCATAAAACGAAAGTACGCGTTTTGAAGCCGGTTTTTCAGTTTTTTAAACTATAATTATTTATTATGTAATAGGTTTACGCTCGACCACCAACCTGACCCGACCTGATAAAAAACGACGGAGCGCGCTTACCTGTTCTTTATACCTGACTGCGCAAGAAAGAGAATTGTTATATGTATAGATCACATTATATTTATTTCTAATACCTGCTTATTTTATCGTCACATAAAAATCACAATTGCACTCACAAACCGAGTGGCAGAAAAAGAGAAGCGCTCGTTAGATAATTCAGCGCAGCGATTGATAAGTACATAATATTAAGATTACAGAACAAAATAAAGCCATCGTCTGTCCGATGTAATCCAATAAATAACAGATACGTTTCGGTCTCATTATTAGTATCCATTACGCACTCGTACTTACATAATGCGTTAAGTAATTATTGTCACTCTTAGAGCATTGGAAGCTGTATAAAGTGATAGTGTAATGCACTACTGCCATACTTATCGACTGGTTTTTTTACATGTGACACTCACTTACCCACTTTATAGCACTGATTTTGTTGATTACGTTTTTAATGAGATAATCAGGCGCATATTTTTCATTTTTTACGTTTTTTTTTATGTACTAACCTAGATTGTTTTACAATATTACTCAGTATTACATGGACATACTTTTATAACCGCTGTCAGAAATTTCCATAATATATTTTTTGCAATAAATAGTGGACATGGAGTGAAACATCATACATTCCATCTATTGAGCGTAGCAAAAAATTCTTAATCTGCTGAAAAGTGTTCGAAACGTTAAAATATATAAAATACTCGCGATAAATCCGTTGAAAATACTTTTTTTTTGTTTATTATAGATCTACGATTGACAACCAACTCGCCTGATGTTAAGCGACGTTGTGGCCGAGGATGGAGCTCGTCGATCTAGAAGATATCAACCTAACCTAACCAAGAGTATAGTGGATCCTCGAGAGTTTCATTGCTCAGACCATCTTAGTAAACAGTCATCATCTATTATCATTCATCATCTATCCATTAGAATTCCACTGCTGGGCTGGACATATGCATCCTCTATGGATTCTCAAAAAATACCGGTTGGAAGCGGAATGCATCCAGCGTCTTCGTGCCATTCGTCGGTATGAGGTCTTGATGGTAGTAGACGTCACCGACATAACACAGCGGATTAGCAAGCAGAAGTGGCAGTGGGCAGGGTATATAGCACGTACAACTGACGGCCGATGGGACCATGAGTTCTCGAGTGGAGAGCAAGCGCAGCGTAGGAAGACCAGCCAACATAAACAACCAGTGACGCAAACAAATAATGTAGGTATCTACTTATGTGACTTAGACGCCAGAGTCAGAAAAAAAACAAAACTGATGTTTCAAAAATCAGTTTTTTTCTTTTTAACCCCCGAACCAAAAAGAGGGGTGTTATAAGTTTGACGAGTATATCTGTGGCATTATAACTCAAACTGTTTGTAAAATAATATCATCGAGTGTTCTTAGCTATGTTTCATGAAAATCGGTTCAGCTGGTTTTTTTTTGTTGAGGGGTTTTTGAATTTTCTATAATTATACTTGTTGTAGGGATATACGATTCTCGTAAGGTTACTCAACCTTCGCCTAACGAAGGGCTAACGATCTATGAACTCTGTCTAATTGCTGGTACTCGCTAACGACGTCGAGCTGAATGCGCCTGCGCCTTCAGACAAATATTTACCAACTTCTTTAGAGATGAACTGCAGTGCCCATTAATTAAGAGATCGGCATTAAGTATACTTAAGTTATTTTTAACTTATTGGGTAACTGGCAATTTAAAGTGAACTTTTGAACTTTTTAAGTGGGTAAGTGTAATTACCGTTTTTAGCCAATTACAGCAAAGCCAAGAAAGGGTTATGTATTATCAGCCAATGTATAACTACTTACTTACTAAGATGGCGCGCCGACCCCAAAGTGGGTCTTGGCCTCCGACACCAAAAGACGAGAGTCTTTACTTACCTTAGTATTAAATATGTCTAGTCTATGTACTTATGTTTGTATTTACATGTCGATGGAGAAGTGATACTAATGAAACCCAATAAGTCAAAGAAATTATAATTTATCTTATAAAGTCTAGTACTAGTTGAGTAGTAAACTATAATAAGTAAAATAAAATAAATATTAAAAAAATATATTTTAATAAAGTAATCGTAAAAAGAAAAACATACAAGCTTTGAAAAAAGTACTCCTCAAGACTAATCAAGCTAGCCCAAACTCGATCGGCTTATATCTGTGGTTTATCTTGTGTATAGCCAAGAAGTTGCTATGGCCACTTTCCGACTCCATCATCAGACCCTGGATATCGTGTAGTAAGTACTCACCAAGACAAAACAAATGAGCCCAAACTCGATAGGATTATCTTGTTTTGTTTAGGAGTTTCTTAACTACCTTCCGACTCCATCATCAGATTCGACCATAGTTCCATTGTAACGAAGATACGCAAGTGTACCAAATTTGTGCTCTCTCGAACGTCAGGAACTGGTTCTAATTTAGCTTCCAAGATTTAACTCGTACAGACAGACAGTCAAACATAGCATACAGACAGACAGTAAAAAATAGACCGAAATTGTTTAGCGCGGATTTTGGGCAATGTGAACCTTCAGTCTCCATTATTTTTGTAGACTTTGTTTATCAAAATAATTAAACTAGCCATCTTCACCCGTGATACATACTCGTACTATGAGAATTGTAATAATTAGCTTATCACTTATCACTATTAATCTAAATACATTCAGTATCGGGAACAGCGTGTGAAGAGAACGAGCTCTTACGATATCTATTGTGTATGTAGATATCGTCAATTTTCGACACTATTTGTGAGGTGAGGCTCACAGCTATCTCTCTCGCGCATCACAACATTTTTAATAGAAAATCACTGAGTGGGGTATTGGAAAAATTAGAGATATAATTATTTTATAGGAGAAATGTTTTTAAGAAAAGACTTTCTTCGATATCTCAATGTGTCTGAGGAGTTTCAAATTATACGTTTTTTTCTTCGACAAAAATAAACAACGGTTTTTTCGCTACTCTATCGCCAAATAAGTGGTATCTGATCTTTAGAAAATTAAAAAAGTATATATTCATACACAATTTTATATAACTCACATTTCTAATACCCTCATGTTGTTTGTCAATCGTCAAGCCAGGTCAGTAAGTAAGTAAGTTCGTATAAACTGAGTGGTCAACCCCAGTTTCAGAGTTATTATGCCGCCGAAAGGCCGGCTACTCTGACACTAGGGCTGGCAGTTTATACGAACTTACTTTTAATACCCTCATTCTGTACTGTTTAAAAATGCTATAATGCGCTAGAGAGATAGCTGCGTTTCAAACGCTATTTACGCGTGCGGTTGTTTGTTGGTTAAAATGTCAAAAAAACCTAAAAAAAAAAAGCGCTTCTAGATACTGTTACTTCTATTCTATGCTGCACTGGGAGGAAAACAAAACATACATGATGTACCCGCTGCTTCTCTTCCTGGGCAATACGAGATAAA
Organism: Lycia hirtaria; assembly: GCA_947563715.1. Lineage (NCBI taxonomy): Eukaryota > Metazoa > Arthropoda > Insecta > Lepidoptera > Geometridae > Lycia > Lycia hirtaria. Next base: position 17,156,128 of record OX387384.1, read on the forward strand.
TTGGCATTTATGTTTTGATAAAGTATCAACGGGATGTAGCGTCAGTCCTCAAAAACGTCCGAGCTCAATGAGGTCTAATTAGACCCCTTACACGATTAAAATAATTTCGATTTTCAAAATATTTCGAAACGGCAAAATAGACGTCTTAGACTTCTCAATCTAAATTAGCGCGGCGACATGGAGTCATATGAAAAGCTTGAAGTTCGTCATTGTCGGTATATGAGTATCGGCCAACCCAGGACACTATTCGTGAATTTTGTTTTTGACTTTATGTCCACGTGATGGAATGACATTGCATTTATGTAAGCGATGAGCCGACCCCTTGTCACTGCAAGCTAATGTTTTGTACATCTTAAGTCAGTATTTTCAGGTCCAACTATGAATCAGCGTCGTCATCTCTACTGAAACTGTAATTAATTTACGTGACTAGAGCTCATTGAGCGCTCATATTTATTACTAGCTGCACCACGCGGTAGATACAGCTAGTCCAAATACTGCATTTACAAAATTGTCCAAACCGCCACCAGCATTTAGCAATACCAGTCTGTCTGATTATGATCTAGGAAGCGGCGAAACAAATAAGATGGTTGCGCAAGCTGCGTCGCGTTGCGGAGCGCCTGGCGACCATTCGCCGCCATTGTTTGATGCTATATCCGGCCTCCCGGCCATTTCCGGTAACACAATACTAATTAGTTTTATAGAGCTCTAATTACAGGCACAAAATGATAATACGTGCTTATATAGGTAAATATGCAATGTATTCTATTCAGCAGCTTGACCTGAGCTTGGTCCTATTCCAAAAAAAGTGTGCATATTATTCAGTGCAGACTTCATGGGATCATGCAGGAGTGCAGTCGGACTCAGCATAGTCGGAATAGACGATAAAAATATTATCTCCACTTTACGTGTAGGGGCATCCTAAAAAAAAGTTAGCTCTGACAGCGTCACCAATTAACAAAAATTTCGGAAACGGAGAATGGTTTTCGCATACTCCCTTCCCCACACGATAGGGTTAATGAGAGAAAAAAACATTAACTAGTTTTAAAATTTACTAGTAATTATCCCAAAAAAAAATTTTTTTTGCTACTTTTTATTTTACCACTTACCATTTATTTACCACTTGGACGGACAGCCGGAAGTTATGAAACTATAAGGATCCCTAGTGTCATCTACGAAACTTTAGGTATAATTTCGCCAAGTACCTACACAACGGAACCCTTATATACATATACGTGACGCTCGAGAGATAAAAAAACAAATAAGCTGTAAGGTGGCATTGAAACATACACACGTATAGGTAAGTACATAAACTAAAAAATATCCCCCTTTTTATGAGTAATCAGTTGATAACTGTTGTATAAAAATCAAGTTCTAACGTCTTCGGTTAAAACCTAGATATTTTTGTGGCCTAGATTTTTGATGATAGCCATTTTATATTAACTTGTTTACACGCCGTTGTTTCATCAGCTAGGTAAGTATTACATCTAGAGAGGAAGAATTAGTCTAGATCTAGTACAGACAGTAGGTACATTGGAGAACAGTCATTAAGGCAGCAGTTGGTTTTTATTTTTATATGAAATAGAACTACGTTTGACCACAAATTTACTTGATGAAAAGCAATAACATGGCCGAGGATGGAGCACATTTAAAAATTACAAAATTGTAAGGCCCGGCGGCAGGGAATTCCACTCTTATACAGTACGCTTCAAGTATGTGAAATGAAATCATTTTGTACAAGATCGTTGTGTGCAGAAATTGTTGTGTTATATATTTTCAAACTGGTTATGAGCTCAGTAGACGCTCTTGACTTTGTTTAACTTCTCGTCAATCGGCATCTGCTCTCGCTAAATAATTAAGATCTCCAGGTCGAAATATCCTATGGAAGAAAGCATTTTGCAGCTATTTTGTAGTGACTTCAACAAATAAAAACTACTTTTTTCCTCACAAAAAAAGAAGGTTCTCAATTTGACTGTAGGCTGTAGGTATGTTTTATGAATTGAAATTGATGATTATTTTTTATTTGACAGGCCAGAGGTCATATGATTTTTATGAAAATCGGTTCAGTGCTTCGGTTTCGAAATAAAAATAACTGGAATAATATGTCATCCAAGTAAACTAAATCACGTATTATAAAGTTAGTTGTTTCAGACTTTTAAACTATAATCATCATTAAGTATACAATAATTATTAGAATTAGATTTATGGTCATGTTTGTACGCGTTCTCATAAACGAAATGCCCAAACTGTACCTACGTCTGGATTGATAAAATTCACAAAATGTGTATGATGTATTAGCGGGCATCCTACAAAAATATACGTGTCAGTACCATGAATGTGTCTCAACTCATACGCTATATATAGACTCTAGATTCCGTAATGCAATTGCGAAATCTAGGTACCATCTAAGTGAAAACCACATATTTTGCACGTCTCATTTAAAAGGAGGTTAGGTTTAGTAACTCGAAAAATTTTAACGCAAAAAAACTCGTAATGTTGGATTTCCAAAATCTTATTGAAAATTCACCTGTTTGTGAAGCTTTAATGCGACAGAAATGAACTACTTTGTTTATCTATACATTTAATAGACTGTAACGGGTCAAAATCTGTAAATACATTAAATATAAAAAAAAAACTATGGACTCAGTAGCCAAAACAGCAATTTTCAAATGTTTTGTCTGTCTGTCTGTACGGTGTGTCCGATGGACGCTGAAACTACTGGACGGATTTGGACGAAATTTGGTTCACATAAATTATGATGTACAACTACAGAACCCTTTGCGCGTCCTCCTTTCATTTATTCCTCTAACCAAGGTCAAATGTTGCTTCAAACGGTCTCATGGTCTTTGATGCCCGAGCCACCCCGTAAGGGGAAATAGGCGTGATTGTAAATAATAATTAATTGTTATTGTATTCTCTTATTAATTAATTCATCCCTTAAATAATTTAGAGTTCAATATATCCTGCACAAGTTTCTGTAATAGTAGGTTGTGCTTGCATCATATAAAGTTCCCAACAACACAACTAGATGTTCAAAGCTTCCCAGCCCATTGTACCGCGTCTCTATCAAGCAGCTCTCGTTCTTGACCCGTCCGATACTGTCCCACGCCTCCAGTCCGCCCACTTTACACATGTCTTGGACATTTTGAAACTCTTACGAGCCTGTGAATTGTACTAACTGGGTATATGTCATCTGTGTGCTATAATAAGATAAGACTCCTTGCAAAATATTTACCTTACCAGGATGGTCGTTTGGCATTCGACTGAAGTCCGTTCGCCATTATAATTCCGCTGATATTTTTTATTTTATTTTATTTTTTACTCTATTGTTATTTCCGTTTTAAATAATGTTAAAAGTGATGTCAGAATTCAGATTAGTGACAAATTAGAGCTCACAATGTCAAAAACTAGGTATAATTAAGGTTTCATGTTAAAAGAAAAAAACAAAATACCCGACTGCATAATATAATAATTTAGAGTGACGTCACGGACGGTAACACATTGGTTATGTGTGAATCGTATTTATAGACAATAGACAACCTGTAAAAAGCTGTGTAATGGTCAGTTTATTTACTGGACTTTATGGCTTATTATTGTTACTACTTAAATATATATACTTATTCTACTTAACATATTAGGAAGGTACACTTATATAGATGGATCACTAGCTACATCAATGTTATCTATTTTTGAGTTTTTAATTTATTTAACCTTAGCCAATAAACTTATGTCTTATCAAAAAATTAATTATAGTATTAATTATATCTTGTGCGATGTAATATCAAAAATATTTAGTAATAATCATGTTATTCTGCGCCGTTACTTCTACGATTGTGCTGTTTCTGCGGTTATCTGACGCCGAATGTTATTAACTCAGAATACAGAATTCTATATTCTAAGGTTATTAATAACTATAATGACTTCTAAGAGACTTAAGATTGGGTTATATAACGCAGGTTCGCTCGGTACAAATCACGACAATATTATAGTGTCGGTCACTCGGATATCTTACTACATGAGACATGGATGCACGCCGGTGAAGAGGGTCGCGCCCCGCTCATACCTGGGTGGACCCGTTGCATACTATGGTGGAGGAAATGTGGCTCACTGCAACTGTTACTGGAAGGAGGCTTCTGATCGGTACAGGATATCGACCGCGATGGGTGAACGCTGATTTGTTCTTTGACGCCGTCACAGACTCCATCAGCTCGAGCCCTCGACACGATAATTTGGTTTTATTAGGTGATTTTAACATTAATTATTTGAATTCGTCTGACCCTTTCACTATCAAATTTAAATCATTTTTGTCATGCTTCAATTTGCAACAAATAGTTACGGAAGCTACACACTTCACTGATACTAGTCAGTCACTCTGTCCCAACAGTCCCAAGTTCAATTCTTGGCCGGGAAGACAATAGGTATTCGTTCATTAACTTACGAAAGACTTGAGGCAAGTAAATTAACTACGGTCCATTATCTTAACCCTGACTGAGTTCGAGATCAATTAATCAACGTGTGGTATAGGAGTGGTTGGAATATCGAAACTAGACAATGCCGGCGACGGAAACAAGACCGCAAGGCGAGCCGCGGTGAACACTAGGTCGGTCATTATAATATACAAATGATTATGAAATAAAATGCCAAAATGTATTTATTTACTCACATGTACATATTTATATTTGTAAAATGTATGTGCCCAGAAGATGTACTTATGTATGTAACCACTAGATGTATTAAATAGTTTTATAAACATATTATGACTGGCCTTGTGGCTCAGTTGGTATTATGTCTATGTCTACCTGCTGAACTTAAAGGTCGTGGGTTCGATCCCCACCCAGGGCAAACATTTGTGTGATGAGCATGGATGTTTGTTCTGTGTCTGGGTGTTTCTATGTATCATATGTATATGTTACTGTGAAAGCCCGAACTATGGTAAATCTTAGGTTTTACCAGTTAATCTTAAGATTGACCGACAGTAGTTGGTAATAAAAAGAGGATCAATTTTCGGACTTATACCATTAGAAACTGGTACATGCTAGGTTAGGGTAGGTTTATTTATTTATTTATTGCACTTATACATAGCTAACGAACTAAGGTTTGGTGGTAAATGCACGTAATTCGGACTTTTACCATAACAAGTTGGTAAAGCTTGGGTTTTACCGGTAATTCTTAGGATTTACCGTAGTTCAGGCTTTTACAGTAACATATATATTTACCAAAAAAAGTATATATGTATTCTATCAGCCATCTAGTTCCATAGTACAAGCTTTGCTTAGTTTGGGCTAGATGGTGTTGTGTGAAATGTCCACAAATATTTATTTATTATACAATGCATATTAGGCTATGCTCGTAGTCTCTGTACGAGATAGAATTTGAAATGAATAAATCCGTAGATGTACAAGTCACCGACATAGCACAGCGGATTAGCAAGTTGAAGTGGCAGTGATCTTGGCACATAGCTCGTAGAACTGATGACCGATGGGGCCGAAAAGTTCTCGAGTGGAGAGCACGCACCGGCAAGCGCAGCGTAGGAAGACCAGCCATAAGATGGACAGATGACATGTGGCAGGAAGACGCTGCATGTAAGCCGCTTCCAATCGGTCTTTTTGAAAATATTTTTTTTAATTTTAAATCGTGTTAATATTTTTTAAGTTTTTGGCACAATAAAAATTTTGTCTATTGTCTATAAAATCCATGGGGTAGGCCTATTTCCAGCAACAAATACTTCTTATAGCTGATATGATAAAAAGCATATTAGATGGCACTGCTGTAACGTATAAAATAATCAAATTCAAGTTACTTTTTCCCAGTAGGTAAGTGGGGCGCCATTATCGTAGATTTTGGGAACGTTCAGCGTTCTTGACCGACTTTTACAAAGAATATACATTATTGTATTTTCTAAGAGCCTCTTACTCCATTCCATCTCTACCTAAAAAATTGTGTTTTCTTTTATTTTACTTAATTTTATGTTATTACCAAATTTAATGTGTATCTAACATTAAAATAATGAAACTATATAGAATCTATTGTCTCCATTTCAAAGCTTTTTTTCCGAAAATATGAAAATAAATACCTCTCTATTCTAGAAGGAGCCTACATGCTAAAATTCTCACTTGACGGAGATTGACATACTCGTATGTGGATACAAAAAAAAAGCACAAAATTATCACAATAAAAAATTTATTATCTATATAACGTAACATCGGACCATAACCGTTATGTGAATTTTATACATTGTGTAAAATAGTATATAGGATATACATGGCGTCGCGGATATCTTCCAAAATATATAGCATTTATTACTTAGACATACACAAATTACAGAATTTTGTGAACAATTCTTAAAACAACGTTAATTTATTTAACGTGCACGCGTGACTCGATTGGAGACTGCTATATTGAAGGAAAACATCTAGGTAACATTCCGATGTAAAAATCGCATAAGTATACGAAATATAGTCACAGAAATTTGCACCTTAATGTCTTAGTAATAAAAATGCATTAGGATTAAGCCTGAAATCCTTTCGGTTTCCTACGCCAAAGGGCTTGAAACTTGCCTGACAAGTTTAAGTGTAGAAATAACTTTTCTCCCATTTTTGTATAGACAACGAAAGGTACGCAAGACTTTAAGGTGGGTATTCGCAAGACAAGAAGAACATCGGAACGTCACCTTAAAATCCAAATAGAATTATAACTCGCCCACATCTAGATCTAAAAACAAAATAAATAATTGTGATACACAATACACACGACGCAATATTTTATGTATTTCGATTTTTTTCCAGATAAATTCGGGCGAGTCAAAACTTTTGGACATAAAAGCTCGAGTCACATGACATTGGGCTCTAACATTAAAATTTATGCTTTATTACGTATTAAATCAAGCAGAATTTTCAACCGAAACCTTACCATCTGTACATATTTTTCAATAATACATCTTTTTACTCTTTTTCCCGTATTGTAAAAATTGGGGTCACGTGGTTGGCTCATTTGCCATAATAAAAATATAACAAAAGTAAAATATAAATTAAAATTTTTCATTGAAAATTATGCTTTACTGCCTACGTGATAAGGCTTAAATTTCAATATCTATTTATACTCCGGGAAATACGAGTCAAGCCCAAGCCTGTGGTGTCGATACGACGAAAAGCAAAACAAATGATGAATACATAATCCTAAAATAAGTTAATCTACCATGGAAAGACATGACCTTTCAACGTGGGTGCCTTATAATCACATTTTATTTAATTTCTTATAAAAAGTTGTATAAACAAAAACGAAATACGCGACAAACAAATTTATACATAACAAATACAAAATCTGGCGCAGGTATGGGACGCTAATATAAAAAAAACGGTGCCACTAATTTGGAGGTTTAGTACTAAAACTTTCGAAGTATTAAGTAATAAATGTCCAAAGACAATTCAAAATTATCGACGTCAGACGGGAATTGAACCTTTCTTTAAGAACCTAACTAAGCAACGGAGACAAGTATGTCGGATGTCGAAATTTTGAAACTGTCTGCCAACCGAGCGATGGTGGCGCCAAATGTAAGAACACGCTTAAAGAACTAATCTTTTAAACAGATTTTACTGTTTCTAACAGTTTTTCGAAAGTTTCAGTATTTCCCATACAATTTTTACTTAATGGATAGTTTAGTTCAAATTTTGTCCACGTAAACAGCGGCGCTGTTGTTCCATTATTGAAACGTCGCTGTACAGGACCAGATTTTTTTCCCTTAGCAGATTTATTATTCGAAGTCCATACGTTTCATACAATCACCCATACAAAAGGTTCGTACGCTTCGCTCGTATCATCTCAGTAAATGTGCATCGGAAAGTTTATAATCTTTCTAAATATAAATGGCATTTGTCTTTCTTTCTGAATGTGAAATGAAAGAGCGGAAAGATCTCGAATTGAAAATACAAATGTAAGAAAGCGAAAACAATAGAATAGGTATTTTATATTCAATATTTTAAGGGCCACTTAGTTGAACAACAGACAAAAAAATTATAAAAGAGAAATGACTGCACCTGCAATATTTTAAAAGGTTTTTACTAGTCACTGTGGGTAACATTGAATCCGCGTCAAACATTATACATAGCTTTTTTGGAAGATTTTTGACTTTTACTCCAAAAAAATTAGTAGTCAAATTGTGTAATGAATTAATTAGCAGTCAATAACAGAGCCTACAGAATAATGTAAGAATGAGTTGAGATTACGCTTGTAAAGGGGCTGTTACTTTATACATTTTGCCATCGAATACTTAGTCATTTATTCCCAAAATACAACGTAAAGTGTGCCAACGAAATAAGTACCTTATTAGCTGAGTTAATAAGAGCGAGGAGCGCGCCCCGCAGCGCGCTCGTGTCGTCCTGGGGGGGAGGGGAGGGAGGGAGGTAGGGGGGGGGGGGGGAGGTAGGGGGAGGGGGGGGGGGGAGTGAGCTCGGTGTTCACATGAAGTCATCGTAGTCGTCGTCGAAGTTACCATACGTATCGTAGTTCGTCAGATGGTTCTGGAAAAATATATAGATCAACATGTTAAGGACATAATGTATTATAGTTTAACATGATTTATCTAGATAGTAAAGTTCGGTCGCGGAGCATGAAGAATTTTGTATATTAAGGTGGTATTATTTCCATACAAGTGTACATTTAGCAATTATGGTCCAAAACAGTATAGTTTTACAACAGAGTAGTTGTCTTTACTACAATACTACACTACGATACAATTTTTGTTCCTTTTCTGAATTTTGGGAGTTTAAGAATATTAATTAATTTTGTGGTGCTTTCAGTATACATCCGATAAATCATTATTTTGTCTTCCGTGGGTATTTTCAAGGTCAGAGTGAACAAGTATCTACTATGTCTGCGTGCTTCATCTTCGACCACATCATCGCTTACTAACAGGCGAGTTGGTCAAACGTAGACTTATTCGCGTTAAAAATAAATGGCCAAGATCGTATCGAACACGGATATGATAGGGTTCCGAGGCTAAAAATTTTGTTTGTTTAGACTGCTTTGCAAAAAGGTCAATGGCCTCTGTGCTATTATTATGACTTAAGTGTTTTACATGTCAATCGCTATATCTTGAAAAGTTGTAATTACTGAACCTTAATCTTATTTCAAGAGACATCAAAGACAGCCCAGATGATAAAGGTTGAAAAAAATAATCAACCCTTCTTTATATGCATGGATGGCCACCCCTATTTTTCATCTTTTAGAAAATTTTACTACGGCATTTTGTAGCGGTTCACAGAACACATCTTGATGCCAAATTTCGTTTAAGTAGGGCTAATATGTAGTTTCTGAGTAAAATGACTGTGACATACGGACAGACAGACAGACATGACGAAATTATAAGGGTTCATGCAGTTACTACAGAACCCTAAGAAACCTCTTCTTCTAGCGCAGCCGAGAAAAAGTAGAAAAAATGCACACAACAAACTATAAAATCTACAAACTACCTACTACCACTGTTTACAAATATTCTAATTGGAGTTGGCTCTATCAGCCACACATTACTGAGCAAAGTTATTGTGAGATACAGCATGTGCTGCTTGATTATCTTATCACTTAAGATACAAGAGCTTACAAAATCAATTCTAAGAGTATATACAAGGAAAACGTAACCCTGAGAATGTTCATTATGACATCAATAATATATAGCTAAAAAAACCAGAGAAAACCGACTTCAAAATACGCAATTCGTTTACTTGGATATTTTTTCAGTTTTACCGATTTTGGTAAAATTGATATGGGATGATCTCTGAGGTCTGATTACCTACCAAACAAACAAAGAATCACCAAAAACAATTCATAATTGACAGCGTTCTTAATGTGTATTACATGAATGGAATTCCTTGCCGCCATCTCTATTTCCTGAGAACTACAATCTTGGAATTTTCAAGGCTAGAATGAATAGATATCTTCTAAATCGACAAGCTCCAACCTCGGCCACATCGTCGTTTAACATCAGGCGAGTTGGTGCTTATTATTTATTTATTATAATTATGTTCCAATCCTATCTGATTAGATTTTTATATATTTACATCATTATTAATAGCATTGTCTGATTCTAGATGATTAACTCGACTCAAGTTTCTGATTTCATAAGTTTGTTTGCAGATTTCATTTCAGATTTATTATACTAGATTTCTTTCAATTGTAACTTAAACTTTGTAAACTTTACTTTAAACGGTAAAAATTAACAGTGATTATTGTTCACAAATATGATAAAAATAATGACTTTGCAATATACGTAAATTTGACTTGCCGTGTGATTGCAAACTCAATATGTATATTAGATAATTAAAGATGTCCAATAGTGCTAATCACTATATAATGTTGGTAACTAATGACAACACTGTGATAACGTTATTGAATATGTGCTTCCATACAATAAATTACATCTCACAACTATTTGTGATGTTGGTTTTTTCAATTGAACTTAAGAAAGATTCTCAATTTGGTTGTATTTTTTTTTGTTTATTACTGGATAATTCTAGTCATTTTAAAACCATTTTGGAAAATTCTTTTTTTTATTCGAAAGGATATACATACTTTCATATTGATCCCATAGAAATTTTATCAATAACAGTTTAGCTATTTAGTCTCCAAAACAAAAGGGAAAAATATGCAAGAAATGACGTATTTTAGAAATCGGTTGTTTAAATTCTGTAAATTGTAATAATATCTACATATTTTGATAAGATACAATTTCCTCAGAACCTACGATTGATACATCCCTCGGAAACACGGCATCATCAGTTAACTCACCTGTTCTCCTTCAACTTTTAACTTGGCCTTCCCTTTGGCCTTTGTGGACTTCTTGCCCTTGTCGTTCTTCTCTGCTTTCTGTTTCTCGATATACAGGTTGTCTACAGTTAGCTTTATCCTCTTGATGTCGCCTGACGCCACTGGAATCAGAACAGTTTGGATATATACCATGGATTGGCATTTTGTTGAGCTCCCGTACAATTCCCATACATAAGTACTTATACCAATTACGGTTGAAAAAAATACATTTTTACAATGATGTAATCACGGTTGGCTTTAATCTTTATTGCCGATAAATCATATTTGTTGAAAAAATAAGGAGGCTAAAGCAAATTTTATTAATTTTTTTTTATTTATTTTAAACTATTTTTCTTCAATTATTGTGATTATTTCGCCAATAAAGACCGATATTAAAGCTAACCACAGTTACTTTATTGTAAATCTATATGTTTCTTAATTTTACTTTCAACCGTTATTGGTAAAAAATATTCAGAGATTTTATGTTTAAAAATGTTGTGATGTGCAAGGGAGATAGCTGGTCGCTACGACCCCTATCTTATATGAACTATGAAAGTAGTAAACGTATGAACTCACTCTGCACGACAATATTCCTGACGAGATCGTCGACGAATCCGGGGAACTCCTCCTTGCTCTTGTAGAGGTTGATCTTCTTGGAGAGCAGTTCTGCGAACTCTGAGAACTCATCCTTCGTCGTCGGATGGAAGCTATCCAGCTTACCAGTACTGTCGGAGCTGATGCCTGTAGAGATCATACCAACACATGTTACTCTCGGGAGTCAATGCAAACGGAGCAATCAAAGAGCAATCTATTTGGTCTCATTCCGCTTCCGAAATGCAACACAAACATTTATCTTTCTAACCAACTAGCACCTTGTGTTGTCCTATATGTTGTGTATGTCTTTGTATTTAGCTACAACAACAATCATCATCATCATTGTAGTCTTGCATATGTTCACTCGCAAAAGCATTCACACGAATTTCTTAGTTTTTTTTAGCCCCTCCTGCCCCTCTGCTAACATCTGGTCACATTTGCAATACTCCCTTCTCCCTAGTGTGACGTCATACTTTACAATTTCACATCCAAAGATTATTAAAACAGGAGTTCCAAAATTAGTGTTATTTCTATTTAAATTATATTTAGTAAAATCAACATGCAATCAGATATTTACTACTACATACAAGTAGAGCGGGTAGAACTTACCAACAAAATAAATGAAACATTATATGCATACAAAGAGAGTTGAAAATATTTATGTAACAGATGTAGGTATTAAATTTTAAGATGTGACGTCACAAAACTTTTGACCCACCCCTTGTCACAGAATGTCACACTTCATCAATTCCCTCCCCTCCCCTTAATGTGTGACGTAATGTATAGATGGCTCCCATGGCCACTTCGCTAGATTTACATACTAAGGATAGCATTGCACAATACACCCCAAGCGGGACATCAGTGCTGGACTTAGAATTAGAAGGATAACTTATAAGGATATCTTGCTGTGCCACAAAAACAACAAATTATTAGAATAGTGGCAACCCCCAGTTCCCGTCACCAGTAAAATAATCTAGCTAAGAGTCATGGTCTATTATTTGTGAAGAAACAAAGTCTTACTCTCACCTTGTATAGCGGTGGAAAGTTAGCTTGTTCTAGTTTTTAATCTTGCTTTTACTGCAATTAAGATAGTGACAAAGTAAAAATGAGCCAATTTTGCATTGCGACATTTTTAATAATTGCCTCTACTTTTGTGTCACTCTCATAAATGCAGGAAAGGCTAAAAGAAAAGATAAGCTAGCAACTTCGCAATGACATAAGAGATGAGAGTGAGCCCTCAGTATGCTTCTCCTTTCAAACAATAATGCATGTGTACCGAAGGTCTCCATGGCGACTAGAAGGTCGGACTCCTCCTGCAGTTTCTGCTGGCGCA